>OY982581.1:10978015-11405320 GCA_963859945.1 Euplagia quadripunctaria
CCCCTATAATTTTTTTAGTCCTCATAAAATAGTTGAGAGTTGTGCGGGGATAAAAATGTTTGTCACCGTAAAAGGAATTGATGACTTTGGTAAAGAAGTGAATCAAAATGTAATTGAAAATCTCAGTCAAACTATATCATAGTACACAATTACACGATTTTAAGAGTTTTGATAGTAAATAATATTTTTTACATATGGAACTGGAGAGCCACAACTTTACATCGAAAGAGCCACATGTAGCCGACCCCTGAGTTAGGGTAAGGGATACCGCAAGTCTTGGATAGGAAACGGAACTGAGAGTAGTAGCTCGAAGAGACCGAAATCGCGTACCCACCCCTATGTCCATCTTATAATTGGAGAGGCCATTGCTATGGCCAACAACAAAACGGTATGCCATACTACGCGTTAAATAGGAAGGGACCCAGCAACAATTGATGTTATAACATCAGCGCTGTCATCGTCAAGTTATAAGACGGCTAAAGGATAACTGAGTCAGTTCTCAACCTTTTAGTTTGAGGACGGCATGTCACTTCGCCCTCCTTTAGCGCGGAGGGATGACAGCGACTGCCTTTGTAACCATCACCACCTACTGCACTGCCTCTACCCCGTTATTCCTCTTTGAAACACACTAATATTAACCCACATTTTTCACAGTATCGGACATAGCAACTTCAAGTGTCATGGAGTTGTATGGATACAAAATGACGTGTTAGAACAGAGGCTGCATTCACACTCGGTCGCGCTACAGGTACCAGTCAGTACTTATACTATTTTTTACGAACTTCTTAATGTGATTAAGTATTTTAGAGCGTTTTTATGATTTCATAAAAAAATTAAATGTGTAGATCTTTAGATAACTCATTTTAGAATAATTAACATTTTATTACGGGATATTATATTCACAAACTTAAAAAGCGTACCTTATATGGGAAGCTAACCAAGTAAAAATACAGAAAATTAAACTAATCGCTACGATCAATAAGAATTCGGTCATGATAATCCACAAACCAATAATCCTAGGAAATTATAAAATAAAAACAAGCATGAGATTTAACCCATTGACGATTTACACTATTACATAAGATTTACGCCATTACATAAGATTTACGCATTACATAAGATTTACGCCATTACATAAGATTTACGCCATTACATAAGATTTACGCCATTACATAAGAATTAAGCCATTACATAAGATTAAGCCATTACATAAGATTAAGCCATTACATAAGATTACACCATTACATTCAACATGTACCTAATTGACATAACTACCTTATTCATATGACCAAAGACACACTTAATAGGCTTTGAAAATGAATATTACTCAGTTCCTGAATCTAGCATAAATTAACCGATAATTTGCACAAAATGGTAGTCCTCTCTTTATAGAACCGTATATTTGATTTTTTAGGGTTCGTACCCGAAGGGTAACCACGGGACCCTATAACTAAGCCTCCGCTGTCCATTTGTCTGTCAGCAGGCTGTTTCTCATGATCCGTAATAGGTAGGACAGTTGAAATTTTCTGTTGCCGCTAGTTGTGTATTTCTGTGGCCGCTATAACAACAAATAAACAAATAATAAAAAAAGTACGTACATAGTATTAAATCTTGTACGATGGTACGGACCACTTCAATGTGCGAGTCCGACTCGCACTTGGCCGGTTTCTTGAAGTTCATTCCATTTAACCTTCTGTAAAGTTTGGCAAGTAAAAGGAGCTATGTTAAGCATCAAAAATTCTCTTAAGGCGCGGTCTTAGTGCGATTTGAAATCAAACTCTTGCACACATGCACGATTCAGTTATAGACACAATTGTAAACCGCTCATGAAATAGTTACACAGTATAAGTAAGGAAATAGCCGTTTTATTTAGGCATTTTCAACAAGTACCTGCATGATCACTTTGCTTTTAGCAAGTAATGCTATTTTAATAGTTTGTGTCGTTTAGCTTTTTTATTTTTATGCTACAAAAGTGGAAAATAGCATACTGCCTGTTTGATGGTAAGCAACTACTGCAGCTCTTCAACGCTAGTTTATTCATTCCTGACATGGAACTAGAATGAAATATTCTGTGAGCTTATATGACTTCGTTCTTTTAGTACATTAGTACTGTCAAAAAAACTAGGAACGTCTGAATCGTAGACGAAAAGTCGTAGGTACGTACGTCTCCGCGCGATACGGCGGCGAAACGAACGAATGAGAATGAGATGCATGCTGTCCTGCAGATAGTTTAGTCTTTATAAAAAGTATCGAGGAATTTTCTTTGTTTTTTTTTATATCCTTTATTGGTTACTTCACGTCGACCTTCTGTGTGACGGTTGTACTAACAACGCTCTACCACCTATCGCAAAGACCCCATAATATATATTAAGATGAATAAATCTAAATGTTTAAAAAAATGCAATCAGATTTTTTTAAAGACATACTTAATTAATTACATTAATTAAAAAGAAACAGGGTTAATATTGCAAAATCAAATGGTTTATTATGTAAACATACCTCATATTATAAAATTTTTTTTTCTTCTTTTTTGACAATCTGACCAAAATTAGAAGCAGTTACCATATTTTACCTTAGCTCTAGCTAATCACTGCAATAAGTTTGTAAACGAGTCTCTTTTTGAATGCGGTCTTTGTCCGTAGTTAGGATATTTAAATGGAGTAAAAAGTCATTCTTTGCCGTCTCTAAATGATTTCCGTCATATCAGGAGCAGCACAATTGGCTCCATAATCTTTGTCAGCTTCATATGTATCAATTTTGTTAAGGAATCTATTTTTTTATGAGGATTGTCGCGATTCCATCATTTTTTGACTTCACCTTTCTTTCCATTTTCTTTAAATAACATCTTGGGCTTTTCTCTAAGAGTCCCTTATGCGTAGTGTAACTGGGTAGTTTATTATTAAATGTCACAATAGTTGCAGCACATCTTCCTTGGTAAGCTCGACTCATGGAAAAATTTATTCGTTTCCCGCCAACAATCTTTGCAATTACACTATTAAAACGTTCAGCATGGTTGGTGTCGACATCTTCTACTAAATTTTGAGATTATTACTTCCAATTATTATTACTTTAATCTAAAGTAAAAGGCTGAATTTATTATTTTCATGGAACTCATCAATGACTTTTTTTTATTGCAATAATAACTCTTACATTGAAGGCCTAACGAGTGTAAAATTGAATTTTATATGTTTGTATAAAAACAATTTTTTGCTTGCACATTTGAAAAAGATCCATGTTTCTTATGGTCATCACTTTTTGATCAGTTAATAATTTTCTATATTTTAATGGATACTTGACCTCCTTTGCTACTGTCCGTAGTTTGTTACTCAAATTGCGTAGGATTTTTTTTGGCATATGTCGCTGAATCACCAACAGCAATTACTCTTCCGTAAATTAAATTATACATATCTATGGAATGTTTAAAGCCGTCGGTAATAATGTCAGCTTCCATTGCAGTAGGTGGTCCTCCATAATTTTTATAGCACATGTGTTTATTACTGCAGCTCCAGACAAAGCTTTATAATTATTTCCAAATGAATTTTCGGTCCAACACCCATCAGCGTATACATCGTATTTTAAAATATACGACTTCAAATTAATCTTAGAACAAAAATCAGCAGGTGCTAAGAAAATACTTACTTTCTAGACATAGATTCAGCTGAGGTACTAGGCCAGGCTAGTTAACATGGCTGGTTAACATCACCGTCACTGACTTTACGTTTCTTCGAACTTAAAATAGACATACTACGGTTGTAGACTGTCAAGTCAAATCATTTACTCTTAATTAAACGTCAAAACGATACATTGTGTAGGAACAAATTAGGGGCCATGACGTCATACCCTCTGTTGTCAAATCATTTACTTTAAATGTTTGGTTGTACAAAAAAAAAACTAATTTGTAAGCAATAATAATGAATCCAATTTTTCGAAGTCATACGTATAACACCTAATTTTCTGAGGAGTGTTTTATGACCATGGCCACGATTCATTATTAATTTTTTTTTGAGAATTTTTATTTATCAGCGAGTTTGACTTTTTTACACATATTATGGCATCGCGTCTCGTTGCGACACATTTGTATTTTGATGCTCTTTTGTTTGTCGTACTTGTAAGTGTCCGGGACCAACCTTCTTTGTCGGGTGCTGCCCGACGACTGAATAAAAGTACATAATCCACTATTACATTTGGTGACATTCAAATAGGATTCGAAATTGTAAATCATATTTGAATCAACAATATGGCGGGGTTGCGCAGAGAGTTAATTTACAGGGATTTCTTTAAATTATTCGAAATCCACGGTTTAAATTAAAAAAGTAACTGGTTAACATTTTAATTTAACTATATACCTAGGTATTTCTAAAAAAAAAATTGTAGTTATCGCTGAAAATACCGAGAATCTTGAGGCCAAAGTTTATTTTAATGGTAAAATTAACGATGGCTTTCTAGAGAAACTAAACCTTTAATCAAATTTTAGCCTGGTTAACATTTTTCATGTATCTTTCATCCATATGCAGTATCTTTTTCATAAGCATCTTTTGTGCGGTTTAGTCACACTCGAGTTCCAAAGACTCGACGTTTTGCTGATTATGGGGTAACACCTCGCCTTAATGACCATTTTTTTTCCACCGTATGTGTACCAAAAAAAAAACCTACACCTACCTATAAACTAATTAATTAAAAACTATATCTATAAAAACGAAACGATCTTTAAAAAAACCTAATCCCCAAGATTTCATTGTAGATGCGTAGTGTTACTTATTGTTAATTCATTTAAACGAATTTCGACCGTGGTTTTTTCATTGGCCAGTATAACTTGAGCTGTCATTGTATATATAGACTTACTTACCATGACAAGTAATCACATATACTGGACGCGTGTAATTTCATTAAGCCGTTTTCAGGTATTTTTTAAAGTTATAAGACATATTGTATAAAATTTTTAGCTTTCTGCACTTCTATATAATAATCTCTAAATATTCCAAAGTTCACGTTACTACGTTTGCGAAATTTTCTTAAAAACGTATTATTATAATGATAAACTTCAAATTAAAAACTGGAAGGATACATTATTTGTTGTTCTTCATCCTTCTATTCGTTACTAGCATTTATCCTTTACTCGTATGGTGCTGAGGAAAACCAGTGTAAGCCTGTGTCATACTGTAGTCCTTCAACTATATATGACGACGTTAGAACCAGAGTGATCTAATAGACATTTTTACCAATAATGAGGTTATTACACGATGGCATAGAAAAATATAGTTCTTTCATGCCACACTGATTTAGATGCTCTTCAGTGCTTATTTCCTTGATACATCACAACACCTCACTGTAGAATTGATGCAGTCTGCAAAGTGAAGGCATGCCAGACAGATCTAAGTAATTTTCTCAAAAACGTACTGCTGTGCCCTAGATCACTCTGGTTCCAAAATCGTCATATAAGATACTAGCTGCGCCCCGCGGTTTCACGCGCGTAAGTCCCGATCCCGTGGGAATATCGGGATATAAAGTAGCCTATATGTTAATCCAGGTCTCCAGCTATCTACATACCAAGTTTCATCGCAATCGGTTCAGTAGTTTTTGTGTGAAAGAGTAACAAACATCCATCCATCCATACATCCATACTCACAAACTTTCACGTTTATAATATTAGTAGGATACAGGTTGAATTTTTCAAGTGGGCGTACATGGCCAAATCCGAGACTATGTGGAATGGCGAAAAGTACCCAACGGAGCCTCGGGTCCAATTTTGATGAAAACTAAAACTGCATCATTAGATTTTTGAAAAATCAATATTCCTAGCCAGGAATCGAACCCATTGATTCTGAAAAAAAACTATTATTACACCATTCGATAGTGTCGCTAATAATAATAAGTGATGACATACGACAAACTTAAGGAAATTGTTGGATTTTAAAAAACTGCTTCATATTTTAAAATAATGTTTTTAATAGTCATACCTACATTTCCTGTACCTTGTTTGAAATGATTCTTAATATTTTTGTGAAAGAAGGAAAGGAAATAAAAATATTAAATTTTATCTTCAAAATATTTTACTAAAATTTATTGCATAAATCTTATAGTAAGTCTTAGTCCTAAAGTTTCAAAATTGATTCAGAATCTTAAAGAAAGAAATGTTTGTTTACAGAAACTGAAGCTAATGATTACTAAATAGAAACTATAGGGCATTATTTACATAATAGCTTATAAGCAATGTTAGTGCTAGCGAACACAGGCTTCTGTATATTTCATTTATTTCAGGTTTACACTACGTGGGTCATAGTTGTTTGACTGCCAACACTTATTCTGTTTCTGACTTTTCACAAAGATGGTGGTAGGCAGAACCTTGACGAAACGCTTCTTAATTAAGTCTAATTAAGTCTTATGTCATTTAAAACACGATTTCTCCTTTTCTTCATATAATTAAACCAATGCTTTCTAGACGATGTTTTGAATAACACTAACAAAGTCTGAAACACTAATCGATGTGTAAATGTAAAAAGTACTACATACCAGAACCAGACGTCCTCGCTGATAGTTAGTAAAAATATCTGTCCGATAAGTGCTATGTCACATACAAGCGCTATACCTATCAACGACAATACGTGATTCATATTTCTGTTAGACATTCTCCTTCGACAACACGCCATTACAGATATTACAATCCTAATAAACACCATGAAAATAAACGTCATTATAATTAAAAATGTCCAAATCAGTACGTATGTTGAGTCATTACTGCCTTCTGGACATAAGACACTCACGATGATGGTATTCCCTTTAATAAGAACAACAGTTAAATACGTAAATACTGTCACCTGTCTCTTTTCATAGCTCATTTTTCCAGTGTAAAGCATCACAAGTCTTATGTAGGCAATTATTATGTAAGAAAGAGACCAGCATATGTTTGTCATAAATAAGTATCCCGTTAAATTTCGGAGTCCTTCGCTTATTCCTTCTTCTATGTCTATTAATATGAAACCTGTGATCGCGATGCAGTGCATATGTAGTGTTCCGATTACAATTTGATTGAGGCTTATGTAGTTTAAAAGTGTCCGCCATTTTGGTATCAAACACCATGTTGTCACTAACACTATAACACACACTAATGACGAAATACACCCTAGATAGTACATCACTTCCTCAACGTCAATATCCATAGTTGTCTTCTATGTTTAACTCTTTGTAGTAACAATGTAAAACATACTGGTGTTTACTTATTATTCCATAAATTGAATGTTATCAATATAGTATATAATATACTTATTTAACTAATCATGCTAATTAGAATGTATACAGGGTGTTACACAAAGGTATGGTCAAATATTTGGAGCATTATGTGTAGCCGAAAAATATTTGATTTAGCTTAAAAAAATTATGTTAAAAGAAAAATTAAATTTAAAATATGTAATTTTATTCTTCTTCGTGTAGGTCTTTTCCTAGTGTAGATGTACATTTCTTATACACTTATTATGATAAATTTTCATGTTAATTCCACCGGACATTTTCAGAAAAATCCGGACATTCTATCAACATCCTTCTCTCTTATGAAATGTTTGCTTTATTAGTCAAGTGTCAAGTTCAATTTGCCAGTTTCAAAATACGATTTTTCCGTATTAAAAATCACAAATTTTCCTAAAATTGTAAGCGCTTTACTTTATTCCGGGCCACACGGATCTACTCTATGAGCCTAAAGCACAGATTACTGAGTAGTTACTACGTAACAGATAAATCACTCCCAACAAAACTATCGATACCCACCGTTTTAATCGCCTACTCTTTTCAAACTTTAAAATGTGTGTAGGGTTACGTCTAAAACCTATTTAAAAAAAATCGTAAACAAAATTAAGTACTTAACGCTTATTTTTCATTTCGCTTATTCTTTAATGTTTTAGTATACAAAAATCCTACATGTGTTTTATTTTTATGTAACGATTAATAAACTTCTTCCCCTTTCTAGAAACTCGATTATCAAACTGTATAGTGGAAAGTAAGTGAAAAGTTATAATAAATAATTTGATGGAAACAAAAACTAGGGTTTTTCGTAAATAGTGCTGAAAGGGTTTTTTATTTCTTTCTTTGTCTACATTTTTATACTGCACATAAACAACAATGTAAATTTTCACCGTAAACTTTACAGTATTTAAAGAATATATCAAAACGATCTCAAATTACGTTTTTTGTACTTTAAAAATAAAATCGTTTGCGCGCGATACAGCTGTCGGCAACCTACTACGCGAGACTGCGTATAAGGTCCGCCGGCGGATCAGTGGCTAGTAGGTATTTAGCACGCGCAAGTACATCGAGTGACATGGGGCTGCCTAAAGTATGCCCACACCTCTCTGTAACACCCTGTATAGAACTAATGAGAGTCATCGATACAATGATTGGCGCCGGTTTGTTAATTAGGGTCGTCGTCGATTTAGTCATACCGGAGGCCAAAAGACTTCTCTAAATATAAAATAATAAATATTTTCATTTGATAGCCAAATTCGTGGAGCAGGGACGAGTGTAGAAGAGTGAAATTAGAGGAAGCTAGTGATCTATCCAGTTAAAAAAGTTGACATGCATTAAAGAACCGAAAATTACCCATTTCAATTCTTCAGAACTAAGGTCCAATGGAGTTGACCTGAAAACTCCTTAATAAATAAAAAATTTAAAACAAATAATATTCAGAACTAATATAAAAGTGCATAGTCAACTAACTTTTAAACTTTCGCGTTCCTTGATATAATTATGCATTTATACGGGAATTAACGCGATTACGAAAAGGTATTACATACCTCTGAATTGCACAGTCAACGTTTAGTTCGCAATAGCAAATAATAAGTCCCGACTAGATAATAAGCCTAGCCACTGTCATAAATGGCCTTTTCAATTACACAGGGTGCGAGCGAACACATGGCTTCCTTACAACATTCATTAGCTATGCTCCAAGCCACCAACTCGTCACAACAAGATGTCTTGTACACTACACAGATGCAAAATGAAAGGTAAGAAATAGAATGGAGTTGTACATTGAAATTAAATTAGCAAGAAGATATAACATTGAGCCGTTTTGATCCCGTTGTCACGTCGAATAATATTTGTTACTTTTATACCTTCTTACAAGCATTGTGCATACAATAAAATGTGTAATCAGGTTATACTGATTGTGACGCAGGCATAATTTTATTAGTATTTTTACTACAAATAGCGTATTGAATGATAAGAACAGAAAATTTATCTCTCAATGTATAAGCATCGGTGGTTCAGTGGTAGAATGCTCGCCTGCCACGCGGGCGGCCCGGGTTCGATTCCCGGCCGATGCATGTTCTTTTTGTATTTTTTTTATCATTCTTTTATTTTTGGATCACTTCTTTTGTTGCATAAGTGTCATTACTATTTTATTTTACTAGTACATACGTACTTTTAATTAAGAACATTTTTTTAAGTAACGTTAATAAAATGAACAAAGAAAAAATCATTTATTCATCTATATGTATATACTTTTTTATTTCATTATACTTGAAGAACCTCTACCAGGTTTATTACGATACACTACATATTTTCTGTTTATTAGGCATAAGAAAACTATTGAAGATATTCATAAACAACTAGAAGATGCCGAAACAACATTGAGAGGCTTTCGCGCAAAATTGGCGGCAGAGAAACTCGACAAAGAAAACCAAAAGGAAATTTTGCACAAAGAATTCCGCGCTCAGATGGCAGTATGTAAAATATCATATTTTTTTTTAAATACCTATCTAATGACCTTTTATACATTGCTAGCTGCGCTCCGCGGTTTCACCAAGCCCCGATGCCGTGGGAATATCGGGGTAAAACGATAAAAAGTAACCTAGTAAAAAACCTAGTCCAGGTGTTCAGCTATCTACATACCAAGTTTCATCGCAATCGGGTCAGTAGTTTTTGCGTGAAAGAGCAACGAAGATCCATACATCCTCATAGACTTTCACATTTATAATATTTGTATTTTTGACGAATTATAAAGTGATTTTCTTGAAATACTTTTTAAACTGTCTCAACTAAAAAACAATTGAGTTGACTTATTAATTACATGCCATAACACAAAGTGATCGGGTAGAATGACAAAAACACTTTAGAAATATTGACATGTACACTTTTATAAAAACTGAAAAGTAGATGTGTCTATCAGTGGCGGATTTACCAGTAAGCTGAAGCCTAGGCCGGTAAATTTGGGGCCTACATTATTTTTTATGTTTTGTCCGTCGTCGGTCAGGTCGTATCGAATTAGATAGACCGACCGGTAGGGGCGGCAAAATTTTAATAGCCTACTAGCGGCCAATGTGTAAATTCGTCGCTGGTGTCCATACATTAAAGTATACATAAAACAAATGTTTCTGAATCTCACACATTGTTTTTATTTCTTCATGTCTGTCACTGTCATGCAAAAACCAGTAAGTAGACCAGAAAACCAGTAGCATGCATATATTATAGCTTGCTACTAGTAATAAGCAGATTCAAATCGCGGTATAAGAACCAGAGGAACGTATCTACATTTTCTTAATATTACAGGAGAGCAAAAATACTCCGAGAATTTACCTAGTTCCTTGTGGTTCCTTAGCTATTTTGTTACTTTGGAATTTGTGAAAAATTGCATTTACAATTACGTCGTTTTGGCATTTCATAAAGGAGCACTTTGTGACCCGTATTATGAAAAAAAAAAACCATTTTTGACTTTTTTGTAGATACGTTCATCTGGTTCTTATACCGCGAAATAATTTTGAGTTACTGCTGCAAGTTTCAGCAGAGTTAATAACTTCTTTCGCGTTCCGTGATAGATACAGTGTAAACTCTATATTAATAATAATAATAAATATTTATTGTACACCAAAGTAAGGAAACAAATATACACAAACAAATTATACATAAAGTAGGTAATATTTTCCAAGCAACCTTCGGATGGACAGGAGTGTAACGATGTACGTGGGTGGTTTTGGTGTCGGAATATCAACGGAGAGCTTTTTAGGGGTTTATGCAATCTGTGAATGGATTGCATAAATATTAATACATTGATATACTATTGGATATTTTATTGCGTTATAGAGAGTTTTAGTTAAACGGAGAGTACAAGCAAACAATATAATGTTACGAATAAATAGTTTTAATTTTGACTAAATTAAGTATAAGAAATTTACAAAATAAAATTATAATCTAAAAACAACATAAAGACAACCCATAGCAATAAGACGATAGTAGGAAGTACAGTCAGTAAACACGACTCTACATTATAATTGTGTTTGAAGGTCAGTGAAATTAATATTTTTTGGGGTCTTAATAATGACGCATTGTTTCTATTGAGAGTGGGTGTTACGCTAGAGTGTGCCAATGCAAGGGTAACAATGTAAACCAAACGAACCTTAGCAATTTCTACGTTTAAATTAGTTTTTCGTTAAATAGAAGTTCACTATATAGAATTTACACTAAATATCTGTACGAAAATTAACGCGATCAATAAGTCCAATATAATAATAAACACTGGCCGTGGTCACAGGCTGAGGCAGCCACGGCCAGGGCAACCTGATCGAAAACGTCAAATACCTATGTAACAAGTAACTTGTAAAATAAATACATGTTGAAAAAGAGTGTCCTTTAAGTTTCTTGCCTGTTCTTCTCCACGTATTGGAACAGGCAACTAGCTTCACGACCGACTTATACTTGTTGCCGTGACTCTGTGTGCGTTGATCTATAATTTTTAATTATAATATTTATTTTTTAAATTGACGATTTCGAATAATTGATGATCAATTTTATGAAATAAAGAATTGAATTTGAATTGCAAAATCTGCGGTTACTGTATGTGCATCTGGCAAGAAATGCAAATTACACCATCTCAAAGTACAAAAACACGAATAGAATTATCATTAAAATTTGTTTATTCATGTCTAACAAAAACTACAATAAACTAACAGGCTTTATAAATAACACGTCAGAAGGTCGTCGTTATTGTCAGTGATTTGTATAATTTTAATAGATGACCCGACAGACGTTGTCCTCTCTTAACTGTGAATATTAGAGACTATAAAAAAAAACTGAAAATTGAATTCAAATTGGTATAATTTGCAGCACGCATTCTGTCCATCGCGCCAACTGTCAAACTACTGACACTGACAGAAAACTTAATATGGTCGTTAAGTTTTCTAAATTTTCTAATTTTCCGCGCAACTTTCTGAATTTTTTCTTTCATAAGAACCTTCTGACAATAACAAACACAAAAAAAATGAGAGGTGTCAAGGGACACCCGGATGGAACGAAGTTCCTTTCGATTAATTAGTGAAGGAATTGTAATAAAATTTTATTTCTTTTACTATAGCAAAAAGTGTCGTTACAACTTTTGGTCTTAATTTTTTCCGTCTAGCCCCCTTTCGCTACGCGCCATAAGGAACTTCGTTCCAAAAAAGAATTAGCGAAATCGGTCGAGCCGTTCACGCGTGATGCCGTGACCAAGGGAAATAGGGATTCATTTATTTATATATTATATTTAACAAATTCGGTTTTACGTTTTTGTGATTTTTGTAGTTCTGTAGAACATTTCCTTAAAAACGCCTTCGCATTTTATGGCCGCAACATTTAGTTGTAATGATATGCGACATTTATTTTATGTGAACTATTGTATTTTTAATCTGTTTTTTTTAAATTAAATTTTATATTGTCAATACAATCTAAAAAATAATAATGTCGTCTCTTACACTGTTGAAATAGTAATCGAACATTTTGCCTTCAATCTTTTTACTGTACAATATTAATGAGGTAATAAAAATTTAAAATACCCCCGACTCGAAAATCCTTTCAACGATTAGAAAAGGGCTGATGACGAACGACTGAACAGATTTTCTGGAATTAAATCTAAGAACACTCGATCAAGTCACCATTCAAACAAAAAAAACCGCACTCAAATCGGTTCATCCCTTTGGGAGCTACGATGCCACAGACAGATACACAGATAAACAGACACACAGGCACGTCAAACTTAAAACACCCCTCTTTTTGCGTCGGGGCTTAAAAATAGTATATCATAGGCACATTAAACTGAACACAATTCTGAAAATGGGTAGTGATAGTATTAATTGAAAATGATGACATATTATTGTATAGCTGTGTTAAGTCAGGATGTATTGATCGTTTCCATGTTAGTATAACTCTGTCGTCTTAATCAGTATTTAAAAATATTTTCATTATTTTTTATGAATTTCAGAGTATGGAGGGTGAAATGAAACTCCGCGAAAGAGAGACTGAAGAACGACTGAAAGCCGCTGACGCCGAATATAAGGCACTTCAAAAGAAACTGGATCAACAGGTGAGATTTTTGAAGTGCATACTTCCTTAATCGCATTGAGCGATTTTTATAAAGATAAAAGATAAAGATAATTTATTTGTCTAACATAGTAGAGGGTAGTTTAGTAGGGGCAAAACGGCGTAACCGACATGCTAACGTGACATATTGCGCAATATGTCACATTGCGTCGTTAAAATAATAGTTATTTTTCTAAAGTTTTAAGTTTTCATTTCTGTCAGCTCTCCCCATGATTGCCTACGTTTTTTTATTTATTTAATTTTACTGAAATCTAGCAGACTCAGACTTTTTGTTATACTACAATAAGCATTACTTGCCTTTTTTTAGGTGGTTAAAGATGTTTCCAAACATTTTGAACCATATCCCTTTCCCCTCCGTCGAGCTACTACAGTGGTTACTCGCGATCGAAATCTTCTGTGTTTGTTCGTACAGAAATTCCTAATTAGTTTACCTGTCTTATTTTCTTAGTTGTATTTTGTATTGATAGGTTAAGCACCGATTTTGAAAAGAAAAAAAAGACGGAAAAAGAAAAGCAAGAAAAGACTTTGGGATTGCCCTTAAACTCGAATGTTCTTCATACTGCTGAATTCTAGAAATTATTCAAAATCTCACTATACGACACTGTATAGTCATACATAGCTTATTAAGTACTAGAGATTCCTCTCCATTATGGCCACGGCTCTACTTTAAGGGTCGTAGCGTGGTGTTGCGCCTATAACCTTCCTCAATGAATACTCTATCCAAAACATAAGGAATTATTCAAATCTGATTGATAAGTCCAAAGATTACGTTTAAACAAACAAGCAATCAAATAAAAAAATCTTTTCAGCCTTATTATATTAGTATAGATATTATTGGTACAGGTGTGAGGAACAACGAGAAAATAAAATAACCAAATTTGATATTAAATGAGTTTTCTATACAATTGTCACGTCAATCAATCAATCGTCAATCTTGCCGATTTTCTGTTTGTAATAAATCCTTTTTTTTTCAACAGGCATCTAAAAACAGCGAGCTGGCTTGTGTTCTAATAAAATTCGAGGAGCGAGTAAAACAACGCGACAAGAAGTTGGAGGAGGCTGTCGCTAGCGATGCTGCGCTGAGGAAAGAGATCGAACATAAAGAGAGTGTATGTATTTTCTCTTATAGATGTGAAATATAAGATTTACTGGTTGATACTGTGGCATAAGTTTGTACTTCTGTGTACTGGCGATCGTGAGGTCCTGGGTTCGGTACATAGCTCGGCCATAACGTTATTGGTTTTTGTTTTTTTTTTAGGTTTCTTTTGCTAATAGCGCAGAATATAGAATCTGTTAACGCTACGTTCGTTAACAGATTTTACATTTTGACGGTTTTTTTTTCTTTTTAAGCTGCGTCAAATATGTATAAACAGCATTATTAAGCCTGCACTGAGTATTATCTAAATTTAAACGTATATTGTAACATAACTTGGGGTTATTGAGAAATTAAATGCCAATATTAGGTTAAAAAACACCAACGATAACAACAACGAGAAAATATTGTAACACTGACGTTAGGTTTTTTTTTTAATAATGTTTGTGGCTTCATGTTTTTGCCATAAAAGAAACCAGCCGTAAAGGAAACCAGCCATTAAATAAATCAGCCACAACCTTTTGCAATGTAACACATTGCACCGACTCCGAAATAAATTGGGAAAAGGGCAGGAATATAAGGAATGATGTAAACTTTAGGCTTTAAGTTTAGACTTTTAGTTGTTATAGTATTAAAAATGAGCCTGTTATTCCTTTTTATAAAATTTCATTACGATCGGTTCATACGTTTCACCTTCTTTCAGTGTAAATAATAATTTAGTTATACTCATTTGCCTTAACAGACTATAAAACAACTTGAAAAGACAGTTCTGGAGCGTGAAAATCGTTTGTACCAGCTGACAACGCAACTAGAAGAAATGAAACGAGTTCAAGAAATGGTCGCCAAACTGATGAGCAAGAGCGCCTCTAGCAACAATCAGAGTTAGTGACCATAGGTAAACTAATTATATATTACCTAACTGTAAGAGAGGAAGGTGTGCTCATATTTTAGGGTTGTATAGTTAGACCCCGTGAATAAACAAAGAATAAATAAAGCGCTAACAGTTTTATGAAAATTCGAGATTTTTAGTACAGAAATCTTATTTCCAAACTGAAAAAGTAAACATGAAAATTGAGCGATAAAGCTTATATTTCGTTTGTGAGAGGGCTGACATGAATTAAACTATAGGTAATAAATACCAAGGGGTCATAAGCTTCGTGACGTCACATATCGAAACATAAAGTATTAAACACGAACATTAGCTGTAAACGATTAGGGACTTTTTCAGTTATTTGTTTTCTTTTGTAATAATATCTAAAGATAAGTGTCGAATTGGTGTTCTTATTAAACTCTAAAATCTTAAGTGTATTTGTTTTTATGTATTTTTTTACAGATTATAACAACGACGCCGGCAGGACCACAGATCTCATAAACGGCATATGCATTAAAGCTAGATAATATTTTGTATTAATATTTTTCCCATCACGTTACATTTTATTAATATTTTACATGAATTTTTCATATTGAGTATATGAATGGCAAATTGTGAACAATAATGGAATAAAAATTGATAATGTTTATTGTATAGATATTTTAGTGTCGGACTAATAAAGTTATGTATGATAATGTATACCAGTGTTTTATTTAATTTTCGTTTACTTTTATTTTAAATTTCGATAAAATGACTTAGCGCGAGGAGCTTGTGGCTAAGTGGTAACCGAGTAGGTTAGCACATTACAAAGTTAAGTAATGCTAGCCAGGTCAGTCTAGGATGGGTGACCATTCCCAACACTGAGACCCCCGTGCCTCGGAGAGCATGTTAAACCGTCGGTCCCGGGTGCCATACAAACATCTGTGGTATTCGTTACAGGTAGTTGGAGCCCTAAACAGTCCGACAACCCGGTTTAACTAAACAACTTCGATATCGCCTACTATTTGGGTTGTGGAGGTCTGATAGCAGTCGCTTCACGTAAAATATCGAAGTTCGGCCGTATCGTAGTTAGATTGAAAACCGACCTCAACTTATTTGGGAAAAGGCGCGGAGGAGGATGATGATTGATGACTTAATTCTTAACGTGTCTTTATTTACAACTAGATATTGATCATCATGCAGTGTGTAGGTTATCACATCATCGCGTTACTTTATTTATTCTAGAAACTTGCACTCAAATGCCATTAATCACTGTACGATCGTCTATGGTTAAGCCGATTCATTTTCTAAATATGCCATAGAACTATTGGAAAAAAAATTGTATGGCTATGCACTGTTCTCCAGCTTATATGTTCCATGTAAGAAATAATATACAGCGTGTAAGTATCACCGTTGCAAAGAACTTACAAAAACGGCTTTCTTTGGATACTTATCACAATGCAAAACTTCATCATAGAAATGCGAGATTATGGATTTACAGTCATTAGTTTGATTTTGCGCTACGCAATGTGCACGCAATATACGTAGGTATCATTTTTGTGCGGTATGGTGAATGACCTTAAACGTTCGGCGCCGTCGAAGCAGCTGATTGCATAAATTTTGTTTAATTGCAGTTTTTGGCCGTATGGGGTATTGTTTTTTTTTCGGTAAAATGTTTTGCTCATTGTGATCTTACTTTTAACCAAAAAAATAATAAAAAGGAAAATATGAATTTACCGGGAGAAATTTCTAATGATTTTCCAATCAGAATGATGATCTGAATCTACTGTTTCTTACACCCTTTATAGTAATAAAATTCTGACACTAAGACTAATTATTTACCCGGCAAACACTACCCGAGACACTGAATACCGATCTGAATACTAACAGAAGCGCTTTGCCTCCTATAGATTAGGCTGTAATATAAAATGTAGGTACTCACGCAAACCTTTAGCTTTAAAGGAATGCCTCTAATTGTTAGAACGTTTGATTCGGCAAAAACAAAGGTCCCCGTCGTGCATTAAGTAGTAGCGATTGATATCTACAATCTGTAAATGTGAGTGAACTCATTCATAAAAATAAAGAGTACGGACACTTATTTGCGCGTATTAAGTACAGTCTATTCGTTTATAGAATAGAATAATCTTGATGATACACACTACACTAGGGTAAACTCGCCTAGTATCGGCCCCTGCCTTGTATCGGCCGTTAACATGTTTTACATTGATTAATAAACACAATTTGTTTGAGCCTAATATTTTCCTAGGAAATTATACCTTGATTAATTAGGAAAAAGACTATGCAATATGGTCTTTGTCGAACGTCTCTCGGCTGTTCAACGACAATTTGTTCCGACCTGTGAGGAAATGTTGAATTTGGCGATATTTCGTGCTTTATACTAAAAAATAATTGTATCAGTGCGTAAAACACAATAAATAGGTTTATTATTAATTAGAGGGTTAAAAGATGTCCATTATATATTACGATGGATTAAAATAAATATTTTTGGAATTATAAACAGCTTAGTGTTTTATTAGCTAATCATCTGCTTGGTGCTCCTAGCTAAAGATAGGCCGATATACGGCGGTAAAAAGACCGATTTTGTGCCATGTAATAAGGCCGATACAAGGCCAATGAAACGTAATAAAATACTTATCAATTAGGAAGAGATGCTAAGAATTAAGAAGTTAAAAATATCACAAATACATATAAAAATCCGAAAATATGAAAACTACATTAAGCTCTGAAGTGGGAGAGCAATGCTTCCGCACGTATGGGCCAGCTCGACCGGAGTGATACCAGAGCCTCACAGAAAACCGGCAGTATAACAATGATTAGTTGTTTCACCGAGTGAGTGAGGTTAACGGAGGCTCTAACTCCATTCCCTTTCCCCCTTTCTCCCCCCCTCCCACTCTTCCCTTCCCTTTCACCTTGCAAGGCCGGCAACACACATGTCACTCTTTGAGTTGCAGGTACCCTTGGGCGGCGGTAGTCATTTCAGGTGACCCGTTTGCTCGTTTGCCTTCTATCCCATAAAAAAAGTTAAGAGTAGAAAATTGTTGACATGGGGTTTTGTTAAATTCGTCAATTGAGTCCTTTATAATGTAAATGATCAATTCTTTTGTATCATATACAAAAGAATATACGTGGGTAATATCATTTATTAAGCAAGTTCAGTATTTTTATTTAAAATTAACTATTTACTTTTTTTTATAATTGTGTATTTTTTTAAATTTTTAAACAAAATCGATTGTTTTTGTAATCGAAATCGATCGTCCTACCGTCAAGCATACCGCGTACTTATTTGGAAAATTTGTTACATATACCCAAAATCAAATGATAAATAAGTACGTATCTAAAAACAATTCAACACAAGCCATTGCTTTCCAAATTCATAGACCTCTCAACACACCACAAAATAACAAATATAAATCTCATAGAAATGTCCTCTTACACCAAAGAAAATGCCACGTACATACAAACTTTAATAGCCTATGGCTGGCAACATTTCCCTAGCGACCCAAATTCCATAATAGGCTACAACGGAGCAAAACAAAGTAAACATCAAATGACGTCAGCCGACAATGTATTGGGGACTGACCTTGAACTAGCGAGACGGAGATAGGGGCGGTTTGTACGTCGCCGCTCTAGAATTATTGTTCGAGTTTTGAAGTTTCTGTTTATCAGGGTAACTAACTCAGTTTGACATTCGTTTGATCTACCATCCATCGAATTAATTATCTTAGATTCAACTGCGTAAAATCGACGAAGGTAATGAACTAGTTTTTAACCGACTTCAAAAAAGGAGGATGTTCTATGTTCCACTTAGGGGTCACAATACATCATTTTTTCAAAACCAATATTATCGGTGTAGACTTATCTTATGATAAATCCCGATATTCCGGTATTGCCGATATTTCCGGGATTTGAAGAAGTTTTAGGTATACATTCATTTAAGTTAGTAATACAAATAAGTTTATACTTTTTAGTGAGTATAGAGTGTTTCATTTTAATATTAGTCTTTCGAGTTCTACCAACAACGAAAACAGGAATGTATTTAAGTAATACTATAAAAATATTTTTAACATAGTCTCAGTCAATTACCATACTTATTATTCACTATACAAAAGCAGGAGAGAATCTACAGTACCCCCTATTAGTTTGAATAGTATTAAATCTTGAAAAAATCAAACCAACATTGACGATAAAAATATTAAATTCACTTCTAGTCAGCTCTAATAAAAATACAAAACAAAAGTAAATGATTACATGAATGATGTTCTCCAGACCTGAGTGTCTTATTCACACAATGTGTCTTATTTATTTAGACGGTTAATTCATACCTAACAGATATATTATGTATTTGATGTAATGAGGAAATTCTAATATAGTTTTCTTAGTAAAGCCATCATATCTTTTAGGTAAGAGTTTCTTTTAATCATATATATTCATTATTATCATTTCATTTTACGTAATAAGTAATCTGCTTCTTTTAACCTATGTTTAGCGCTATCTCAAAATTTTATTAATGTAAAAGTTTAATTAGGCTTACAAGTTTTTTTTAATAATTATTTTTCGCTTTTCAGTTCCTTTCTTCTTTCATCGGTTTAATTCTTTTGTTAAAAAAATTTTTAGTTTCATGTATCTAAAATATAATAATTATAAGTTACTTAACTAATTATGAAACATAATTACCTACTTTAACTATTCAGTGTTATTTGTTATACATTTTTAAACAACAATATTTTATTAGGTTAAAATTCTCCTTAAGATTGAAAAAAAATAATAAGCCCAAGCACAAGGTAGCTACTGTAACCGTTGGGGAGTTCCTTTGACTGGCTTCCGTCTACATCAGATAAATCACAGGTCTCCGTCATCTTGTAGAGTTTAAGAACATCATAATGTGTTTCAACAAAATCAGTTCACAGATGAAAACTCAGTGGGAGAACAATCATTCATTGTCTAATTATCATCTATTTATAGCTATATATTTATTATAGATTTTTTTCATTGATCAACTTTCGTACTATCGAAAAAAGAAATATTATCGAAATCGGATTAACCTGTAAAAAGCTACACTTCTACGCCAAGCTAGTCGCTACGAGGTTTTTCGGCTATCGTGTCGTACGAATTTGGATTGGAATTTTATTTTTTCTTAACTCCGAAAAATACAGAAATTCCTGGTTTTTGTGAAATGAATACCGGTATTATTAAGTGCTTGATTTTGAATATAGATAGTGCTCATAACACAAATATTTGTTATGGGGTGGGAATCGAACCCACGACCTCTGGCTCAGTCAGGATCACTAACCACCAGACCAACAGGCCAGTCAATTCCCTTTCACACATTTCAGCATTTCCCTTTCAATATACTCACAACTTTTCCATTTAACTCCCAAAGTGCCCAATTGACGGCAATAGGGTTGCCTCATATTATTAAATTAAATAGTCGGCAAAAAGTCTTTAAAATGCCCCTGTCTACGCCTTCGGGATACAGGCGTGAATATGTATATGTGTATGGCGTGTATGTCAATAATGATACTTACATATTCTATCCGAATTGCCTCTACCAAACGTTTTGAGCGCGGAAAGATGGTCTGCAATCCGTCTGTCGAAATCACAACATATTTTAAAACAAAGCCTCCCGCCGCGTCTGTGTGTCTGAAAAACAAGGTTTAGGTGTATAATTTGTTAAGATGTTTAAATTGATTGAAATATGTTGATGATAGTTGAAGAAGTCTCTGCTACCCGTGCGAAGCCGGGGCGGGATGCTGGTGTAGGATAAACAATTTCAATTCATATTCGGCTTTACCTAAACGAACTCTTATTTATATATCGTTATTTATTTAGAAACGAGGTCTATTAATGTAATGCACAATAACAGTTAAACCTCCAGAATCAATACGTAATGTTTATTTACGGTACGAGTGGAGGCTGTTTCTATTGTAAGCCTTCACTCTAATGTGTTTATTTGTATTTAGGAAATTTATTTGACAACATTATTATTGAGGACATGAAATGTGGCTGCTTTGATTTGAAATACCTTATACTTTTTTTTTTTTGTAAAATGCGAGCCACTTAGGCGAAATAATGTTTTTTTCTTCTGTGTAACACACGGAACTTTAGATGTGTACATAGTGTACGGTAAAGTAGGTCGTAACTTAACTAAAGCGTTACTTTAATAACTTCGTTCAAAAGCCAGCGTGGGGCATCCCCCCTCCCTCTTTTAGTTAAAGGGGTAAACAAGAACTAGTAATATACCTACGACCCATATTACTAGTTCTACTAATATTATAAACGTGAAAGTTTATTAGGATTTATTTATGTTTGTTGCTTTTTCATGCAAAAACTACGGAACCGATTGCGATGAAACTTGGCATGTAGATAGCTGAAGACCTGGATGTATGTTTATCAGTAGTCTGGTTACCATAGTACAGGTTCTGCCTGGTTTGGGATCGCACGTGAGACGCATCTAGTTATAATTATATTATTATTAAAGTCCTGAGGGCTATGTGTTTTTTATTGATTGAGAGTTATTTTGTTTTATACAAAGACTTAAAAATTAACTGTTAAGTAATACGTAAGTACACATTGCTCCTAGAATTATTTTTTGTTTTATCCTATTTACTACAATCCAATGTTACTATTTACAGGTTTATGCGCTACGTGGACCAGTTTCGATTAGTTACAGTCAGGTTTATGTATGTACGTAGGGCTTTTTGTTTAGCCAGTTTTAGTTAGTTGATCGTCATTTGTTATCAACAATCTGCTATTGGCATTTCAACATTCTGACACTGTTCACCAGTGTCAGAATATTGAAATATTCTGACACTGGCGAACATAGTCAGATCTCATGATAATTTACGCGGACTCTTCTTGCAGGTTGTAAAACATGTTGGGAACAACCAAAAACATTTGGCGAAATTGTGGTAGCTACGCTCCACAAAGCCATTAATCAAAAATTGATGTTAAAGACAAAAAAAATTTAAACTCCATCAACGGAGACTAAACAGCCCTGAACGTGAACGAAACTAGTTAGACATGTTCTTTGTGCTGTACAGTCGCGTCCAAAATAGGTAATTTTTGACTTTAAAATAAAAACAATAAAGCTATATTTCTATATATAAAGTCATACTTATGGAGTTAACGTTTAATAATAACAGTCTCATTAAAGTAGAAGTAGATATCTACTCAAATTTGTAACCTCTGAAAAATTTCGAGGATTGTTGAATGACATGATAGTTTGGGTTTTTTTTATTCTATAGGTGGCAAACGAACAGACGTGTCCGCCGCCTCCCACGGGCACATACAACTCAAGAGTCACAAGTGCGTTGCCGGCCTTTAAGGCCCACCCTAAAGGCCGGCAACGCACTTGTGACTCTTACCCTACTTACCATACTCTTAAGTAGGGGAAGAGTAGAAGAGTAGGAGGGGGGAAGTAAGAGTTAGGGCCACCGGTAACCTCACTTACGAAAAGCAATGCAACATTGCTTCACTGCCGGTTTTCTGTGAGGCCGTGGAATCACTCCGTCGAACCGGCCTATACGTGCCAAAGCATGGCTCTCTCAGGAGTAAACCGGTATTGAACTTAATATTATTGATACTGCTGCTCCTCCAAACTATTTACAGTCAGTTTATATATACTAGGCTGCAAACCACAAAGTATGTGCGTCTGTTTTTTCGTTCATTTGTCAATGTAATTCGAGAACCATCTAAAGTCAACTAGGATGATTCTAGGCTATGTTTGGATGTAATCTGTTCAGTCGATTAAAAAATATCAGTCTTATTAATAAACGAAAGTGTGAAATTATCGCGATTCACTGTATAAACATGGCGCTAAGTAAACCCTGACTTTAAATTAAAGTACAAACAAATTGTGAGTAACACTAATATTGTTCTCACGTGGGGTTCGAACTCCTAACGAAAGACGCGGTGACAGTTGATGACCACTTAAAACACTATGCCTTTGAAACTACGCTACAGTAGGGAGCGACAATTGGAGTTGACAATAGATAAAATCTCGAAATACTTTAATATGTTTTCCACCGCATGCTGCTTGTCGACATGAATTTATTGCGAGGTTGTAAATAACAATTCTTCATAACGTTTGTTGTCGTAATATTGTGTGGAATTAAATTGTAACATGTTTTTCATTTCGTTTGTCGTATGATTACGCGTCTGGACCACCATTTCAAATGAGTAATGTATTTAAATTATACCTAATATGGCTTATCTTCGAATTTATACTATAATTCGTTAAAGTTCATAGTAATTTGTGAATCATTAGATGTATAATGACATGATTCTTTGACGATGACGATGATGACGATTGGAAACGCAGCCGAACGAATATTAATACATTGATACTATGTTTATACAAAACAAGTCCTAAAATAAAAAAAAATACTTATGATAAGAACCCCTTCTTTTCAGTAAAATAAAAAAAATAGGCAGTCATGGGACTGCCGACAGAAGTGAAAACTTAAACGAAACGACGAACTTAAAACGTCACATTAGCAGGTTGGTGACATTAATTAATAAGGAGCTGACAGAACTCAATGATTAGATTAGTGCCCTCTATTGGATCTACGTATGTATTATTAGCGTGACAGTCACAAGTTCAGTGCTTTTTTTCACTTCAAAAATCGAAGACAATTAAATACAAAAGTGTGTAAATTTTAGTTTTAAGCTAAACCACTTCTGTGTGTCCCAGTACTCATTCACTTTGACAACTACACGAAGGCATTCAGCTAAGGTCACATCTGGTTATTCTGAGCACCTGTGTCATGGACTACGTCTGATATCACCTTTAGGTTTCAGCAAGGTCGATGAGCGCTTTTTCAACAAAATTCGTTGCAATTTGGTTTGGTTGAACCTTTACGAGTAGACTACTCGTAAAGGTTCAAATTATTGTTTCGTTTTTAAAAAAGTTTCTAGTTTGTTTTGTAGAAAAATGAGGTCACATGTAAGTATCGTTAAGAGACGATAAAGTTAGCCTGAGAAAAAAAAATTTTTTTTCACAAAATAGTATAAATATTTATTCTACGTTTTGAAAAAAAAATGCTTTTTCTCGCGTAGGTGCACGTTTCTAAGCGAAGTCTTCCATTTCCATGTAATTGGTTACACTAGCAGCGCTCGTCCTCAATTTGAAGTACCCTTGCAACAAAAAAAACGAACCATCACTAGCATTTACTAATTACTCGTAAATATCCCCATAAGCCATTTAGTTACCTTTAGTTAGTCTTAAATTCCATTAATGGCATACTGACCCTTTCGTTTGATGTGTTTTGTAAAGCCCTAACGTCTTTTCCATATTTTCCTGTAGCCATTATGATCCATCCTAAACGTTATATGAAAGCTCACGATTTTCATCTTTTTATTTTATGTTATTATTTTATATTATATGTTATTATATTGACTGTTTTTGCCAGTTTTAGTGTTTTATCGATACGTACAGTTAAATCTTTTTATTAAAAAATAGTAACTACAAATGCACTGTTCCAATAAGCCACTAACGCTATCTAGATTAATATACTGACTTAGCACTTCCGTTGCTAATGACAAGACATATTTAATAGTACTAGAGATCGCGTGGTTGTCGAATTTCGACCATGGTTTATTTCATTGGCCAATATTACTTGACCTGTCATTGTATAGACTTTTGTACCATGACAGGTCAAAATATATACTGGACACTCATAGCTGTATGTACCCGTTTTTGCATTTTTTTTAACTTTGTAGCAAATATTGTTCAAAAATTTTAGCATTCGTCACTTCTTCTCTGTATAAACTATAAGTGTGCGAAATTTCATACTCCTCTGCCCGCCCAATTTTCGTAAAAAGGGATCCAAAGTTTTCGCTTCACGTATTAATATATAGATTTTACGTCATCATAGATTCAGAAAATCCAGACGAGTTTCGACCGAATGGCGATAGATGTAAAATGTGATATTTTTGCGTTGCTCTTTCAATATCCTATCCATTACTTTACATCCGATTAATTTAAGGTTCGATTTACACTTAAATAGTTGTTTGCATAAATAGGGCTTAGTTGCTATGTAACATGTTCCAAAAACGCAACCATTACTGTTATCTTTTCCACGGAGGACTCCACAACAATACAATTACAAAAACTAACACAACAAGAACATTAATCAAAGCAACCACACGCGATGGCTTAAACCACGTCGCCATCCGTACATCCAACTATTATTTATTTTTTATTGTAAAATTTACCAAATGGCCCAATTTTCACCAAAGTTTACCGTTATGATAGTTAGATTATCTTCAAGCTTTACCACAGAACACAATACATAATAGTACAGGTACAGAAGTCCCACTCCACCAAGTCATTTAAATAAATAGCGACTTGTTCCGACACAATAAAGTCGCAATTTAGGTCACAGAGCGCTAATTACCTACAGTTATATTCACCTAGAAGTTGCCTCTCTTTCTATCGTGTGACGACGCAGCGACGTTAGGGTTGTCTTTTGTAAAGAATGAATTAATCTGAATATTTAATTAAAAGTAAGTTATGTGCTTGTTACTCTATTTTTTGTAAACAAATAAACCTAGGCTAGGTACTAATAACTCGATAGTCTAAATACATGTATAGACGCAGCGCGTGAGTGAGCATTGAAATAACGTGCGGCCGGCGCGCGGCAGCCCACTAAATTTTGGCACGTTTAGTTGACCTCGCCATGTGCTTGTAGCTTTATACCTACACTGTGGAGCCTGGCCTGGCTTTACGCATATTTACGAGTCACACACGTTTGTGTCGTATTTTTGCGATTTTACGCATTTAATCTGTTACACTCGATGCCCGGGCTAGGGATGAGCAAGTCATATGACAGTCGTGATCAGTACCGAATACCTGACAGACGGCTGCCAAAGGGCTCTGATAGCGATCCTATAGTGATATCTCTATACATCCTAAATATTGTATATCGAGTGTAACATACAACAAGCGGCTGTGGCGTAACGGCTAAGACGTCGGACTTACGATCAAGTGGTTGTGGGTTCGAACCCCACCCAGTGCACTACCGACGTGAACCCACTCTTACCACAAGCGTTTAGCTTAGCTGGAGGGGTTAACAAGAATACTAGTAACATGTGTGTGTTTATTTAAATAATTAAAAAAAAACTTTTTTAAAACCCCTCGCACAAGCCCTCACGCATTACAGATCGCCGCATCAAAGTCGCGTAATACCTACTACACTGTAATGTTATGTGTGGACGTATATATAATGCAATTCCTGATATTATAAAAGACTTACCTATAAATCTATTTCGAAAAAAACTTAAAATGTGGCTTGTTGAAAAATGCTATTACTCAGTATCAGAGTTAATAGACAGTAGAAGTGATAAAAATGGTAAACTTGGATGACCATCAATTAATTAAATTTTTGACATTTAATATGCTTAACTTTAATTGTAATTTAATAATCCATGTACATATTGACTACTTTCATATTTGCATGTTGTTAAACGACAAAATGTATCTGGCACTGTTTATTACACATCTGTCTATCATTGATGTACCTACATTTTAAGCAAATAATTATTATATTATTACATCTCGTTTTGCCGAGTTTCTGCATTGGATAATATGTATATGCATGTCGCACCAATAGTTATAAACGTAATACATTTTGGTTTATAATTACTATTGCTGCGACATGCATATACATATTATCCAATGGTTTGGTTACCATAGTAATACAAAGTATTTTATTTCTATCTTAAAATTAACATGTCATGATATATTACACACAGAAACATTATAGGGTGCTTGGCTAGGTTTAGTGTTTTGCTGGAAAGCCTACTCGTGGTACATCCAGCACACACGTACTCAGCTACTACAGCTGTATTATTTTCTTTTGCTACTTTTTCCTAACACTTTGTCACGGCGAGCGTGGCTGATAGTTTGATGAGCAAAGCGACGTTATACCACTTTGGGGCCCTGTGGGGCGGATGGTACAGACTGAGGATTCGGTCGGACAAATTCATAAATAGATTAAAATTACAGATATAAAATTCTATTTTGTCTATTCACCACATACCTTATTATGTCATATTCTCGCACGGATATGCATTAACAACTCTTAAATCAACTTTTTTATGAATTGCCTTTTATTAGTTTCACTCACCAATACCCTTAGTATGCACATAACCATAACTTCCGGCCTTAGCCGGAATAGTGTGTAAGCAATCAATCACTGTACTGGGTTTCTAAAAAAAGAATGAAATGCCGACCGCCGATGCTAACAGTATCATGTGTGATGCCTGCGTTGCACAATGCACCACAACATTAACCACACCCACAAAGTACCGCGTACGCGATGCAATTTCCGCCAGTCTGCATCTAAAGCTATTTTCAAGCGAGCTCTGTCAACTGTTAGGTGTACTTTGTACACTCTCTATACATTGTAATGCAATGTGTGGCGATGAAAGTATCCATTTCAGATACGAGAAAATCTTAAAAGTGTTTCAGAGGACTATTTCTTATATTAATAAAAATACAACACTCGTAATCTAAAAATCTATGCGTCGCGGCCTTGGCTTGAGACTACAACGATATTATATTTTTAACGCCAATCAGTTATGCCCAAATTTGGAACTACCATTTTTGGATCTTACAAATTATTATCCCATTATAAGGCATCGAGTAGTGGCAGTTGAAGAATTTGGTAACAGCCTCGATTTTTGTTTGTGGCACAAGCAAGCAAGTATGTAAGAGAGTACAAACCTTGTTCAGGAGTGGTTCTCGACCTTACTTTATTTAGATAAATTAAGTGTACTCCAAATACCTGTTGCGCGATGATGATGGGAGTAACAGGAAATATCTCCATGCCCCGGGTACTTTACTACTGCTAAGAAGAAAATTACACTCTTCTGAAACTTTAATACAATAATTTAATAATTTTGAGAAAACTTTACTTTATCTACTATACTATATCTTTATCACTGGGGCATTTCACTGCTTCAAAAAAAAATTCAAAGAAAAAGTCTGGGCTCAAATCAAAATGACAATATAATTTATCCCGCATATTAATTGGATTAAAAAATAAAACGCACATTTTATTTATGATATCTATTTATTGATTTCGTAATACAATAGATAAGTCTCGATGAAGTGAGTGAGTTTCTCAATAGTTTATAACAGTAGGTAAATAAAATTTACAGCAATAACAGCATACGTAGATATAGATAGTACATTTGTAAAGAGTCAATCAGTGAAAAATTGTGTATAAATAAAAGAATACGATTGTTAGAAACAGTCTCACAACTATCGCTATAAACTATCAAAATCACCAAATAACAGTAACTGCTATGTTGTTCGTACCTCAATCCGCACTCAAGTGATTGTTAACATCGTATAATGTCAGCATGGCCTTTTATAACCCCACTATTCAACAATATTTATCAATCGACCAATAGCATTGCGTTACCGGTATAAAGTCATAATAATGTCTATTAACTAATTTTTATTAAATAGTGAATTTTATCATCTATTATAATCTGCCCCCATTTTTAATAAAATAAATAAGAGTTTTCGATTTGGCGACAAACACGATGAAAATATATTCGCGATTTTATAATCCAAATTAAAATACCACTGTTATCTTAGGCGATTAATGGTATTGCAACAAAATTATACACAAAGTATGGTATGCCTGTTAGCAAGAATGGTCTGTTATCTTCTCCAAACCTTTCTCGTATTTACTACACTTATCGTGTACTAGCTCAGGTTTTCAAAAATTAAAATAATTAGGTTTTTATACATTGCTTCGTAGGTATGTAAAATGATTGGATGATATTCAGTATTTACATCAAAATCAGACACGTATATCGAAGAAGATACTATATACTAAATTTTGAATTATATTATGTTGATGTTTTATGAATGAGAATAGGTTTTGTATATCTCTCCTGAGTTACTTAAAATTTGAATTTGCATAGCAGTGTTTTCTAAAAAGTAGGTGTTATACAGAATGTTACAGAAAGGTGTAGTCAATTTTTGGGGCGTTATGTGTAGCCAAAAAATAGTTGACTTAGTTTAAAAAACCAACGCGTATATCGGAGCGCTGCTAAACCAATTTTATTCTACGTGATTTTCAGCGCACCCCAATAAACCGTTATTTTCTTCGTGTATGAAAAGTGTAGTACCACATTTTATAAACAATTTCAATGATTTTGTTTTTTTTTTCTATGCAAAATTTCTTTGAAAAATCCTGACATTCCATAAACATCGTTGGTATTAAATACCCATAATTTAATTGATGTCGGCTCTATCTCTTACGAAATATAAATTTTTCGACTGGCCTGTTGGTCTAGTGGTTAGTGATCCTGACTGCTAAGTCCAGAGGTCGTGGGTTCGAGTCCCACCCAGGACAAATAATTGTGTGATGAGCGTGATCATTTGTTCTGTGTCTGGGTGTAATTTATCTATAATATGTATGTATTTAGAAATATATAAGTATGTTTATCAGCAGTCTGGTTACCATAGTACAGGCTCTGCCTAGTTTGGGATCAGACGGCCGTATGTGATGTGTGTGAAGTTATTATTATTTTATTAGTAAACTTTCAAGTTCAATTTGTCAGTTTCAGATTCCTGCATTAAAAATCATGAATTTTCCTAATATTTGTTAGCGTTTCACTTTATTCACGGGGTCTACTAAACGACCCTCAAATATGATCACAAATTTCTGTAACATTCTGTATTCTTCTCTTAGATTTTTATAAAGCACAAAGACTTATTTCATTTCCTTGGAAAATGAGGAATCGGAATGAAAGGAAATTTAATTCTCTATCTACTTCGCGGCACTCGAAGATATGCTTTTAAAATATTTTTAAAAGACGAAAGAAGATAATATCATTGCTTTCTTTTAAAATGGAACTTGCTCAATTTTGAAGATATGCTTTAATGGCGCGTAGTGGAAAACAGATCAGGGTGTCTTTCTAGCTTGTGAGGAATGAAATGAAAGTAACATCAAACATAATTTATGAATACCACATGTTGCAAACAATACAAATAAATATATTTAGTAATTAGGTAGTAGGTATATACATACATTTCTGAAGTCTAATATTTTACATTGTTCGTTCATAGTTATATTTTTATCGTGAAGACCTCTTCACGAAAATTTTATATGCAATACCTATTGCATATAAAATTTTGACGCTATATTTATGTAGGAAATATTTTTAAATAACATTAGGTTTAATGCTTAATGTTAGATAATTTTATAATTCTTAATTTTGAAAACTTAAATAATTTATTAAATTTAAAATGTATCAAAAAAACAAAATTCTGTCAACATAAGCAAATAGTTTAGTATTGCGTTTAGGTCATTTCAATTTTTCAATTTTCAATTCAATGTTTAAATTTTTTATTCCTCAATTTTGATCTGAAATTTGAACATCAAAAAGTATAGTATCAGAATACATCAAAAAGTAATCAAATTTAATGGTGTTTAAAAGTTAAATCAATTTTTAAGTGTTATTTATTTAAAAAAAAACTGTCAGTCGTCGGCACGTCAGAAGTGAATACTTAACTGATACATCTGTCATCTGAGCGTAACGGTCACGCGAGTTCAGTGCTTTTTTCCCATACCAAAAGTGCCCAACGTGCCTAAAGAAGTTTTCACTTCAAAAATTATTTATTTATTATTTGATATCATTATTGTCGCGTATTGGTTTGACTCACTTATTTTACACCAAAAGTATAACTTCTAAAATCCGTAAACACTACCCCGTGTGTTTACGGATTTTAGAAGTTATACTTTTATTTATTTATATTTGGTTTTATTTTATATACGTTCATTTTATCAACAATGAGAGTTTTTTATACTATGTATTTCTGCAAGTGCCTTGATAACATAATTATTTTTAAAATTAATTTTAAATAAATGTTTGTAGTTAGGTCAATACATGCGTCATTACAAACTATCTTTTGTTAGAATCTTATATATTGTTTTGGGCAATCTTTCGACTCCTTCCTAGGGTATACCCGGGTTTCCCTGCAATAGACCCACTTGTGACGGAACACCGTGTGGTTTTAGTCGGTTCGATTTCGATATACCACTTTACCGTTAGCTCTGAGGCGATGACCCGCGGGGGTGTCCACACGATAAAAAAAAAAAAATGGGCAGTCTTTCGACACCTTCGTATATTTTTTAGCAAATGACTCAAAATTATTTAGTTTATTTTGAAGAGATTTTACTTCCATTACAAACAATTCTCTCTATCACATTGGAAGACAATTTCTAAGTAGGTATACAAGTAGAATAATCATACATTTGTTAGTTTTCACTGAATGACCCGTCACAACATATTTATACAATACATTAGATAGCTAATAATACTTTGATTTGATCAAATAACAGTAGAACTATTCGTAAATAAATAACAAAATACTGCTAAATAGCTAAAATAATTATTTGGCATCTATTTTCGGTTACAAGCGGAAATTAAACATTTAATTATAAAGTCTAAAGATAGATAATAGTTTATTATAGTTTAACGCGATGCAGTGTGACACAATCCCTACTGAATTTAAAATAGGTACTAAAGATTGGGGACCTTGAAGTAAATATTATTAAATATTTCACTGTTCTTATCCTAATAAGATTGAGACAGAGATGATTATGGTTGCATTTCGACCACTGGACCAATATGGTAACGCAGCTTTAATGAAGTCAGTCTTCGTCTTTATCTCGATGGAGTAATTAACAATTTTCACGGAATAAGATTAAAATAAAATAGTTACAATAGCATAGGACACACGAATAGAATATAAATCTTTTGTTGTATATTTTATAATAAGGACAATAAGGTACATTATAGTGGAAGACATATATATCATACTCTTATTATATAATAAAGCTTAAGAGTTTATTTGTTTAAACGTGCTAATCTCTAGAACTATCAATCGGATTCGAAAAAATCTTTTTGTAAATGGTACCCAGATACATGAGGAATATTATAGGGTATGTAACATCAGGCGACGACGGAAGCCTGGTGACTCTGCTCACTAGCAGAACTACTTTAGTAATGCTGTTTTCTGTAGGGTAGATTTACCTGGTCAGTCTTTGGCTTGAATTCCATCAGAAATCTCTTCTCTTCCTTGATGTTTCATATGTATTATAAAAAACCAGCAGCGCCACCCGGTTTCACCCGCGTCAGTCCTGATCCCGTGAGAATATCGGAATAAAAAGTAGCCAAGGTCAAGTTAATCTAGGTCTCCAGCTATCTACATACCAACTTTCATCGTAATCTGGTTTTTGCGTGAAAGAGTAACAAACATCCATCCATCCATACATCCAAACTTTCACATTTATAATATTAGTAGGATTAATATTAAGATAAGATTCGCCTTCAAACCATTATATATAACCGTTATAGGTACCAGTAATCATTAATCATTCAAGTATCATCGATGTTTCAGTCTACCGGCACGAAAAGCATTTAAATATTTTAAGTCATAGTGTTACCAGTGATAAGAAAGTAAAAGTTCATTTACGATGTTATATACGTATTAAATATAAACAAAAAAATTGTTTTTTGAGATTGCATCACACTGCACTGTTTAAGTAAATCTAAAAAGGACCCTAATAAAAATCGCGTTGTTTTAACTATTTTAATTAAAACCAGTATGAACTATCGATAATGGATGAAAAAATAACTACCTATTAACAACACACATACCTCGAATAAAACAGCTTAAAACTATTTATAAAGTTATAATCACAAAGCGATTGCACCATTGCCTTTTGTGTATATGTATTTCTGAATACTCTGTAAAACAGGTTATATTTGGTTTAATTGAGAATTAATACGAAACTTGATCATTTAAGTAACAAACCACCTTCATTTTTTACTTTCTGTAAAAAGTGTCCTTTTATTTGTGTCCTGTTCGTTGTTTGACGAACTATCACATTTTTATGCTTTATTTTTTACTTGTAACAATATTTTTTACCTTAATTTTTAAGTATTTAACTTTCTTGCACACCTTTAGTATCGTAAGTTAATATTTTAATAAGTCAATGTATGAGGTTAGAAAGTGTTTGTTAGCTGTTTAATTCCACGCTATTAAACAAAGTACTCAGGTATACAGATAACAGGTTGCTTATGAACATAAAGTTTAACAGCGAGAACACCGATAAGGCAAAAATCACAATCTGTGCGTATTTTATTTTGTGTCTCTCGAACGTGCTCGTGTACATGTACCTTTATTTATTATTACATCATACTTAACTTAATATAAATATAAATTATATTAATGAATACTTCGCAGTTTTATTAAAATTATATAAGAGCAATTTAATTTTGAATAAATAAACATACACTTAATATAGAAAATAAGACATTTCTTTGAAGATTTGCCTGTTTAGAAAACAAAATAACGCTTTTAAGAAATAAATTTAATGAAATTCTTTGAAGTTCTGTCGTCTGAATGATATCTACAAATACGATGAATCTAATGTACTTATAACAAGAATCACTTACACAAACGTACGAGATTAAACGAGCGCGACGCTTTGGCACTTTGGTCTTTTTCCATTTTCAACATTCTTTTTCGAGCATTCTTATTCACACAACTTTCTCTAGTATACTCTAAGGTTTTATTGTAAAAATAAGAGACTTCTTAATGACGTCATAATATTAAATACATTGTTTTATTTTTAGCGACTTTCAGCTTAGAAATCCAAATTTTAAGGTTTTTAAGTTACTTTTAACACCTTCATTTTTAAAATGTACTTAATTGATAGAAATATGAGTATAATTCCGTACGTTACATTTTATTGTCTATTATTCATTTAAAAGGTTTGTTAGTAACAAGTTAATTTTAAGTAGGTGTTTCTGATCAAAGATGATAAATATTTTTTTTACATTGTTTTCAGACGATAATCTAAAAATTATGTACAGTAAGTAATGACTATTTAATGTTTTATACTATAATTTTTGGCTCCAAGAAAAGTTAAAAAATGTAAATTAAAATTATTAAAATTTAAGAAAAACAAAGTGATAGCCCCTAATAGAAAGTGATAGATATGGCTTATATACCATCATTTTATGCTATTTGAAACGTTAGGAAAATACACTTATTTTCAAGCTTTGCCTAGATAAGGTTTACATATATAAACATAAGGACGTCATTTGTTTTTAATTACTCAGAAATTAAATATAAAATACATACTTGTGACCTGAGCACTATCATTTGTTCTGTGTTTGCGTGTAATTTATCTATAACATGTATAATATTCTTTAACTTAAAAAAAAACACATAAGTGATGTGTTTGCGATTAGACTAGTCTTCGTCCTTGGGTAGGTACTTCCAACATATGGGTACTATCCTGTAGTGAGTATATAGTCTCTTTGCCAATATCTTTACAATAAAACCTTACAGTACACGGGCACAGAACTCTTCAATTTTAACACCTCAATAACCCTTTATTATTACAACAGTGCTTAATCGGAAGAGTGCTTACTTACAACGCAGGTATTTTACTATAATTTATTGCTATATTTAGTTATATTTTAATTACATAGTAAAACTTTATTTAGTATTTCAAATGTCACTAACTAATGCGCTAAATTTTACTAAGTTTTTCAAATTTTTTCACTAATTAGTTTTTAAAACTTCAATTTCATTATTAGTAAAATATTTTAACGTACTATTGGTCTTTAATAAAATTTTATATTAAATACTATTAATTAATGAAGTGACTAGAAACATGCAAAACTTTGATGAGAGTGAGCAATTTTATACTTAAAGATCAAATGTTTGGATATTCGTTTAATTAAATAAGTTAATATTTTGTGAAATGTATGAACGCTGCCTGGTTCTGATTCAACCATCATGGTCACAATGTGTGATGAAGAATTATTTCATAAATTTCACAAATCACTAAGAAGCGTATTACATTATCTAAATGGGAAACATTATTAATATCTGTACAATTATTTGTCATTTAGAAATTACACTTTACCATCATCATGTGCGATTAAAATTAATGAATAAATAATATATATGTATGAATAAATTCTATTTACATTGCAGAAGTTTGCAATGATTAAGATAACTCACCTGAACCTGAGTTTAATTCCAGGCCGTGGACTGCTTTTGTATGATTTAGTTCAATGTCCATAGAATCAGAAGATATAAGGACGAAGTCGTATCAGTAGATAATAGTATGAAAAGTATTGTTGTCTTAACTTAAAATGGTGGAAGCAGTTTGGTTAGTTCAACTTCAACTTTTGGTTTGTGGCTTTGTGGAGTTACCACAATTTTGCCAATGTCAAGTAAATATACGGAGGACCAGCTGTCAAAGGATTTTATGTAGAGCTGTGGTAGAGCCAATAAAAAAAAATTATAATAATTGTAGAGATGTAGAGACTATAAATAATCGTGAATTCTAAACTTCTACAGGCATAATTAAGCATGAATAAAAGAGCCAATCATGTTAGTTCAACAGCTACCGTAGAATAAAGTGATGGATATCTTACAATATCCAGTCTAATCATACAATTGCCGTATTCAAATTTGAAGTATTCCGATTTCGAAGTATGAAAAGAGAAAACAGTGTTCTCTTTTCATACTTCAAAATTGGAATACTTCAAATTCGAATATAGAATAATTATGACTTTTCTCTTGGACTAAAATAAATTCATAAACTACAATAAATATTCCTACGGATGAACAAAGACTTTGTATCTTTAAAAACATCGGCCAACTTACTTTATTTATGCGAGTTAAAAGTAGATAAATCATTAAACTATGTTGTTCCAAGTTTTGTCAACATGCACTTAATTTACAAGTTTATTTAACTTGGAGTTTTTTTACTTGTTAAGTTATGTCATGTTGTTTTAATTCGTTTAACTGGAACTTGTTCAATCCACGGCCTGGACCTAACACCTACAATAATAAATTCTTATTTATATTACAAACCTTTTTGTTTTTTTTTTAATTTATCAACCTTCACAAACACGAGGAGTTTCCCTCAAACATGACAATGCATCTATGATTTTAAGATAACACTAATTATAACAATTTTACTACTAGATCACAAACTCATTGACTAAAGAACTATTTATCAATTCCTTTATTTGTTACTATATGAAACATTGCTGGTGTAAAGCCTTTATACACGTAAACAATTTTGTATGTAGACTCGCGCGATCTGCGTTTCAATTCTTAGTTCTTAGTTGTATTTACGCAATTGTGTGGTTTTAAATAGCAGGTGTGTATTTAGGCTATAAATAGTGAAGACAGAATACGCGAATATATTACATGCTCTGAAAGATTTTATGGTAAAAGTGTTCTGAAGAAAATCAAAGCTTACAGGAAAATAGAAAAGGTACTCGTACTTTTATTAGACTTTTACTTTAGTTAAATATTGAATGAATTTCTCGAACTATTTATCGACATGTTGATGAAAAATACTTTGTCAATTAACAAATTTACTTAAATTTCATTATCTTTCTTTCTTTCTTTCTTTTTAAATACGGTAAATAATTCGTATATACTGTTGCTAAGTGTATGACACCTGCTTTCAACATCCCTTTCATATACATATATAACTAGTAGGAATATTAATGGACCGAACTAGTAGTCCATATAATATATTCCCATCCTTATTGTGACGTTTTTTTTCTTTATTAGATGTATGTACCTTGAATTGTAAACGTTCTACGATACTCGGACACATTTATTAACAGTATTAACGAATTAATCAAAGCATTCCTGATAATAATACATATTATATATGAGCTAAATTCCTATTTTAAACCAACTACGACGATGGCAGTTACGCATTGGATATGGCATTAAATTGTACTACGGGTTATTTGCGTACCACTAAGTTCTCTCTTCACGTGAATATTATTGTGGTTTAATTTATTACCTGTAAATAGAAAGAAATATGTTATTATTGTAATTTCATCCGTCGTTCTACATAGCTACTTTTTTAATTTCACTAGCTTGCACAATCACTGGTGTCACCATCCTTACACAATTATAAATACAAGCATAAATAAAAAAAAAACCCTATTTCAAAGAACTGACTAAACAGATTTATTTGAATTATAGCTAAGAACACTCTCGATCAAGTCACCTTAAAAAAAAAAACTAAATCAAAATCGGTCCATCCGTTTAGGAGTTACGATGCCACAGACATACAAATGTTCAAAACGAGGGGTGTTTTAACACCCCTCCATTTTGCGTCGGCGTTAAAAATAGAATACATGGTTATTATATGTGATACTGTCTGTGTGTTTGCGTGCGTGCTAATTGTGCGTGCTTGTATGCATGCGCTCTTTTTCTCTCTTCTCTTCTTCTCGTTCCTACGTGTCCTCCTTTTTCTTATACTTTTAACCTTTTCATGTAAAAGAAGATGATCTTAAATAGGTATGCACATATCTTTACATTTTATATTAATACCTATATTGTTGTAAAAATTCTCTTTGTCAAACTGCCGTTGAAAATTGAGAAACATATGGTGAGATTCAAATATGCATTTTTAGTATCGCACCTCGAGTCGGAGGTACGCTCGGAGTTGTCCTCACTCTGTGCGGGAGAGCTGCGTCCGGATTCACACAAGACTTATTATTGTTTATTTCAAAATTGATTCAAACTTTTTGGAAGAATAGATCAACTCAATAGCGGAAGAAAAAATAACACCTGACTAATAAACTAATATAGTTATTTTATTTTAGTTCTTAATCTTTAGAACTATCAGTGGGGTTGTAAAAGTTCGTTTTGCATTTGGTAGCCCAATTTTTGAGGCTATTGAACATTTCACAAACAATTTTTTGGCCATGCATAACACTCCTTAGATATAACCATACGTTTCTGCAACAAGCTGTATAGACAAAGCTAAAACGATAAACCTTTTGTTATTTTATTAAACAAAAGCACTGTCAGCGTTTTTAGAGTAAGGTAAGGTCTTCGATTAGTGCATCCTACTTGATATGACCTACGGTGCCGAGACGAGGACACTAACGGTAGGGCTAGTCCACAAACTAAAATGCGCGCAGCGGGCTATGGAGCGAGCTATGCCTGGGGTTTCTTTGAAGGATAAATTAATTAATTCAATGGAATCTACAAGAAAATACTTTACTTCTGTGATCACATTATGTTTGTTTTAAGTATCGAAAAAACAGAAACATACCAGACCACATTCATACTGTTCGGCAGATTGTGCAAAAGACTGAGGAGTACACTTAGCCTCTGCGTATGGCTTTTGACCTGACCCGAAGCCTCCAACTTCTAAATGCTCTGCGATGATGTCGTATTGACTGGTGATAAATCAAGGTTTTATGACATAGATATGACACCGCCACAATGACCGTCCAGCTGCAAAACCAGAGGACGAATCCCATAAGCTTACAGCGTGGAGTTAGACAGGATACGTTATATCTCCCAAATTATTCACCAACGCGCTTGAGGACGTCTTCAAGACACGGGATTGAACTGGACGGGAAGTTAATATAAACGGGTAGTATATCTCGCACCTTCCGTTTGCCAATGAAATCGTGTTAGTAGCAGAGTCGCTGGAACAGCTGGGTGAGATGCTGCTTACCCTAAATGAAGCATCTCGACGCGTCGGTCTTAAACGGCATTTACACGATACAATTTTACTACCTGATGAGATTTGTGATTAAATTGGCTTACGAACTGATTTCGCTCGAAAATCTAGTCAAATTGTGTGTGAAATCTTTCCGTGTGGACGCCGTCGGACATAACCAAGGTTATGTTCAATTAATATGTCATACCCAGACCGATAGACGTCGAAAGGTCGATGCTCGAAGTTGTTCAAGAATATGTCTACCTAGGGTAGGGTATCCAGCTACCTGCCTACGGTACCGAGACGCGGACACTAACGGTGGGGCTAGTCCACACACTAAAAGGTACGCAGCGGGCTATTGAAGTTTTCGAGTTTCTTTGAAGGATAAAAAATGGCCAAGTCTGCCGAAGGACCCATGGCCAATGGAGCAAACGGATCCTAGACTGGAGACCTCGAATCGGTAAACGTAAGGTAGGACGTTCCCAGCCATATGTGCCGACGACCTGAAGAAGGTTGCTGGGAAAGACGGAATGAGGAAGGGCACACAATGGGACCTATGTCCAGCAGTGGATTGCAATAGGCAAAGTGATTGCTCGAAAATTTGTGTTAATGTTTATATTGCTGCCTTTATATTTAAATCTGTCTCTCGTATCTCAAAATATCCTCACCAAGAGCACAACTCCTCGTCCCTCCACGTATCTCAGTCCAGATTCCCGCCATTCCGTAGCCCTGCCTTAGTCTCAGGCGGGACTTGTTTTCGGAAGCAATCGTCCAGAAAAGCTGACATCGTTCGGTACAAGTGCCGCTTCACACCATCCAGGCTGTGACCCTCGTCAGGGTAAATCTGTAGAAAAAGACAATAAATTTAAATAACAGTAGCAAAATTAAGGTCATAAACGAAAAAATATTAGTAACGACGTCTTGATAGCCGATAAAAAAACTAAGAAAATCATATTACGTATATGTAGATCTTTGATAGAGGCTTCTGTGACTGTGGTCCATAGGTTTTGTCACTGTGTGCAACTTTCTAATACGGAACTACTGATTTAAATTTCCTTTGCTGTATCAGGGGAAGATTAGGAAACCTTCGATTGCTTTATTTTCAACTGTTGTTTGGATAACATAAAAAACAATACTCACTAAAGCAAAATTACTATACTCTAAGTGCAACACGCTGATCTTACCTGCTGTCTGAACATGCTCCCCTGGTCAGAGAGCGCCCTTGCTAGCGCCATGCTTTGCTGAACATGGACATTATTGTCAGCTGTCCCGTGTACCAGGAGCAGCATTTTGTCATGTAATGCCGCCGCTTGTTTCGTGACGTCAGCGTCAGCATACCCTCGGTAGTTGCCTGTCGCGTTTGGGAAACCCATGTAGCGTTCCGCGTAGGCTGAGGCTGTATGGAAGAAAGAGAGGTACATGTGAAAATGTCTCAACGGATACAGGTCTGATGCGTTCAGTCAAAAGGGAACTCCATGACGTATATTCAAGTCAAAAACATTCAGAGTTTTTGATTATACATATTGCAAAACAGATATTTTACTGTCGATAAGTCTAACAAAAACAGTACCTACTGATATTTTGGAAACTAGAGCTAAAAAAATGGGTTTAAATGTTAGCGGCTAGGAACTTTCAACGAGGTTGCCATCCGTACGATCACGCTCAGAATTTAGGATTACATTTTCACAAAACATAAGTTGCTATAGAGTGATAGTATTTATAGAGTTAAAACATTTTTTGTCGAAAGATTGTTTGAATTTGTAAAAATATAAAACGAAATTAACTTTAGATATTTTACAAAAACTAGTAAATTACCATAGTACCGCCAACGCACAATAGGTGTGAGGGCAATCCCACAATGGAACACGTTCAACGTGCTGGCTAAGGCGAGCGCTGCCAGGAACCCTCCGTGTGCTCGTCCCCAAACAGCGACGCGACGAGCATCTATAAAGTGGAGGGAGTCGCGGAGGTACCTGAAGAAGAAACCACTTCGTGAGATGCCATATATTATTCCTACAGTAATTTACATATCGGCGGTGAAGCGCCAAAACCGCCTAACAGAAATTTTTTTAACAATTCACTTTTTTGTTTGATGACCATATTCCATTGTTATTTATCACTTACTCAGCAACTTCCAACTGATCTGCTAATTCGACGGTTCCCAGCCGTCGATGTAGCGCGTGATGAGCGCCAAGGCCTCGTCCACCGGCGCCTCTCGCATCAACAGAAGCAAGAATGGCGCCAGCGCCAGCTGCTAATGAGCCCCAGTCTAAAGACCAGCGCTCTGTTACAAGTTGAGTGCCAGGAGCACCGTGTCTGTTGGAAAAAAAAACGTTTTTAATACTCCTTTATACGACCAGAGATGGCAAAGTGAGTTCAATTAAATTACTGGCTTAAATATGCAAAAATGGATTAAGAAAAAATGTATATGAAGTAGAAGTCTCAGGTATATGAAGAGAAGCCAAATTCCTAAAGATTTAGGCAAAAACAAGGTTTACAGAATGCATAATGGCCGGACTGCTGCTGTAGAAACATTAAATTTCCTTAAAACGATATCAAAATGTTGTCGTGCACACTAGCATAATGCCTCTTTAAGTCAAGATCTTCAGGAGATAACTAAAAAGCGGTCCTAGTTCGTAGGTATCAAACAGTCAAACAGACTGGACCTATACACAGTCTTGACAATTGCAAAGTACTTTAAATTTTTCAAACTCGTAACAAAGCTGAAAAGACAGATAGCTGCCACATAATATTCTGGAGACATTATTGTAACTTCCAGAAATAAATCTGCTGTAGCCCATTAATGGTTATTATTGGTTTTCTAACAAGGTCAGTAATTGTTTTGGCTTCTATTATAGCTATTGTTACAAAAGTAATCTTGCTTGGGGCTAGATTTATAAGACGAGCGATGTTATAAAAGTTAGTATCCTCATCTTTTATGTTTCTGTTCAATAGGAGAAATATATTTTCGGAAATCTAGCGTTCTTTTGATTGTTAATGTAGTATTAAGGATGAAAAAGCTGCCCGCCTTTAGTTAAAGAGCTTTGCGTACCCTAAACCTAAACTTTGTCCCTCCTCAATGTGTAACTTGCGTTACACATTGAGGAGGGAGAAAAGTTTATCGCTCGTTTATGAAAGGGTATCCAAAACTTTTACCGTAATTGATAGATTCTTCGCGCTCTGTGGTTTTAACTTTATATTAGTTTATATGTGGAAACAATAAATAGAGATGAGTGGAGGATAGATCACGTGAATTATAGAGATATCTTTGAGGTAGTGGCGACTGCAATTGGGATTAGACACAAAGCATAATACGAATATGTCCTCTTAGCAACTACACTAAGCGGAAAGAGACTTTGAATATTGTGTTTTACTTACACTTTTAGTACTAACGGGTACTTTGTAACCTCATCTTCTCTCAAGCCTGGAGGCAGTAAGAGTCTCACTCTTGCTGCGTGTCCACTTGACAGTTGTACGGAAAATGTACGAGGTGTGGGCAGTGCTATTGCGGCTAGCCTTTCCTGAGGATTAAACAAGTTGTTTGAATAAAATAGATAAATTGTCATGGATAAAACTAACTAATACAGTACATTTAGATGAAAAAATAGGCACCTGTATTTACTACAATGGCAACATTAGAACAGGTGCCAACATTCAAATATAATTATACAGATCAATGAAATTATATCTCAACCTCATTATACATAATGTAATATAAATGTGTGGAAATAAATAATATTATTATTCAAGTATAAATAAGAAAAACACGAGAACTTGAAAAAAATAGTGGCGAACCAAGAGAAAAGGATCTACATTTTGGAAAGAGAGTCAAGAATAAGGAATTTGGTATTTTTCGGTATTGACGAGACTATGATGTTTCTCATACTAGAACCTGGACAGGATTGTTATCAATTGGAAGGGACAATATCTCTCTGTAAAATTAAGCAACAGCGACATACAGGAAGTAAAAAAAGCAGGAAAGAAACAAGAAAGACATATCACAAATGAAGCATTAAAGACAGCACACATAATACTAGCCACACTACTAACTGAACTACTCAATCTAATATTACAAACATCGGAAACGCCCACACAATGGTCCGTATCCAATATCATTTAATCTATAATAAGGGCGACCCAAAAGCCATAGCTAACTATAGACCGGTAAGTCTACTACCGAGTCTGTACAAGCTGTTCTCCGCCATCATAAACTCAAGAATCAGTCCTGTAATCGAAGCTAGACAACCTGTAGAACAGGCAGGTTTCAGAAAGGGGTTCTCTACTACGGACCATATACACACCCTAGAATTAATTATAGAGAAATATCAAGAACAACAGAAACCCCCATATCTCGTTTTTATTGATTCCCAAAAAGCCTTCGACACGGTTATGCATTACAGGAAATGGAAAAACTTGAAAGAGCAAGGAGTCAACGAAGTGTATATAGATGTCATGAGAAGCATATAATTTATGCTAATGCTATGCTAAATCAACACGCGTCATTTTTTTCCGTCTAGCCCCGTTGCTTCTCTGAGGGTCTGAAGTGTAACGTGCGGTGGTAAGGAACTTCGTTTCAAAAATATTTTGAGTATAAATTGAGATAAAAATTATCCTATCTGTCAAGTTGGACCAAACTGCACATAGTGTGCAAAATTTCATTAAAATCGGTTCATTGGTACAGGAGTTCATTGTGGGCAAACACGTGACACGAAATAGATAGATAGTAAGGTACTCTTTATTGCTTAAAATATAATTTTTAGTAACAGTACAATGGGCGGTCTTATTGCAATCTACGATCTCTTACAGACAACCTTAGGAAGGACTATACGAAATTTTTATATTTAAAGATTACGTATCTAAAAATTTGTGTACCTACAATATTCAAAATATGAATTACTAGCGACCCGCCCCAGCTTCGCACGGGTGTAATGTAGATACTAATGTGGTGAACAATTATCATCATATGATTATCCAAGTTAACATACATAAAACAACATTAAACTATATATAAAAACCCTCCTCTTGAATCGCTCTATCTATTGGTGAAAACCGAATTAAAATCCGTTGCGTGGTTTAAAAGATCTAAGCGTACAAACGGCGGAAGCAACTTTGTTTTATACTATGTAGAGATTATTCTTATAACATAAGAACTTCATACGCACACATCTATGTGTGCGTATGAAGTTCTTATGTGTGGGTGACGTCTACGTCACCCCTTCGCGATAGATTTTCCTACAGGTGATCCCGCCCATCCGTCTGTGATCAAATGAGTGAACGTGAGCCTACTTCTAATACACGCGCACGGAGCAGATACAAAGAGGAGAGGGCTTAAGCAACTTTGTATCTGCTCCGTGTACACGCGTTTTGGTCGTTTTATTAGGATGGCAAACGAGAACGCTACTGTTACAGTAACACAGCGTTGCTAGTAGTGCTAATCCTAAAGAGCTACTTAATATATTTTTTCGAACATTATACACGTAAATGTTATCATGAATTTGTTTCTTTGTTTGTTTGTTACGCTTTAAACTATAACTACCTACTCATTCGATTTTCATGAAATTTTACATAAACGTTGTCAAGGGTACAGGAAAGTACTGATCCCGGGGAATACTTTTGAACACTGGAAGATTTTCAATATGACCCTTTTTTTATTTTGGAACTATTCACTCAGTTATTGAGAAAATCCATAAAAACTAACTCAAATTTTTTTTTAAGTTAATTTTTATGGATTTTCTTAGTAAAGGGATGAAAAGTCCCAAAATAAAAAAAATCGTATGATTTATAATTTTTAACTTTACAAGTTCCACCTGCTTTTACAAGAAACCAAGGTAAAAATACCTGGTCACGGTAAACGGTCATAACTTGTAAACGGATAGTTTTTTTTTCAATTTTTTTATTGTAATTGCATGCTAGAGTCAGTGATTTAAGTAAATGTTCTATTTTCAAACACATCCTGTATAACGACGTATTCTATACACTGTATAAAGCCTTACTATTTATTAAAGTAGCGGCTTAGTAAATATATCGCCGAAGTGCTTATAATGCTTTTGCCTCATAGGAAGCGATTTTCCAGCTTTTTGCACTTGCCTTGTGTGCCGTTCCATTAAGGCAACTGTTTGCCTCAACGTCAGTGCTACGGCTGTCTAATGAATATCTACTATTTATAACAAAAGGAAACAACACCATAACGTAACAAGATAACATAATACATTACGTCATTATCATGTTATTACGCGTACTGCGTAGCTTTACGTATTACAATGTGACTCGATCTTATTTTCAGTTCCATTGTGTAGTGAATCATGTGACTTAGAAACCATTTATCACGGGTATTGTAACGACTACAGAAATGATATATGCTAAGATTAAATTATGTATTAATATAGGTGCTGAAATATTCAGCAAGGTATTAAAATAAATGTTGGTATAGGTCTACATGTGCCTTGTTTCACTACATTGTGGTACGATGGCATATCTACGATATAAATTGATTACTGAAGCCTGTGTTTCTCAGGTATTAGCGAAGAAACATAAATTTATTACATGGTTATATTGATACTGACTAATTTTCTGTTTTAATTTTGCTGTCCGGTTTACCGGTTTTTTACGGTGACTGTTACATATCCTACCTAATGATAGTAATCACCAGTCATATAGGGTTGTTTCATTCAATAAATTATATTTTATTAGATTTAGCATTACTGCTGGAGTGTGCCGGACAATATTTTATACTTTATAATGAACTACAGTATATTGCGAGTTGCGAGTCTAGTAAATTGTGCAAAATTTTCATTGTCTATGTTTTTTTTGTTGTTTTTAGGGTTCGTAATGTAAGACAAAATTAGGGTCATGTGTAACATTGCAAGCATTATATTTTTAAGTGTAAGCTAATAATTGAAATATTTATATAAATAATATATTTTCCAAACATTTCAATACAATGTGCGTTGTTCAAAAATAAATAAATGTAAATATGACTGACCGTCAGTTTGTCTTTTACTTAGAAATGTGTTTATCATTATCAAGTTGAAATTAACAACAAATAAGTTGATCCCTTGGAGCTGTAAAAAAAAACAAGTTTTTAATTCGACGTTATTTACGACTATTATTATCTTTCAAAAAGTTGCAATTGCTTTCAAGGCATTGCTTTCAAATCATAGTTTAATAATGTAATGTTTTAAGAAGGTGCTTTCAATTTATATTTTAAAACAGATGTGATTTTCACATCTGAACAATGTATTTATTGGCTGCCTCCCAAATCTTACCTGACCGGTGCGGTGCCTTGTTTAGATTTCCGAAGTCAAACGACAAGAAAGTAGCGAGGTCAAGCAAGAAATATGTTTTCTTTGCCAAATGGTAATAGGACTGTTATTTATCACTAACTAAATGTTTTAGTCATACATAGCTGTGTAACTAAGCCAAAATATTTGAAACTGAAATTGATTGATTATGAACTTGAAAATTTAATCTAATCTCCAAATTTCGTGAGCGATAGGGTTGATGTGAATGAAAATAAATAAACAGTCTTGAAAGTTGATAAGACGTAATGAAATGTGCAGTTACTTAAGGAAATACATAATTATTGTGGTATTGGTTTCGTCAGAATTCTTTTTTTTTCAGACTGACTCAACTATCAAAATTCTAAAATGACTAATATTTTCTGTAAAATGTTGTATAGTGTACTTGAATGAAACGTATCTTGTCTTGCCTTTGGTACAGACATTCCTAATTCCAGTTAATATTCCACCGTGGCAAGAGTGAAAGATATTTTGGGCCGCTCTAAAAAAGGAGGGAACACTGAGAGAAAAGTTTGGGCCACCCCCTTCGCGGCCAACTTGTGTAAGATCAAGGTGCCTGTCTGCAGTAATCGTCATCTGCCGAGCACCATTCACGCACGCTCTTAGTTCTTTATCGCATACTGGGGCTCTATAAGTCTCCTGCGAAATGGAAGTGGCGTTCTGTTCCACTCTTCTTTTTACTACCTCCATAGTAGACACAAAAAACTTTAGAAAGTAGGTATGTAATCCGCAACTAGGAACATCTATATTACCAGACTACGGATTCCGGCACTTCAACAAAATATTGGGTTAACCACACTTGAAAGGTTTACAATTAACCGTAAATATTTCTAAAATGTACGAGCTACTGACATTTCTACATACATAAGTACTCTTCTATCTAAAAGTATTATTTAAGTGCAAAAATTAGGCGTAGTTTTTTTTTTTTTTTAAAGTCAAGTAAGAAAAAAAATAGTAGTGTAGATTATACGTAGTTAGATAATAATATTTGTAGTAGGTAATACTTATTTTCCAAGGCGATATTACTTGGTGGCTTTTTTAAAGGTTTTTTACTTTCAGGGATGTCCATATTAGGTTATATCTTAATATTAATTACTATTATACAGTACTGATTAGGCTATAAAAAGCATTTTATAAGTATATGTTGAAGTGCAGTCCTCGCGAGTTCACGACTGCCGAATCTACATCATTATTATTACAACTGACATTGAGTCTCCTGCCCTGTTCATCTCCAGAGGATCTACATAAGTATTGCAACAGGCAACTAGCTTCACGAGTTAACTACTGACTTATGACTCCTGACAATTCAAAGAATCTATAATTAATTGGTTTAATTCTTTTTCTTTTTTTTGAAAAGACAACTCCCGCATTAGGAATGACTCCTGTTTTGGATTTTGATTTTGGTTTAATTTGAAGTTGAGAGTGTTCCAATTTTATTAACTTCAAATCATAATTGTATGATTCTGAGTGGTTAATTAAATGGTAAGTTATAATAGTAGTAGTTGATTTTTGTAGATAGCTTAAGAAACAAATTATGAAGATTTGAAGATATAAAACTTATAATTTTAGTGACGGTACGTTCATTTTGACTAGTAGTACATGTACGCACTCACGATATATGAAATTGCTTAAAATCTCAGAGATGTATAATCGGCCGTGTTGGTGTAGATGCGGCTGAACGCTAAAGTTGTTAAAAGGGGTAAAAAGTATTTGTACGATGATGATGATGACTTATTTTTTGTTCTAACTGCCGAAAGTGAAATGTGAGCGCTGTTAAGGCGCAGCGTCTGCTGCAGGTCTGTACGCAGGATTATTTAAAAAAATCGATCTCAGAAAAATTTGTACAAAAAATTACAATTACTTTACCTTTAATCGAGAAGCACCTTTTTTTACTAAAGACTGATAACAATTATTGTGTTGTTCTGTTTCAGTATTGGTCGTAGCGTGATGTTTTATAGCCATATTGTTTTATATATATATATATATTAAAATAATTTTTCAATTCGAACTAGTAGTTCCTGAGATTAGCGCGTTGAAGCAAACGAACAAACTCTTCAGCTTTATAGTATTAGTATAAATTATATCGTTAAAATATTAGTGAAATCCGAGACTGTGAGTACCTTGACAGCAGTGTTATTTTCCAAGTGTGCAAGTAGTCTTGGATCCGGTAGTGCAGTCTTGTGAAGACTGAAAGTGGGTACTCCGGGACCCAGGCACTCGAGCACGAAGTATGCTGATGAAAGACTAAAATGCGCCTCGTGGTAGAGGCATGGCAAATTTTGCTGTAGACCATCTGCGAACAGTAGCATTGGGTTAATATTTTGTCTTTATGGGGCGTAGATAAAAAGTAGCTTTTGGAAGTCGGAAGCAATTGTAATACTCTTCACTTAAGTATATGAACAACATATAGGCGTCTTTTAATAATTGTTGGTCGTAGGCCCCATTATTAAGCAATATTTTATCTGCCTCCTGATACTGTCTTGTAGGACCTGTGATATAAGCGTGAGAAATTTGTCTTTAGTGCGATTATAGGGTCCGGCCAACTGTTATTGGTTTTCTTGTAAGGAAATTGTCAGTAGCAGAAAGGCCTCGCCCGGCTGACAAGAGTAGGGTTGTCCCCTATTATGAACACAACCATATAGCTGGCAACAACACTGATTGGCCCTTCGGGGATATTCATGTATGAACATAAATAATTATTTTCTTTTCCTTAGGCTCCAGGTAAAGTGAGTAAGACCTTTAATACAAACATATGTAAAAAACATTCAATAAGTAGCGGAAGATTTGAAGGAGTCCAAAGAATAATCTCCGATATGGATAGGTCAGTACCTACCGGTGTCTATGGATCAATATGGCTGCCGATGTTCTAATAAAGAACAAGGAGATTTGAGAACTAATTCTTACCGAGATACTTCTTCTTCTTTTTCTTTGTAGGTGATGGTGACGTGGCAGGAAGTTCTTCATCCCAATCCGTATCCCAGGTGCTGTCTCCTGAAGATGCCAGGCTGCCGTAGTATTCCAAGTTTATTGATGGAGACGGCTGATCAAATAAGGTATGTTTTTAGTTACATGTTTTGCTTGGTTTTTTTATGCTGGGAATAATAAAAAGTATTACGGGATTAAGCGAATATAGTTACGCCATGTGTGGGTAGGTACTCCGAATTTAATCAGTTAAATCCGGCGAGATAAAATACTTATGTCCAATTTTATATGATTCACAATATTGAATTTAAAACGAAGTTAATACGTCTAACTATACGACCAAAATGGCATGGTCCGAAAAGGTGTAATAAGGCAAATAAAACTGCTATATTAATGGCATATCCCGCTAACGAATTTGTAGAAATATAAACTTTATCGTCAGAGCAGCAAGATCTAAAATAAACGCTAAACAAATATTATGTGAATTTAAATTACTCAAAGAAACGTAAAAACATTAATCTAAATGTTTTTTGTAAATTCAGTAAAAAGCGTGTAGCTCGAGCCTTTGTAGGTAATGTAGGTCAGTTTTATCACAGTATATATATACATCATTATACTGTGGTTTTTACAAGAGGCATGCACGATTTTAGAATTAATAAATCTTAGTTACATGGCAAATTTTTTCACGTGTTTAGATTCATTCAACTAGTTTATGCGTCACTGCACATGTAGTATTAATTATGTTTATACCTAATTTAAACAGCGTCATAAATCGCTATACATAACATTATCACGAAGTAAGCAATTAAAACTGAAACTACTTGCTTTTTTGTTTCACGACTAAGTCGTTGCACGAGTATAAAACGTGAATGTTTAAATGATTTTAAACCTTGCCGTTGATCGAAATCGGTCTCAATTGATTCGATCGTCTCTACCTTATCGTGGACAACAATTTCATCATCACAGTTACTAAGATCGTAGTGAAATTTGGCACGGACGTAATTTTATACCTGGAAGAGGTCACAGGATACAATACAATACACAGGTTCAATGCGGAGTTCGGTGGAAAGATGACCCGTCTACAAGTTGGTTATTTATATAAACTCGACATATCTCAGTATTAGGATTATTATAGTTAAAACAAGTGCCAGAATTACACGTGGGTGGTTGACTTACCTAGAAACAGTATGTAGAAGTCATAATACATAAGATACCAATGAAAAACTAAAAGGTTTTTTAAGTTACTGGAGCCACAAACAACTTCATACGATATGAAACTAATATTAAATTATTCTGTTATCATCCCTCACATAAAAAAATAAGTTGTTTATCATGGGGAGCAGTTCATATTATTGGTGGAAGCTGATAAATTTTCGGTACCTTTTCATGGTAATGCTTTGGGTATTTTATGAATCTAGCTTGCACCAGTTATATTAAACGCGTCTGCTATATATTTCCTTTTTTTTTCTTTACCACATTGTTTATTCGCCATCTTATATTTTTGCGTTGCGTTACACACGTGCATTGCCATGAAAACTAACGACTTTCTTATACCATATATATAGAAATATACTGCTTAAGTTTATGTATCGCGTAAATCCTACTAATATTATAAACGTGAAAGTTTGTGAGGATGTATTCATGTTTGTTGTTTTTAAACGCATAAACTACTGAACCGATTGTAATGAAACTTGATATGTAGATAGTTGGAGACCTGGATTAACACATAGGCTACTTTTTATCCCGATATTCCCACGGCATCGGGACTTACGCAGGTGAAACCGCGGGGTGTAGCTCGTTTAATACATTTGCACTGTAAGTTGTATACAACTCATTTAGGAGACGGTAGCGTAGTTACTAAAATAACATTCTACAATACATAGTATTTATATCTTTAAACTAATAATAAAGCTGAAGACTTTGTCCTTTTTTTTATTAAGCGCGATAATCTCTGGAACTAAAAGTCGGATTTGAAAAATTCTTTTTGCATTTGAAAGCCCATTTCTTGAGGAAGGTCATAGGCTCTTTAAGACGTTAAAGAGCCTTTAGAGTGACGACGCTACGACCCTTACAAGCAGAGCAGTGACCATAAATGCTGGTGAAAGTACTATGGGTATTCAACTTGAATAATTTTTAACGTTTTCAGGACATAATCTTTCAAGCAGTAACAGCTGTTGCAAATTGGTACATTTTTGAATAGCTGCGCCCCGCGGTTTCACCCGCGTAAGTCCCGATGCCGTTAGAATATCGGAATAAAAAGTATGTGTTAATCTAGGTCTCCAGCTATCTACATGCCAAGTTTTATTGCAATGGATTCAGTAGTTTTTGCGTGAGAGAATAACAAACATCCACACATCCTCACAAACTTTCACGTTTATAATATTAATAGGATTCTTAACAAGCAATTTTCCCTTTCTATAATATATGTTGTATGAATTCTCGGGTTACAATTTCGAAACACTGACCTGTGAGTTACAAGTGACACAGTACGGCAGTTTTTGAGGCGAGCCTGGCCGAGGAGCTTCAGATGACACCCGGTACAGATGTTGTTGGCCCGGTTTGCCTTCCGGTATACCCATGTAGTAGCTGCAACAGAATATCATTTGTAGGGCAAAGTAGATTTTTGCTAAAATATGAGCCTCTGTCTAGGGTAGTAATTACCCGAGACAGCGGAGAGACTATGGTACATAAGACTGCGGTACCCGAGACTGTGGCAAACGAGATTACGGTACATGAGACTGCGGTATACGAGACTGCGGTACACGAGACTGCGGTACACGAGACTGCGGTACACGAGACTACGGTACATGAGACTGCGGTACAAGAGACTGCAGTATACGGGACAGCGGTATACGAGATTTCAGTTAACTAGTATTACTAGCACAGTGATGTTTTTTCTTTTGGTGAGAAAAGCCTCTAGAGCTCCATAGGGGGCAGGACATAGGGTTGTCTTTTTGATTATATGTAGTAATAAAAGTTGACTAAGTGATTTAAAATAGTTAACAGATCTTGACTAGGGTATGCAATTATGCGGTCGACTTTCTATTCGGACATTTCGGATAATTCCAAAACACTATCCGTATAAATCCGGATTATATTTTGGATATCACTACTAAAAAGCTTAACCTAACTTATACATGTTGAATACATATATTAGTTAAGTTATCAACGTATTCATTAGGACCCTAAACTCTCAGAAAAGTAGTTAATAATGAATTTTACTCAGAAAATTATTTATCACAACAGTATTTAAAAACAGGACAAGTGGGAGTCTGACTCACGCACCTAAGGTTCCGTAAGCAAACAAACTTGTATGTAGATAGTATGTCCATCTCGGGAATCAATTCTCGAAGACTTTTGCCTGTCTTTTTAAAACAAGACAATCTTAACTTTGCGGTTACGATGTACGACAAAGTCAACAATCCAACCGCAAAATATAAGTTTGTAATCACAAAAACAATTTTTTTATGTGATATAACAACAAATTAACGACTTTCGGATGTTTTCCTTTACTTGTGCTGACCTTGCTTCTTACCAAATTTCATGATTCTTGGTAAATGGGAGTACCCTATAGGTTTTGATTTACCTGGGAAATATTTAAATTTGTTAAAATCTAAGGCTTAATGACCGTATCTTTTGATTGCGTTGACATAGAAGCTTGACTTTTTTACAGCTTCAAGGGACCGCAGACTTATGGATTATGTATTAATTTCAACTTGATGCGTCCACGGGTTCCTGAGAAAAAGGGTTTTGTCATACAGACAGACAGACAGACACACAGACAGATGGACAACAAAGTGATCCTATAAGGGTTCCTTTTTTTCCTTTTGAGGAACGGAACCCTAAAAATCTGCACTTGGCAATGTATTCTAAATCTTCATTGTAAGCTAGTATCACACTACCAGCAGAAGTAGAAGCTGTCTTAGTCAAGGTCTTTTATATCTCTTTGCTTATCTCTACATAGTATAAAACAAAGTCACTGCTGTCTGTATGCTTAGATCTTTTAAACTACGCAATGCATTTTAAAGCGGTTTTCATCAAATGATAGAGTAATTCGTGAGGAAAGTTTATATGTATGGTTTATTATTTTTTTGTGTTAATTTGAATTTGAATTCGACACCGAGTACTTGTATATTTAATAAAAAATAATAAGGCGGCTATATGGTGCCATTTTTTAATGCAAATAAATGGGCAAGGTGTTTTTTTTAAATTACATTTTAAAATATGATAAACTAGTTATTACCCGTGGCTTCACTCGTCTTAAGGGAGATTTTGTACATCAATTCAGGTATTTTTCGTGAAAACATCTTTTTTTCTGGATGTTTTTACGTCTTTTCTGTACCCTTGATAACTTGTACGCAACATTTCATGATGATAAGTTGAGTAGTTTAGGAGTGAAAGTATAACAAACAAACAAAGGGGCTCAGCAGTAGCGTAATGGCTAAGGCCGACGACTTGCGATCAAGTGGTTGCGGGTTCAAACCCCATCCAGTGCACTACCGACGTGAACCCACTCCTAACAAAAGCATTTATGGAAGGGTTAAGAAGAATAGTAGTAAAGTGTTGATAGTGTTATTTAAAAAAATATACAAACAAAACTCATATTCCTATCAAACGGGTGTAAGGAACGGCCTACCGAATCTTGAAATAGTATATTCAGACCATCATGTTGAGTGGAAAGTCATTGGAAATTTCTGCCGGAAAATTCATAATTTTTTTTTGCTTAAAAGTGATCTCGCAATGAGTAAACCAAACATTTTACTGAAAAAAAAAACAATAAATACCCCATGCGGCCAAAAACTGCAATGTAATCAATTTAACAACATTTATGGAATCAGCTGCTTCGACGGCACCGAACGCGAAAGGTCATTCACCGTACAGCACAGTACGCGTGTTGCGTTTACGTTGCATAGCGCAAAATCAAACTAATGACTGTAAATCCTTTTCGCATCTTTATGATGAACTGACTTTTGCATTGTGATAAGTATCCAAAGAAAGACGTTTTTGTAAGTTATTCGCGACGGTGATACTTACACGCTGTATAGTATTAGTTAGGATTAACCACTCACATGTGTTGATTCGCATGGTCCCACGCTAACAGCTGCACCACATCGAAACTGCCATGTGTCAATGGAAGAGCCCTAGGTCCATGCGCATTGTGCTCCGTCCTCACTATATGTCTAAACAGGCCTGCTGGACCATCTCTCACTGGAGCCAGGGTCACGAGAGCGCCTCCCCCCGCAGACCAGAGTGGAGCAGGGGCTGATTCTACCCAGCCATCTGAAGCTGATATTCTGTATACCTGTTGAAAAAGGCTATGATTATTCTATGATGATAAAAAACTGTCTGTTTACCTGCCCGTTTGTCTGTTTGGACTTTTACAGGGTACTTTTTGTCGTGAAAATAAAACTTGATAGGTCCCCCCTCAATAGACGAACTCAGGGGACAAGTTAGTTCTTTATAAAGGGTAGACACACTGTTGTTTTGGGAAAGGACTGAAAATTCGTGTTGGAGGTGTTCTCAGATAACGGGCGATGTTTACAATGAAGCCGGTCTAATGCTTTTACTTGGGTTGCGTGTTTCCATCTACATCACTACATATTATAAAACAAGGTCCCCCGCCGCGTCTGTCTGTCTGTCTGTTCGCGATAAACTCAAAAAACTGCTGAACGGATTTTCACGCGGTTTTCACCAATAGATCGATTCATGAGGAAGGTTTAGGTATATAATTTGTTAAGGTTTTGTGTAAGTTGGTTGAAATATGATGATTGTTGAAGATGTCTCTGCTACCCATGTGAAGCCGGGCGGGTTAGTAGCAACCTAGTTATTGTAATAATTTTTGCCCAACTCTTAAGGAAGGTAATTAGCTATTAAATGTCAAGCCAGCACCCTTAAAAGTCCAGATAAGAGCTGTTCCCGGATCCCTTCTATTTTAGGCACAGTATGGCAGACCGTGTTGTTTTAGTCAATTTGATTCCGGAACACCGCAAAACCACGGTGGGGTGACAGCCCGAAGGGGTTTCCACACGAACATAAAAAGGGCCTATAAAGGGCTATCGGGGTCCTTTTGAAAATCATTTATTAGAGTTGTTGTACAGTTGAAGTCGATCGTCATGTGCACTTGCATAATTATTGCTTTACTCGTTTTGTATTTGAATCATAATTAGGTATGAACTAGTGACTGAGTATTTTAGAGCGTATATGAATAGGCGACCGAGTTTCGCTTAGCTTATTTTTTTGAAAAATCGCGTTTTTTTCATAAAATATAGCTAACTTAAAGAGGAAACCCTTATATAAATACAAAACGATGATATGATATGACAATATGATCGCAATATTCGGTCTGATACTCGTATATAATTTTGTTCAGCACTAACCATTCCGCGCAGTTTCACCTGCGTTTATGGTCACTGCTCCTCTCCCGAGGATCGTAGCGTGATGTTGCATAGCCTATAACCTTGTTCAATAAATACTCTATCCAATGCAACAATAATTATTCAAATCAGATTAATAGTTCCAGAGATTGGTAGGTAGGACATTTAAACAATCAAACAAAAAAAAAAACTCTTTAGCTCTATAATACTTAGATTAAGGCGGATACCCAATTGTTTGTTAGTTACGAGTAGGGATGTTGCGGATACAGAATTTTTTACATCCGCGGATGCGGATGCAGATGCGGATTTTCGAAAGCTCGCATGCGCAGATGTCAAAATCGATGCGGAAGCTCCGCAATTGCGAATACGGATGCGAATATCTGCAACATCCCTGATATACAATAACAAACGCGTCGGATCTTATCACCGAAATCTTCGCTCCTATTGGTCAATCAGCATGTGTTTACGGCACACGCCAGTCGCCAGCCCCATTTTCTTTCTTGTCGCGACTTCCACTATATCTGCATCCGCTTAAACATCCGCATTGATTATTGTGGATGTGGATACAAATGCAGATGTCAAAATCGATGCGGGAGCTCCGCGATTACGGATGCGGATGCGAATATCCGTAACATCTCTGGTTACGAGCACAGGATTTAATAAAAAAAATCTTAATGTTATTTGTATCGAGAATCGCTCCATAACTACCATATAGTTTACATAAACCATATTTATGCAATCTCTGCAATTTGAATTTTAAATTGAATCACTTAGTGAAGACAAATGGCGAACGCGCGTCACTCAGTTGAATGTCGAGTTCGTTATCTGTCTCAAAATATAGCCAACTATATATTGATATGGCTGGCTGAGATGGTTGATATTGAGGATCAAGTAATATGGAAAGTCTTGCAGTTAACACTCACCTCTTGACAATACCACATGGGGCTTTTACAGACCGAGACCACAGATAGGTTCTGCATCCTTGTGAGCCAGACGACGCACACCTCCGTGAGAGACACCCACTGAGCGCTTGTGAAGTAATAGTCTCTGGAGCAACATTAAATTTATTAGCTTTTTAGATGTTAGTCTAAAAAATAAAAAAAAAGTTAGTTAAAGTTGTGATGTAATTCGTTTATGACTTAACTTATTAAATGGTCTTAATCTTTATTCTTTTTATTGGTTACGACCTGGACTGTCTGTTGTCAATACTAAGACATTCAATTTCCTAACATGTTTAGGCAACCAGTAAACAAAAGAATAAAAAACCTGATGGCAATCATTATTCATCATTTACATATACTGTGTGGTTGTTGTACACAAATACACAATATATAATCACGAAAGCGTAAAACAACAATTGCATACGCTACAGAATATTCCAATAAACATGAACAAGTTTAATATTGATTGTAAATTTCAATTTCAATCGAGAATCTTTATTCAAATATTCAGTTTAATACCGAATCCGCCTTTAATGTTAAGTCGGCTATAATATCAGCTACATTTGATGGGGTTTCAGGCCGTTTATCTCACTCTGTTTATGGCTTATAGCGGCTTGGAAACGAGAGACTTATGGCTGTGGTTCACAAAAGATTGATGTGTAGGGCAGTGTGACTTATTTTAAGACTTTATTTTGTGACAGCAAATTTTTTATTTAGAGAAAATTTATGTGTATGGTTTACATGTGAGATTATGTATGTATATACTATGTTTTTTTTATTATTTGAAAGTACGAACAACTGACTTCTATTCTGCTATTAATATTGTTCAAAGTAATATGAATAACACAATGAAATTATTCAGTAGTAAATTATTCATAATTTCCTTCCTTAGCAACGCGGTATATAAAATAACAATAAGCAAGTGATCTGTAAAAAGAAATATGGCATACTGAATTGAAATATTACGGACAAATAAATTATTTATATTATACTTTATTTTGAAAAAAAAATGCTCTAATTTATAAATACTGCTGTTTATCATGGCGAACAGGTAGCAAAGCAACGGGAGTTAGGATCGTATTAAACCTTAAAAACTAAGTGTTGCGAAAGTGATGATAATTACATATTTTAATGGGACAGGTCATTTAAATGATGATTGTGTGAACTGATGATTAATTTATGACTTTAGTTTACCATGGCAATTGGCTATTACTTAACCAGTTCCTTCTGAAGTAATGCGTGGTAAATGCTGCTAATAAACTTACCCCTCTTCAAGTATAACTTTCGGTGGAGTGAGGTGCCTCGTTCGTATGTGCTTTGGGTCTGCGATATCAGCCACCGTGAGAGTCACTGTTGGATTATTGGTCCCTGGTTTCGGGTAACGAACGCTTCTGACCTCTGGGTATGTCTGGGTTAAAAAACACTATACTGTACTAAGGAGTAACTACCACGTTTGAAATTGGACAAATAAAGGATTATCAACAATAGTCATATCGTCAATTAAGGTCCTTGCGTCAAGCTTGCGTTAAGGTCATATGTCATGGCGTATTTACAGAATTACATGATTTTATTTACACCACTAAGATCACCATCTAGGCAAGCATGGGGCCGTGGCTAATGTAAAACCTATTGATGTTTGCAATAACAGGGTTGCCACGTGTGCCTTGAAGCCAAAAAGTGTTAGCCCACAGTTTTATGGGCGTGGCTTTGCAGAAATTTCTGCCATTCTATTAGCGAAACATCTTCTTCACATTTATTGCGACTACTGCAACTATTTCTTGTCAATCCTTTTATAAGACAGGCACCGTGGTGCAAGTGTGTATCTGCTTTCATAACTGTTGACCATCTTGAAGATGGTATTCTTGCTAGCATTTTTTAAAATATACAAACAATTCCGAAACATGTAAAATACATGCAGATGGTAAAGAAGTCGATGTAGCAAGAAGTTTGCATACTTTGCAACTGGATGGGGACCACAAGCATTATAAAATTTCTCCGGTAGACATTTTATAATACTTATCTTCTAATAAAGCGTACGGTGGTTTATCGACGAATAAAGTCGACCCATGGGGCCTTGCAGTAGAACTGTCTATTGCCAAGTCAGAAATATTTGTCAAAAAAATATTTTATTTTTTATCACTGTTCTAGAACCCATGGTTCAAGCTTTGCGTAGTTCAATTAAATTACCTTGGCTGGATCATCGGTATCCAGGGCTGCTCCATACCAAGGATACTTCTGTTCGTGCACAAGACTGTCGTTGAAGGTGGCGTACAGCACCATGTGTCCATCTGCTGACATCCATAGTGCTGTTCGAGAATCCAGAATTTCTTCTGCAACAATAGATAACATTCTATATTCATACATATTTACTTCAGACAATTTTATTTACGGTTTACGCTGTGAAAGAGATAATAGCAGAAGGAAGAGAAACAGAAAAGTAAGTATTTATTTAACAAAAATCTTGTTCTAGTTTTGTTACGGTCATACGATTGAGCTGCAGTGTAGCTGTTTGGTGTAGAATGAATAAATACATCAAAATGAAATATTCATTGTTCTACATTAATACGGTTGATTAATCATTGCGCAATTTAGTTACGTTAACCCATGTAAGCCCGCTGTGCCCAAATGAGGACACCTAAAGAAGTACCCTCAACTTTTTTATGCTTTTGTGTTTTATTTTTTCTAATGTAGATATTTGTTGGTTAAAAAGCTATTGACTCGTTATTAGACAAAATAGTGATTAGAAATAGATAAAAGAGATTTTGCCGACCATCTTGTGGAGCTGTTTCAGGTGGTTTCGAATTGGGGCCAATGGACACATCAGAGGCAAAATATTCGTAAAATTGTCACTATGTAATTTTTGAAAAACAATGTCTAAACTGATTTGACGAGATTTGATCTGACTGAGTTTCAAGAAGCACTTGATGCTGTAATGCTTGAAGAAGACGATATTACAAAGACAGATTTAGTAGATACTAGCAGCGCCCCGAGGTTTCACCCGGATCATTTCATCGTTCGTTCGATCGTTTTACCGGGATAAAAAGTAGCCTATGCGTTAATCCAGATCTCCAGCTCTCTACATACCAAGTTTCATCGCAATCGGTTCAGTGGTTTTTGCGTGAAAGGGGAACAAACATCCATCCATCCAAACTCACGTTTATAATATTAGTGGGATTCCTGCTGAACCAAGTGTGTTTACCTATAAAGAAGATGGCGATGTAGACCATATACAAAGCATAGCTATTCCACAAGACATACCAAGTAAGAGTTAAAGTATTCACGAATCGAGATGAAGAGGACTGGAAAAGTAGTAATGACGAACTGTTCGCTGAAACTAAGAGATAGAACTAATTGTGCGGTACCTTGCGGAATCCCGCTGGTGTAAAACAGAGACGTTGAGTGTAATTATAAGCTTATACTTTCACTAACGGTAATGTGCAAATGCATCTTGATAAATTGATAGATGTGCTGAAAAATCAAAATAGTTGCAGTGAAAGATATGAAGAAGAAAACCTGTGCTGATCTTGACTTTTATTTCGACTAAAATTTATTCGTACGTTGGATGGGCAACAATTTCTGCGTCCTGGGGTCAAACTAATCTAAGAGTGACAAACTCATGCCGCCTTTACCTTGTAACTTATGATATCAAGTTAGAACAGCTTTAATTTCGTCGCAACATTGCTCTTCATTATTTGAGACATACAAGCAGTGAAAATTTGCATCCAACAGCTGCTGTGGTGCCAATTTTGCAGAATGGTAGAGTAGGTCACTACCCTCAAAAACTTTCGAAACAACTTCGATGTACCGTATGTTATAAAACTGCATGTTGGAAATGCAAAAAGCGTGTGAAAACTTTATGCATTAAAAGAAAATGTTTTAAAAATTTACACACCGTTTAAGCCCATAGTCCCCATTTGAGGACGGCTTTTTTTTTCAATAAAGGAAAATATTTTTTGTTAGTTTCTTTAGGTTTTTGTTATAATAATATTAGTTTCTACCAATTAATAAAGAAAAAAATTTGTTATTTCCACTATAACTTTGTATTTGGGTCCAAATGGGTTAAGTTGTAAAAAAACTTCGGGTACTTTGAGATAACTTTGCACTTCGATACATGAGACGACCACCATCTTAGTCTACCCGTGACCATGGCTGCTGAAAAGCAACTGAAACGTCGGGATCAGTATAGATAGTAAACACCAAATAACCAAACCAAATAAATCGCGATAGAATCCGTGAAAAATAGTTTTATTTCAATTTGTAAAATGGAATTTGGAAGTTTTTAAAGTCTGTTCCAAAGTTGTGTATTAGAGGTGTCCAACTAAATAATAATGAGGGATTTAGGAGTGGTTTTATTATAAATCGTTGTTCGTTAGAGAAATGTCTATAATACGTCGTCAGAATTTCAGATTGAAGTGGTAAGCTCCTGCATTGTGCAGCTTAGATGCTAAATACTTATCTACTATTCTGTAAGTTGTCATCATAACTTTAAATTAAGAATATTTTTTTTTGTAATAGATAGTAATAATGGCAATATTTTAAATTATTTTATAGGTCATTAGCCTTGCGCACATTCGCTATAAACATAATGTCTATAAGAGTTATGTGACATCATTGGGAGCATCGTACTGCAACCTGCGTCAATGCGTGTCGCATCGTGCCAATATGGCGGTCATAATTCATACACAGGTTGATACAATTTTTTTAATAATACTGCAGCACTGCAGTTTGATGATTTCTCGCTATTTTCTGTAAGTGTGAGGTACATTCTTGGTCAAGTAGCACTAAGTTAAATTGAATATCCCTTTATGGTTTATGTAATTATTCCAAAGGGCCACAAAATCATAATTTTAGTTAAAACACTTGTTTAACATATGACAGGAGACAATTATTTCTGTTATTTATATTTATTACACTGTCTGTTCTCATTTCTGTTATTTTATTACACTGTTACATTATTAACAGTACAGTGATAACAATGCACAGTACCAACTTAATCTAGACTAGGTGACTATCTGCAATACCAACGAATAATACTTGCCAACAGAAGGCGCACTCTTTAATGAAAAATAAATAGCGACTGTATTTTATTGTACGATTGCACAATACAACGCAAAATACCTCACAGGATAAACACCATTTAGCTCGGGGATATTACCATAAAATGTGCGATCGCTAAGCGAAATAACAAGCAAACCAATATAAAAGTCAATACACATTTGCTAAACGTTGGTTTTTGTCTAGAAGGTTTTTAAATCAAATCAGAATGAAAATTAGTTTTTTGCTGTTATTTTATTGAGACATTTAAAGAAAATATACATTTTTTTTTATTTCAGCAACTTTAAGGAAACTCTTCTATAGTAAGTCTAGGTTCGATCTAAATTTCCTGGGCTAATTTACATGTGGCGCGAGTTAAATGTGTATGTATTACCAAGTGGCGCGGCAACATTCGACTGCCACGCTGGGGGTAGCATGTTCTTGATTGAGACTAATGTTATATGGGTATGTTACATTTTAAAGGAATAAAAACTATTATTATTAAAATCGTTACATCCAAACTTATCATCACTGTTGTGCGAAAAAATATCCACACTCATGTGAATGAAATATCTCTCGGAACGAATAATGCTAATTTAGAACGCGTATCGTTATTTTAAATGTTTTGTGTTTTTACTAAATTGATCACAAACAGTAACGATGCGTGGTTGGTACCTTAAAAAAACAAAACTCACTAATGCCGCGTTCCAATAAACAAGAAACGATTCGTTTTGCTTACTGATGGTAAAATTTTCATTGAAAATTCAACGAATCTATACCGTCCGTTATGTTTATTGGTATTCTGGCTCGTGGCTAAGTGGTAACCAAGTAGATTAGCACATTACAAAGTTAAGTAATCCCAGCCAGGGCTGACTAGGATGGGTGACCACTCTTAACACATTGAGACCCCTCCGTGCTTCAGAGAGCACGTTAAACCGTCAGTCTCGGGTGCCATACAATCATCTGTGGCATTCGTTACGGGGAGTTGGAGCTCTAAAAAGTCCGACAACCTGGTCTTATTACAGAACTTCGGTATCGCCTAGTACTTGGGTTGTGGAGGTCTGATAGCAGTCGCTTCACGTAAAATATCAAAGTTCGGCCGTATCGTAGTTAGACTGAAAGCCGACCCCGACTTAGTTGGGAAAAGGCGCGGAGGATGACGGTATTCTATCCAAACAAAAATATTTATGTGTGATCTCATATTCCAGCAATAAGAAACACCCTGTAACGTTGCAAATTTATTAATAATGTGCAGATGTGATGCAACACGTCGGTGAATGGTACTCAGTTATTAACACTTTAAATAGTTATTTTAGCCTACATTTAAATATAATAATTTGATTTGCAAGTAACGATTTATCACTGTCTGGAAGGTTGGTTCTAATTTAGTTAGGCATCAAAACATTTCTGAGTCATATTCATAAATTGTTTATCCAGCTTTAAATTTTTTTAAATAGCTAAAGGTTAATATTCATTTATTAAGACATATAACTAGCAAGGGATTTTATTTTAAATTCAGCGTACTCTACACAATAGAATACTTGTGAAAAACGTGTCATTCACTCTATAACAAACTTCAAAAAAGGAGTTATTGCCAGATTCATTAAATGAATCAAAAACTCGATTTAAAAAATGTAAGTTGCATAAATATTTGTAATCGCCTTTTAAAACCTTTCATTGTGATATCCCACTTGATAGGTTTAGAAGAAATAAAAAAAATAAAACATACAATTTAGCGCCTAGAATAAGCTGTCTGACTTGTTATAATCTGGGGGCCTCATAGTGATCGTGTCATCATTTGACATTTTCATTTTTTTAATTGGCATTCGCATACTGTTGTATATATGTTACATCGTACATATGTTTGTTTATATATGAATAAAGGCTCGCTAGCGCTGTGTTCAATTAGGACTATTGAAAATAGTAGGTTATAATTTATTCATATGTGATTATGTTTGTGAAGGTCATCATTCTATTATTAAGGAAATAAAGATGTCTAATATTGACACGGCTACTATTAAGTTGTTCGTTAACAAAGTAAATAACAATTGGATCTCACAACATTTTGCGGTAGAAAAACTGTTGTTTTGGATGGGATTTTAATACACAAAGTGATAATTGCGCAATATAAACGAATCTAACGACGTAACACTCATCAGAATCGGTTCAGCCATTTAGAAGTCACGAAGGAACATAGGGATGGACATTTATTGATGTCCTTATGGTTCATCGATCGAAGGTTAAAAATGTTTAGGAAGTTAGAAATTGTCCCCACTCTATATCCGTAGTTATTCGTTATTTTGTCATCGCTAGGGTTAATAAACGGAGTGTGAGTGGTGCCATTCGAACGTCGCAGTTCTTTATCTATGGCAAAATGGGCGAGGCGATTTAAAAAGATTTACGGACCAAATGTAATAATGAGTCAGGAAGTAGGGACATAAATTCATGATTGCGTGTCACAAATTCACAATAGAATTTTGTTATTGTGAAATTCCGGATATCCGATTGTCGATTCGCCCTCGATCTATGGCAGAGTGTATTTTTATTTATCATTAGCTGCAAGGATACCACATGAAATATAGACAACATTTTCTTGGCATGGTGGCGTTCCCAGTTCGTTTCTTTTCGGCAATGTTCGTTTTTCATCTGGCGGCCAGGGTTATGCGTCACCTGCCCGTTATCCTAGCAGAAAAAGGCTGGAGATGGTAGCACGACGGTTTCAGCGCCTGCCTCTCTAAACCGGAATGGGGTCAAAGCCGTCCGCACCTCTGCACACAATGGTTTAAGAGGCCTACTGTTTAAGAGGCGGCCAAAGTCAGTCGGGGTTCTCGGTGAATTTCTTCCTAGGCATACCTGAGTCTTTTGCAACAGACTTACTTGTGACGGAACACCGAGAGATTTTAGTCGGTACGATTCCGACAAACCACTTCATCACTAGCCTTGGTGAGGTGATGACCCTAGGGAGACTCAACACGATAAAAAAAGGATTATACGTCACCACGGGGCGTGGGCGCATCGTGGGCGCCACTACTAAGTACTGTAGTCATGGACCCGAGCAGAGTGTTGAATTATTTTAATTTTTCATTATCTCCTAAACTACCTATGTCCAAATAAAATGCTATAAAATAGCAAAATTTATTTTTATAAAATTATCTTGATAAAGAAGTACGTTTCGTCCGTAAGGATTAATATGCCATGCCTAATAATACTCGTAATGCTCATAAACATAAATCACTTTTTAATTTTCAATAAATTTTGTCAAAATATACCTTATTGTTGCTAATGTATGGGTGTATATGACAATGGAACACTTATTTAAATCACTGATTGTATAGTCAAGCCCTCTCATGCTGCGTTCCTATAATCAAGAAACGATTCGTTTTGCTTCCGGACGGTAAAATTTCCATTAAAAATTCAACGAAATTTTACCGTCCGTAAGTAAAACGTATCGGTAAAATTTCGTTAAATTTTCAACGAAAATTTTAATGTCCGTAAGCAAAACGAATCGTTGTTGCTATGCAAATTGTTTGAATAAATAAGGAAAATTATGTGTGAAATCTGTTAATAATGCAATGAAGTTTAATTTATCTCATCTCAAATAATGATGTAGGAAGTTCTGTCGAAAAAACGTATATAGTATAGATTTAATAGATACTTTTACACGACTGCCCAAAGGAGTGTAATGTTTTTAGGGTTCATGTATGTATATATGTATGTCAGTTTGTTTATTCTACCATAACTTGTAAATACCTGAACAGATTTGAATGTATATAGTATTGTTAGAATCCTTATATTATCCCGAGTGACACAGGCTATATATTTTTTGAAGTGAAAACTTATTAAGCCACGTTGGGCACTTTTGGTATAGGGAAGAACCACTAAACTTGCGTGACCGTCACGCTCAGAGATATATATATATGTTATGTTTTCACTTCTGACGTGTAGTCCTACAAATGACAGTTTAAAAAAAAACAATATGGCAGGCAATAGGCTGTATGGCGCGTAATTAGTTTTTTGGCAGGGAGGCTTTTTGGCATTTCAGTATTTAAATTTTTTAAATTATTAACTTATTTCTAATATTACTGGATGCGAAAATGGCACACTTGAGACCAATGGCACAGTGACACAATTCTGTCTCGAGGACAAATGCCTAGAGTCTAGGTATGTGATAGAAAAAACATGGACTTACATCCACAAATTCTGGTCTGACCAAGTTGAAAGCACATTTGTTTGGAACAGGGTCATAATACTTAATGTATGGTAGCTATATACGAGTACATATTTTATAATTCTTTACCGTTTCAAGGGGATTGGATTGTTGGGAAAAGCTGATTATTTATGTAAATGTTTCCTTAAAGTTTCTTTAGATAAAAACTTCAGTTTGATGTTTTGGGTAAACTTTTGCAATTTTCATAAGCGAGTAGCTAATGATATGAGTGATGATATATATATGAGAGTTATATATGCAGTTATAGAAATTATAAATGTATTTGAACCTTTATATGTACGTACTACGTGCTAGGATCAAGCTTAAACTAGATATATATAAACTGCCTTTGTTAAGACTTATATATCTGTTTATATTTTTCATTATATTTCGTACACCATAACAAAAATACAGTTGTAAAATAATTATACTAAATTTGCAACTGTTTTTAGGGTTACGTTCCTCAAAAGGGAAAAAAGTGAACACTTCCTTGTCCGTCTGTCTGTCTGTCTATCAAGACCTTTTTTCTCAGGAACCCGTAAATGTATCAAGTTGAAATGAATACCAAAAACTTATGTCTACGGTTCCTTGAAGCTGTAAAAACATCAAGCTTCTAAGTCAACACAATGAAAAGTTACGGCCATTTGAAACGTGGGAGAACCATGCTTCGGCACGTATGGGCCAGTTCGACTCCGCTCGATACCACGGCCTCACAGAAAACCGGCAGTGAAGCAATGCTTGCATTGCATTTCGCCGCGTAAGTGAGGTTACCGGAGGCCCTAACCCTTCCGTCTCCCTTATTCCCGTCCTTCCCCTCTTCCCCCTTTCCACTCTTCCCTCCCTATTCCCACTCCCCCTTTTCCCAGTCTTCCCCCCCTCCCCCTCTTCTCACTCTTCCCCCCTCCCCTTCTTCTCCTACTCTACTCCCACCTTAAAGGAAGGCAACGCACTTGTGATTCTCGAGTTACAGGTGCCCATGGGCGGCGGTAGTCATTTACCATCAGGTGACCCGTCTGCTCGTTTTGCTCCCGACACAATAAAAAAAAAAATAAGCCTAGGATTTGACCAAAATTGAACATTTCGCAAGTAAATTAAAAACTTATTAAGAAGCCCTTGCTTCTTAACCTGAGCCCTTTCTCACAGCACAGGTAAAGAAAAAAGCCGAAAGTCGTTAATTTGGAAAAAAAATGTTTTTGTGATTACAAACTTATATTCTGCGGTTGTAAAATTTATTTTGTCGTACATCGGTGTATGGGAAAGTGTTTTTAAAATCGCAACGTTAACTTTGTCTTTCGGAAAAGGCGGACAAAAATCTTGGAGAATTGATTGCCGAGATGTACGTACTATCTACATACAAGTGGGTTTGCTTACGGAACCCTAGGTGCGCGAGTAAGACTTAGCACTTCTCTAGTTTTTTCTACAATTTAGCACAATGAATTGGTAATATGCTGGTGGATTCTCTTAGCTTAAGATTAGTTAAGAGCAACGAAGAATATAGAGTAAGAAAATGAAAGGTTTTTAGTAAATGTTTGCTTTTATATAAGTGGCTGATGTAGTCGAAAAGCATTATGATATTATTTTTGCATATTTACAGTTTTCATCCATTAAAAAAAACGAAGCTTTACAGGGAATAACAGAGCCTCAATATTTGTTTACTCGGCATCAAAGACACGTCTTTAGTTAATCTGTAGGCAGCTCTTGCATATATCGGTTGTAGCGTTTAACACCCGTAATAGTTACGAGGGCTACACTGAAAATTTCGGGAATCAAGGAAGTGACGCAACAATACTATTTAAAAATGTATTTATTGCTCTTCGAAGTATTCTCCGCGAAATTTGACACATTTTCCATACGATGGAACCAACCATTGAAGCAATCATTCCATTCGGAAGTTGGGGTCTCCAAAACGGCCGGCGGTTGCAGTTCTCTTTACGGAGTTCCGAAAAGGCCTGTGGCAAACAAATGCTAGCATACCATTCTGCATTAACCGTTCTTTGTCCCTCAAGAGGTACAGTCGCAACATGGCCGGTTTTGGAGACAAACGTGGCCACCATTTTTTTTGCAACACTCCGTGAACAATTTTAGTTGCCTTTAACTCATTTTCGAACACCCAAACTCGTGATTGGTTTTTTGTTTCGGGTTCGTACGCGTATATCCAGGATTCGTCACCTGATACAATGTTGTATACAGCATTTGAGGATCCTGTGTGGAATCTTTCGAGAGTTCTGACGCACCAAGTGACTCGAGCCGCTTTTTGCTTTTCACAGAGCAAATGCGGTATCCATCGGGAAAACAACGTTTTTTACACCTAATTGTTCATGCAAGATTATTTGTATTTGACTCATGCCAATGTCTACATTTGCCTGAATTTCGCGGTATGTCACATGTCGATCTTCCTCAATCAGCTTACGCACAGCATCAACGTTTTCTTGGGTGACTGCAGTTTTTGGACGACCTTGACGGGGATCATCACTGAGCTTGACACGTCCACGTTGAAATTCAGCAAACCAGCGATAAATTGTGGTTTTGGATGGGGCTTCATCACCAAATGCAGAAAACATCCGGTCAACACATTGTTTTTGTGTTAAACCGCTTCGAAAGTCATAATAAATCATCGCCCTTGAATTTTCTCGAGTCAATTCCATTTTCTCAACGACTAAACAAGTTTGAGAAGACCTTGTGAGAAGACCGAAAATCTTTTTTTAAATAAATAAATGGTATTCGATTTTTAAAACCAAAGAGTTTTCAATTAAAAAAGATTTTAATATGATAGGAATAGTGGAAATATTCTATTCCCGATACTTTTAGTGCAGCCTATGTATATGTCAAACTAGCATTTCTAAAGATATAGGTTATTGAAATCACGGATAGCGATAAGGCTGCGCAGGTAGGTATTTTTAACCCCCGATGTAAAAGGAGGGGTGTTATTAGTTTAACGTTTGTATCTGTCTATCTGTCTGTTTCAGCTCTTAAATGAATAGACCGATGTTTTTGCTTGAAAAGCGACTCGATCGGGAATATTCTAAGCTATAATTCAAAAGAATCTGTGCAGCCGTTCGAAGATCATCAGCTAGGGATTGGGATTTTAAATCTTTAATTTATTCTTGTTCCAGTAACCTTCAGTAAGTCCTCCTCCAAAGCTTATAAACTTTAAGGGAAAATGATTTTACTGTTTGATATTGCGTGTCCAAACGTAGTAAACTGTTGGTAATTCAACGTTGATTTGTCTAGTCGTCACAAACATAGGTTAGTTGGTAAAGTTTTAAGCCTTATGTCACAAAATTTGAATTTAACATAATAGTAAAAGGTCATATATCACTAAATATTCTTTATATTATAACTACCCTACACCCTCTTGCAAAAATGGCTAATCTTGTCCAATTCCTCCTCATTTATATTCTCCCAATTACGTCCAAAGTCTCAAGACTCTTGGTCTTGTGTTTGATCTAACTGTCACCTGAACTGTTAACTTCATTACGGTCAGGTTTCGCCCGGCCCATAGTACTGTAACAAACAGCTATACAAAAGTGCTAATGCTAACACTTCATGGTTTATTCATTTTCATAGTCTTTGGCTTTGTTGTTAGAGAACTAAATATTGAAATGCTAACTCAATTTCAGTGAGGTTTTCCCCCAGCTCATAGTACTGTAATGGCTATACAAAAATGATAATGTTTCATGGTTTGTTAATTCCTTTAGTCTTTGGGTTTGTTCTTAGACAACAAAATATTGAGTTAACTCTTATCTCATTTGCAGTTTTGTTGGTCTCCTTTATAAATATAATTTGTCTTGCATGTACGCTATCTGCTATAGGTACCACATTATATTCATTATACTAAATTGCTGTATTTTTTGTGAATAATAATTAAATTATAATCTAACATATACTCTTCAAAACAAAATCATTACGTACATAGTAAACTTTGTAACTGAAATTTTGATTTTAATAATTTTGATACTGATGTGATTTAATTTAAGAAGTTTTACATAAGAAGCCCCAACTAAACACCGATGTATATGATGTAAGTAATTTTACATGTTATTGTAACAACGGCGATAGTATACTTTTTACATTAGTGGCTAATAGGATAGCTGATGACTGTCGAGTCAGTATCTTTTTAGTAAACATTATAACGGTAGGTTCTATCGTTAGTACATTTTTGTATAAAATACTCAGGCTTGACGTCACGCCGTACTGTTGTCAAATTATTTACTTTTAATGTTAATTTGATGATCATAAAATAAATTAAAAACGTTCAAATATAACTGGACGACAATTTTCACAGTATTTTAAGTTATTTTATTGCCCGACTTGGCGAAGTACCTAATTCATTTTGAGCATAGGCATCTAACTAATACGACTAGTCGATTATCGTGATCTTAAGGAAGTTCATGGTGATATCTCAATCACAATCACTGTTAGAAGTATACAAGTTTATACCAGTAGCTTGTCCGCATAGATATCAGCTATAGAAATCAACGTCCATTAAAGTTATTAACATTTTGGATTAAACTTATTATAGCACTGTTTTGTGTGATAATCGGTTTTAATTGACTCTTACCTCATAAATAAATAGAATTTCTCCAAGAAATGGGTTACTTTATTTTCAAATTTCATTACAATATGTTAAGAGATTCAGTCTTCAAAAGTTAACAACTTACGAGTAATGACAGACAGAGAAGAGAGCAGAGAGAACTATATAATAATATAAAAGCGATTTTATGTGTAAAACCCTTGGTAGTTCAAGTGTCTTACTTAAATTCTACTCTAGATCTGTTCGAATAAGCACACAAGCAGAGCAAAAAAATATGTTGTACAAGACGTTGTGTAGTTAACCTTAATTAGGGCTACCATCCATCCGGGTTTCCCCGGATTTGGGGTTTTCAAAAAGTGGCCGGGTAAAACCATTTTAAATAACCAATTTAATAAAAAAATAGAATCGGCTTTTTTTTCAAGGTGTCCGGGAAAGAATCTCGATTTCACACAGGTGTCCGGGATTTTTGAAGAGCTTGTCCGGCGTCGGCAATTTAAGTGATGGCAGGCCTAACCTTAATCAAACAAAACAAGTGCAATCTTGTACCTACTATTAATAAAAATAATAACTTCACACATCTCACACACAACCGTCTGATCCCAAACTAGGCAGAGCCTGTACTATGGTAACCAGACTGCTGATAAACATATATTTGCTGATATATTTCTAAATACATACATATTATAGATAAATTACACTCAGACATAGAACAAATGATCATGCTCATCACACAATTATTTGTCCTATTGGTAAATAGGAACACCGGAGCTCCTTGGGCTAGCAACGTCACATCTATAGTTGCAGGTGATTTTTTTCTAAATGCTTCTTGGAAACACTGATAATAAAATAATCCTAATTTTTTATTTAAAAAAAAATCATAAACGTACACCGCCGTTGGGAATTTAGATAAATAGCTATTAAGCTTCGTAAACCCTTCGAAAGCCGGGGATGGGCCTTCTTTTAGCATGAGCTGCAGTTTTAGTGCAGATGGGCAAACTTCACAAACCTCTTGAAGGTTTAAAGAACTCTGAATTACGCAAGCTTTCTCCGGACGTTTGTCTCAACTATACAACAAGTTTTAATTGATTTTGGATTCGCTGATTAAAAGCTCGACTAGGGATTGCATGCCATCCGCGGGCATGAGACGTAAGACTGTCGCTCTTTTGCTCTACTTGGTATTATTTTAATATTATTTAATAGACTTACGCATAGTAATAGATTACAGACCAACACATACACAACAATATTGAACAGTATACAATATTCAGATCTGCATTCCAATTATATGTGTACACGAAAACACAAGAACAATAAAACCCAATAATAATAAAAAGCAAAAGAACAAAATATATAACAAATAACTTACACAACATGGACATTGAGTAGGTTGAACCTCGCACGCGTAGCTTCCTGGAGGTCTTAGGGGATACTTGTGATGGAACACCGTGTGGTTTTAGTCGGTTCGATTCCGGAGTTAACGGTGAAGTGATACGTCGGAACGTATCACTTCACCGTTAGCTCCGGTGAGGTGATGAACCACAAGAAAATAAAACAGTAGCAATAGTAGTTCGTGAGTAATCAACTAAAATAAATTTAAATGCTTTTTATGATGTTTTTCATTTAACTATGTTATAATTTATGAATACATATTTTTGTACGAGAACGATAACGCTGACGACTCATTACCATACTACATCCATGCAATTTAAGTTCTGTTGGAGGTGAATAGAAAAATGGTCCTTCATATTGGGTTATGTTATAAACAACCAAGCTATTAAACACAGACCAAGTTTACGACAGCGGCAGAAACGACGACAAGGTTCGACAACTCAAGCCAAAAATGTTTTTTTTAAGGCAAAAATGCTATAAAGTTAAAAACAAAGCGGTGTACGGTTTAAAAAAACTGGCATTGTTCATTAAAGCTTGTAGGTATAAGTAGAATTTTCAGCTTGTATTTTTCTTACTATACTATGGCAACTATGGTGTGGAATTGCGAGGATGTAGAGTTAGCAAAAGAAATGAAATTACTATTTAACGTTTTTTTTTTCTTTTACTAAATTTTAAACATCCGCTTTATATGAAATATATAATTATGTACACCTAAGAGACTTGACTGCAGCCTGTGTTTACGGGCAGTGCAACCTGGTGGATACCTTAGACATTGCAAAGGTATATAATACCTATTGGTTTTTCTTTGGATGTTTTTTTTTTGTTATTGTTTTTTGTAACAGAGTTTTATACTATTAAGGTACTAACAGGCTTAAGTCGTGGATGGTTTGAGAAATACACATTGTTTAAGAAGTAAAAAAAAGGGTTGGTAAGAGAATGAAAAAATAAGAAGTAGATATTTCAGAAGATTTTATGCGGGAAATATAGTTCGACTGGATGTGTGAATAGCTCATAGTTAATATTCCAGCCGTTCTACTTACGACTGTGTGATGAATGTGATGCTTGATTTGTTTTGTATACTACCATATTATTAAAATATATAGCCCAATAATTCGGAAAGAAATTCGAAAATGCTTTTACTAATATAATTTGCAACTATGTTTAATACAGCACATCGATTGTGCTAATCGATATGCGGTACCAGTTATTCAATTGAGTCCTATTCGATTCAACAAATAATAAGCATAATAATGCCGGCAATATGTCTTATGTTTGAATTGATAATAAAAATCTAAAAGACAGTTTTTTTTTTTGTATACTGTACAGGTCGTAAAAAGGTCAGCAGAACTGTTGCATAGCCGAATAACCTTATCCCTAAACTAATGTAGTACACTGTGAAATGACCTATTCTATAATAGGCGTAACGAAATAAAACTTGTACCTACGTATTTATTATAGTAAGTAACCTATAATAACATTGTACCATGTTATACCAATGTCAACGTCAAAGTGACTTTGAAAATGCGTGACTAGTAATTTTCTAAATAAATTGTAATTTCCATGCTTGCTGAACTTCAAGAAATGATTACGGTACTTTGTATATAAACAAACAAACAATAATAATAATGATTGGTATTAATGATTCCAGTCACGGTTACATTAAATTTAATCGGCTTTCATTCCGCGGGTTCCTTTCTACTGGATCTCGGTACCAGGGATTATTAGAATGTAACGATGTGTCAAAATTTCAAATTATTCAGTAAGAGCTTTCGAAAATATAAGATTTTCCACAAAATATTGGTTTACTTTATGGCTTTTGTACATTTGGAATAAAATACTATTCAAATGGTGTAACTTTTTTTTGAAATAGGTGTAACGGCTTCACAGATTTTTCTTTTTTATAAAGTTATAAATTTGCCTCTAAACTTTTAACTATATAGTTTTTTTATGGTTATAGTTGGCAAACAAACAGACGGGTCACCTGATGGTAAGTGACTACCGCCGCCCATGGTCACTTGCAACTCGAGAGTCCAAAGTGCGTTGCCAGCTTTTAAGGTGGGAGTAGAGGAAGGTTGAGAGTAGAGGAAGGTTGAGAGTAGGGGAAGGGGGGAAGGGGAGTTAGGGCCTCCCGTTCCTGGTCCGGTCGTCAATCACTCGGCCAAACACAACGAAATCATTGCTATGAGGCCGTGGTACCACTCCGGTCGTGCCGAAGCATGGCTCTCCTGTTATATTCTGTGTATGTATTGTACTATCCTATAGCAATGAATTACCATATTACAAGACTTATCAGAATTTTAACATGTACTATATAAGTAGTTTCTTACATACAGATGCGGGCATTTTATATATTTTTTCTTCATATAGATATTCTTTTAAGGTTTTCATTTAATAATCGTAAAATTTGGGGCTGTTACTATAGCAACACCAACTTTACCCGATTGTTCTGAAGCAAAACAAAATAACGTAAGGATAATCAATATTTGAGATTTTCCAACATTAGAAGAACGTTAATATTTGTCATTAATTTTTATTCAAATCATAATAAAGCTTTAACCACAAGTTGAATAATTTTCTTTAAAAAGACTAAATAAAAAAATGAAAATAAATTAAAAATATTTTTTGCAGACGCTACCTGGTTCTTATAAAGGTCACCCGCTATACTCGAGTAGTTTGTACGAGATGTGTTTACTCTTGCCCACGGTGCCTACCTGCTACCTACTACCCTACGTTGTAAAATATGAACCGAGAAACCTTTTTATAATATGTAGGAAGGATTCTTCAAATCTTTACCCTCAAAGGAATACACAGGGAACCAAGAACATGAAATGATGAATGATAATAAGGATTTCGATTGAAACTTAAACAGTTCGTACTTCTCTAGAGAATCGCAGCACAAAATAAGTAGTGCTCTTCTTCCTTGCCACTTGTGTAGTATCCGAAAATAGTCGTAGAACCATCTAAAGGAGGTTAAAAGGCACTGCAGTTGGAACGTTCTATTAATTTTGTTTGAGCGAGCAAACCAATCTCATAATACGAACTTTGCAAAACTCATCTGCCAATATAGTCTCCAAACCGTTTGATGGAAGTAGTCATGTATTGTATCATTGGAAAGTTAAAAAACAGATTGAACAAAATAAGAAATCACCACAAATAATAATAATAACTTGACACATCTTACACACGGCCGTCTGATCCCAAACTAGGCAGAGCCTGTACTATGGTAACCAGACTGCTGATAAACATACTTATATATTTCTAAATACATACATATTATAGATAAATTACACCCAGACGCAGAACAAATGATCATGCTCATCACACAATTATTTGTCCTGGGTGGGAATCAAACCCACAACCTTTGGCTCAGCAGGCAGGGTCACTAACCACTAGACCAACAGGCCAGTCTTTTTTTTTACTTTAAATTTACTTCGCTTGATCTATACATTAGATAGACCCAACCTTCCAACTTAAATTTCATCTTTTGAAAGAAGGTATCCTTAAACTTTTTTTCTTGTAATTTAAAACTTTTTATACGATAATGTTGGAATTAATGCTTAAGTGTTTTCTCCACTAGTTACGGGCCTTGGTAGGCCGCACCTGTTGGCAAGAGGCTTGAGAGTTTAGACTGCTAGCAGATAAATTATTTATTAATGTTTCTCTAGCCGCCAGTGCAATGGCAGCTTGCAATATCCGCAACGCCAGTGCCGGATTTACCAGTAGGCTGAATAGGCTGAAGCCTAGGGCGGCAGATTTTAGGGGCGGCAAATTTGGGGCCTACTCATCCCTTAACTGACTACTCCCTACTCCCATCTTAAAGGCCGGTAACGTACTTGTGGCTCTTAGTAGTAGTAGGTAGTCATTTACCATAAGGTGACCCGTCTGCTCGTTTGCCCCATATACCATAAAAAAAAATTGTAAAATGGCTGGGTGTGTTTAAGTGTACCCACTAGCGGTACAACACTAGAACATAGTCGTATAACACTTATATTTATGTTACGGTCCAGAGTAGTGTTTACTTCGTGTCACAACGTTCCTTTTAACCCCACTTTGTAGGTTTACCATAAATTTAGTTATCTTCGGATATTTCGTAAAAAAATTTAGTCTGAAAAATTTTAGAGATAATCTTATATTGTGAATGTATATTGTAATAGTAATAAGAAATGTTATGTATTGGGTAATTTGTCCAGTAGTTTTTATGACAGGAGCTTTCATGCGTAATATCTGGGAGTTTTATTTGTGTAGCATTCACAATATTTTTTCTCTTACTAATACGTTTTATCCTTTTTAACATTTTATACTATAACCAAAGACATTGCAAACATTTGGAATGTTGTAACTTATAAGAATACTTATAGAAGATTACTGCAAATGTATTTAGGTTATCTTTTGAGTAACCAGAACCTGGTAAATCAAACGGTTAGTCGATAGTTAGGTAGATTGATAGCTAAGCAGAGCACTGCCTTGCACACATCAGAGTTATTTAAATATATATATATATATATATATATATATATATATATATATATATATATAAATAAAAATATAACTTTCTGGTTATTATTATTAATCTTGAATCCCATTGTGATGAGGAACGGGAATCGCTGTTTTAAACGCGTAGAGAGTTATGTAAATATAGACTATTCTCACTAACGCCCTGAGTGATGTTTACTGATTGAGTTCGCGGATAGAATGTACCATAACTACGAAGAATGGTATTGTGGAAAGTGTGGATCCTAAGACCAGGCTAGGTGATCATGCCTGACGGGCCGCGGCCCCACGGTTGATGTTGGGAAGTACAACTCCTATATACTAATTGGCGCGGGAAATTTCACAGCGCGATGCAGGATTAATAGATACTATACTATGTAGTTCAGCTCGTCTTCGCTAGATGATGTTGGAGTATGTTTTTGATGAATGCGGAAGTCGCCACAATATTATTGGTATTATTAGGAATATTAAGTGTATTACAATATAATCCTAGCTAAATCGCCACGTTATAGTGGGTAATGTCGCTATGAGTTTTATGTTTCTTCAGAACTAAACTATGTGTTACTGTAATAAAAATCTGGGATAAAAAGAGGTACACATGACTTACTGAAAAACAGTCACAGCGAAAATAAATAATACAAATTAACAGAAATGGCTACGTTTCCTATTCCAAATAGGCGACTGGAAAAAGGAATATAACATGTAAATAGGCAAGAGATGGTGCGGATTGTACAACTGAAAACATTTTTGTAAACATCCATCCTTAATCCCCAATGAAGTAGGTAAGGCACGCACAATTTGCCGGTGACAATTTTAAATCCCAATGTGATAGGGAGCGCGTCTGTCTCATTTATTGGAACGTTTGTAATCCTGGGCTTAGATCCTTTGGGCCCTGGAAATTTTTGCAACTAAACAAAGTCTTAAGCAGTAAGCTAAACGAAGAAACAGGAATATTGTTTTGTCGAGAAACTTTGTTATTTGGGATAAGCAGAAACATACGGAAGAGCTCCGGTAATGGGTATTCAAAAACCAATTTGGGACTACCCAAATTAGTTTTTGAATAATATGTTCATAAATAAAATAGAAGGTAATAAACTACTATTAACCTACTATTTTATTTATGAACATATTTGATAATAAAGCTGCGTTTGAATATACTAGCCTACCTATTACTTAGGACGGTAGAACAAATGATCGTGGTCAAAATGTTTTTTAGGCTTTGGCATAACATTATTTTTTATATTTACTTGACGGTACAATAGGGTTTAAGATTTCAAAGTTTTTTACAAAGACGTTGAGTGTTCAATAATTTGAATGTTATTTTAATATCGTAAAATAAAAGGTAAGGAAGTGAGGTATAGTAGATTTCAATTCCATTTGATATTGTGAGACTTAAGAAGCACCTCCACTAGTTTACCCCTTGGTTGTTTATCGCAGAGGAACGTGTCTTTTTAAAATTTTCTGATTTATAATATTAGATACATCAGTATGTGAAACTATTTTCACCTTACACTGACGAAACGTCAATATGTCAAAATGCCCGCTGGAAGAGTTGGTGATACGACAGATAAACAAAAAAGTAAAAATATTAACTGCTGCTGCTGTTATGCTGTTTTAAATACCGTCAAAGTTTGATTGTTATTTAATTTTGAGCTGTGTGTTATCAATGGTCGGAATAGGCAGAATGATTTTATGATATCCTTGCATAATGATGCCCTAACATGATCATGCCTTCTTCCCGGAAAATAATAGTATTTTCGTAATTGATTTAATTATTAAAATTGTGATTACTAGATGAAGAATAGAGACTTAAAGAAAAATACACTAAAACGTGTTAAATTGTTCTTATTTATTTGTTTTATAACATAATTAATACCCTTTTTTTATTTGCTACTTCACATTCTTATAAAATATACCGCTCTGTTTTAGGGCTTTGATGAGTGGAAGTATGCAACTTTCTATAGACTTTATCGCAAAAAAAGACGTTTTGAAAGACAAAATACTCGAATACTAACCTGCGAAACGCTTTCAAAATTCATACATAAAAGAACGATTATTGTATTTTTTTTTAAGATAAAAGAAACTAAATCGAGGTCTATAGATATAACCAGAATATATCGTTACAAGAAGGATTCAGATACCGGTATACTAGCCAAGGACAATTCATATTTTCCTCATCGTATCAAAGAAAGAAGTACCTACCCTCTATGAGATGTCATCGTAGTACACCTATTTACTTCGGTAAGTAAGTATGCTACCTATGATAAGAGCATGCATTGCTCTTACAAATAGTTAATGAGTCATCCGAGACACCCTGTTTAGCTTGGTTGCAAGCCTTGGCCGTACAGGCATATGAAAAGAAGCCAACCAATTATTAAGTGTATCTATTATATTTAGTTTAGCTTTAACTGAGTATTTGAACGCCATACTCACACTTATTCCCAGGTGAGATGGCGGTTATAAATTTGCTCGTATGGATATCTCCTAACGCGAAATACGAAGAAATGTTTAAATTTCGAAAAAAGTTCTTGGTAATTTTAACATATACGAGGGCTACACTGAAAATTTCGGGAATCAAGGAAGTGACACAACATTACTATTTAAAAATGTATTTATTGCTTTTCGAAGTATTCTCCGCGAAATTTGACACATTTTCCATACGATGGAACCAATCATTGAAGCAGCCATTCCATTCGGAAGTTGGGGTCTCCAAAATGGCCGTTTTGTAGGCGTCCACAGTTTCTTCAGGTGATGAAAATCTCTGACCACGTAATTTATTCTTTATTTTAGGAAAAGTATAGAAATCATTAGGGATTAGGTCGGGACTGTACGGCGGATGGTCTAATAATTCTATGTTTTCTTGCTCTAAAAACTCTTTTGTTCTGTGCGCGGTGTGAGAACTCGCATTGTCGTGATGGAGGATGATGCGGGGGTTACAGTTCTCTTTACGGAGTTCGGAAACGACCTGTGGCAAACAAATGCTAGCATACCATTCTGCATTAACCGTTCTTTGTCCCTCAAGAGGAATAGTCACAACATTGCCGGTTTTGGAGACAAACGTGGCCACCATTTTTTTTGCAACACTCCGTGAACGAACAATTTTAGTTGGCTTTAACTGATTTTCGAACACCCAAACTCGTGACTGGTTTTTTGTTTCGGGTTCGTACGCGTATATCTAGGATTCGTCACCTGATACAATGTTGTTTACAGCATTTGAGGATCCTGCGTGGAATCTTTCGAGAGTTCTGACGCACCAAGTAACGCGAGCCGCTTTTTGCTCTTCACAGAGCAAATGCGGTATCCATCGGGAAAACAACTTTTTTACACCTAATTGTTCATGCAAGATTATTTGTATTTGACTCATGTCAATGTCTAAATTTGCCTGAATTTCGCGGTATGTCACATGTCGATCTTCCTCAATCAGCTTACGCACAGCATCAACGTTTTCTTGAGTGACTGCAGTTTTTGGACGACCTTGACGGGGATCATCACTGAGCTTGACACGTCCACGTCCAGCAAACCAGCGATAAATTCTGGTTTTGGATGGGGCTTCATCACCAAATGCAGAAAGCATCCGGTCAACACACTGGTTTTGTGTTAAACCGATTCAAAAGTCATAATAAATCATCGCCCTTGATTTTTCTCGAGTCAATTCCATTTTCTCAACGACTAAACAAGTTTGAGAAGACCTTGTGAGAAGACCGAGAATCTTTTTTTAAAATAAATAAATGGTATTCGATTTTTAAAGCCAAGGAGTTTTCAATTAAAAAGATTTAAATATGATAGGAATAGTGGAAATATTCCATTCCCGATACTTTTAGTGCAGCCTATGTATATTTGAGTTAATTTACCCTAAATCATTCTACCTATTCCAATCTATGGTTTTGATTGTACATTTAAAAATGGTTTAAAAATTTACGTAGCATATTATGTCACCTCTGATTCTAAAATTGAATACGCTTTCTTTTCTCTCTTTTCTAATCTTAAATGAATATTAAAATCACATTCAAAATAAACAAATCCCATTTGCTGCAAACGCGTGGTGTTTTAGTATTCAAGTCACTACAGCCTGTGTCAGTGAATATACGATATATCACACGTTGGTGGCTTTTACTTCAGTTAATGCATTCAGCATTAGTATACAGTGATACGTTTAGTTGAAGAAGCGATATTAATCCGGTTTTCGGAAAGTTCTATTACATATTTTGTTCTACTGCAATTATCAACTAAGACCCGAACCTAACACACAGGCTAGCAAGTAAAGCAATTAAATCGTTAATTGATATTAAATATCGTGGCTGGGACGACGACTCGACTAGTCGTCGAAGTAAGTACGGATCTGTAAGGACGGATTTTTGGAAGTATTGTGCACATAGGGAGAACTCACAACACAAGAGGCAGTTGCCAATGTAAAGTAACCATTTAAAAATATTGCACCATCTACAGCATCTATTATTGGTATGCTAACTTTTGTACGATAAGTCCAGGCGATTTTTATACGTTAATTTTCAAAACAATACAAAAACAACAACACTGTCACTGTGAGTACTTCATACCACCACTTAAGTTGCAGTCACATTAGTCAAATCATATTCATATGAATATTAATTTTAACCTATTTTCATAGACCGGTTAGACGTAGGTAAGTCCGGTTTAAGCTATATTACTTTACTTACTTACTTTTTGTAGATATAAACCAGAAGATTAATTTTAAAGCGAATCTGTAGAACTAAGTCTGTCAAAATATGAAAGAAACTGTAGTGATAAATGTAACTTTTAACTTTTAATTTATCTACAAAGAGCAACGGGAAGTTCAGCTTTTAGTCTCGATTAGACAGACGTTGGTGAAAAATTAATATTAAACATTTATTATAAATACGTACGTATATACATGAACTCAAACCCCAGAAAAAAATGAAGGCTCATGATTAACTATAAAAATTAATAGTTTTATAATTGTTTTTGAATGTACCGAACTCCGTAAAAGATAAAAAGTATGCGAATTACTACTAACAGTAGTCATTTAAAAAATAAAAAATTAACTTACAAATAAATCTTTACTTAACTATGTACCTCTGTATAACTTTCGATAGCGTACTTGTTCAATACAAAAACTCAGTCATAAAGTCATAAAATAAAATAATTTACTTCTTTACTTGAACAATATCAAAAAAGTTTTATTTTTAATAGTTAGGTTTTTAAGTTGATGTTTCTGTCCTAGTGATCTGTCAAATCACAGACATACGGGTACGCGACCCCGGCCTCTTCGAGCTACTGCAGTTTCAGTCTCGTTTCTCCATCCGAGACTTGCGGGATCCCTTACGCTAGCTCCCTCGCCCTATCCGTTTTCCATACAAAAATTTACCTTCTTCCTTTGTCCCGTCTGAAAACGACTACATTCCCAAGGAGGATTGGCGTCAGGCAGGCAGCCGGCCATAAAAAAATTTTTGCTTGCAATATTGCTTGCCCTTTGCAATGTTGAAAAAATCAAATAAATAAAAACATAATAATAACTGTAATACGCTTACTCAAATGTAAATTTTAGTGGGAAAGACGTATCAATATTAAAGAGTATACAAAATTATCATCATGTAAATCAAAATACTACTATAAATGTTATAAAGTCTATGATGCAAATGTATATTGATGTTGTGTCTGTTAACTAAGAACAGATAAAAACCAGTCCGTGTTGTTAATCAACTTCAACTTACAATATTGTACATTCTATAGAATCTTTTTAATAAGTAACGACCCACTATATTATGAAACACAGCTTTTTATAAAAATAAAGTGATTTTACCAAAAAAATAAGTAATATCGAATACCTTTCGTGTACTCGACGTCACGATTCACTTGCAGTGATTCTAATCGCAAATAAACCAGGTACTTTAACATAAAATTAATCAGAGTATACAAGCAATACCCAGCGCTTTTAATATACCACATTTGCTTCAGACTACGAAACAATGAAATGAATTTGAGAATACAAAGCTTACGGTTACGTAACGAGAAAGTTTTAATTACAAGTTAGACATATACCTACTGAGCAGAATTCTAGTTGAGCTCATTAAAATCTACGATATTATTTTGAACGTGTGTATGAATACTTATGGAAGTGCATTCGGGATCATGATTAAAAGTTTGTGTCAGATGGCGCGTTTGTAAACACCTGTGCGATGATATTTCTAACAACTGACACACGAAAAGCATTAGTGTTTTAAATGCGCAAAACCATAGAAACAGTGGTGTAACAATAGGGTGGCAGAGCGGGCAAAATGCCACGGGCCGTAGGGGGCTCCCGGCCCCGACCATAAGGCCCTAAGCACACGAGGCACCAAGACTGAACTTTTGCCCCATCCGATGCATCAGCCACGGGCCTCAGATGGTATAGTTAGGCCACTGCATAGAAAGCTTCTACGCAATAATAAAAACAGTGTTTACCCAGCGGTTGAAATTCAACCGCATTTCATCAAATTAATACCCGTTTTTATTCCAAATTTCCAATTTTTTTAATGATATCATTAATATAACTACAATAAAAAAAATCAAAAATCGGTTGATAAAAATAGGAAAAAATCGTTCTTAATTGTTTTGTCTTTGCTTTTTTATATATAGAGATAATATTAATAAGTTTATCGCGACATTAAAGTTTATCCCAATACCACAGGATTTTTTTTTTCAGAAAACGCAAATAACTAATTATCTACTGTGTCCCTATACACTGCAGAAGTTTTGTGTAGATTTATGCTTATTATATACAGCTAGAAGAAAGATATTGTAGGAATCTTGTGTTTTAATCATGTTTCGAGGCTGAAAATTGGATTTTTGTAGTATTTCCCTATTGCTTAACAATGTATGTATATTTGTTTTATTATTTTGAGTTGAGCCCGTGTTGGTGAACTTAGCGTCTAGAGTCGAGTAGTGGTGATATTTTCAAAACTGCTTTATTGGTCGGTAGGTATTGAGATAAGGCATTCAATGGTGTGCATAAAAAAAATGTTGCTCCCTTTAGATCTAGGTGTGATAATATGTGATAGGTAGAGGACAGTAGTACTAATACATACAATAACCGGGTTTTGAACGCTGACGTCATGTATTACCTACCCTAAATATAACAAAAATAAAAACAAATAGATATAAAATTGTTGATATAGTAAATAAGACCTTTCAAATCCTTCCTTTGTTTTTCTTTCTTACAAAATATGAGGGTCTAAAGTATGAAAGAAAAAAGGGCCTCAGTTCTGCTTTCTTAAATATTTTCTTATTTTATATACTAGATGGTCGTTGAGGAAAATATTGTTGCGTAAACAGGGTTCGGAAATTGAGAACAAAGCGCCGTGGAGAATTGAATAATTAACGCTTATTGACTTAAACATCAATCAAGTTGACAGCGTTTCTACTTGATCTTGATTAGTGAGTATTGAATATTTTATTTTATCTTTATAAACCTTCGAGAATTAATGTACAAGGATGTAGGTTACAAGGTTACTTTTGATTAACTATCGCAGCTCTTCACATAACCACGAGGTAACCTCGAGCAAACCATGTTCTCCACTCAATTGAGCTTCTGGTGACAAAATTCACTAGTAATACAACGCTGCTTTCTAACTGCAGATTTTTAACCCCTTAAGCAAAACAGAAGGGTGTATAAGTGTAACGGGTGTATCTTATTGTATGTGTACCTGGCTGTGGCATCATACGAACCGATTTTGATTTAAATTTCTTTTGTTTGAAAGATGACTTGATCGAGAGTGTTCTCAGTTATTGTTCAAGGAAATCTGTTCAGCCGTTCGAAGATCATCAGCTGTTTTCTAATTGTTAAATAAATTTTGCGAGTCGAGTATTTTCAATTTATTCCTGTTATAGGGTAAAGATAATGTCCATGGCGAGCTACCCCGATTCAGATACAAATCTGTTGTACCTTGCTCTGCTACATATTTTACAATTCATTTCTTTTAGTTTTATATTGTGTTGTGTATTTTTCACTTGTAATAAATAACAATAACGCGGTTAAGTGAGCAGAGGTTTTAGTAGATTCTAGGGAAAATAAACAAAAATACTTCGGCAGGTTATCTCGCTAATCCATAGAACTAAGTGAAATAAAAAACTACATATTGATAGAAGATTTATCACGTTACGATTTAAATTAAAAAAATCAATTTTTCATTAAAATCATCAACGCAACATCTACAAACGCGTTTAGTACGCGTTTGCAGTGGCCATTTAATTATTTTTAAACAAGTGCTTTATTGTGCCTTTTTACCACAGAAACTACAGTTCTGGCTCATTATCAGTTCAAATTCTTCACCAATTACGGAACGCTGAAACCCCAAAAATGCTAGACCTAAGGCTTTCCAATTTTACAACGAGGCGGGCGGCGGCAGAAAGATAATTTTATCTGGATAGGCGACTCGCAGACGAGTGACTGTACCTGACTTTATTTTAATGACACAAGCTCTCAGCTCTTCTGCTACTCTTCTACCACTTGCCAGCCTGCCAAACGTGTCTTTGCCAGGAGTGTTTGAAGTGTACGTACGTGTTAAATATGAAATTTTTGGGAGTTACTGCAGTGGGAACGGCTTAGTAAATGCTTTTATTTTGCGAAATGACGGCGTATGTATAAAAAGAGAGAAAAGTATTTTATCTTTTATGAAGAACAGAATGTATTATTGTTTGGGAAATTCACTTTACTACTTTATTTATCGTAAATAATATATGTAAATCGTATTTATCGTAATAGACGAGTTTTAAATGAATAAAAGTAAATAGCTCTTCGTGATCACACGAAATGAATCCGAGGCAAGGCTAAATTTTATAAAGTATTTTAAAATAACAGTGAAAACAAGAGGTTTTTATTTCAACGCGTGTTTTTTTATGTGTGTAACGTAAAGAATAAATTTTTGCAGGGGAGTCCAACTTTGTTTTCTTTCCTTTTGTAGCTGCAAGTAGGTAAATGTTAAATAAAAAAAATATCTTATCAGTAAAAAAATAGAAGATGATTGTACAAAACTGAACAAACTGACAAAACCGGGCCATTGTTGACTGAAGGTTAGCTGTTGCAGTTATAAGGATATAAATAAATATCAGTAGAGTAATGCCGCGTTCCAATAAACAAAAAACGATTCGTTTTGCTTACGGACGGTAAAACTTTCATTGAAAATTCAATGAAATTTTACCGTCCGTAAGCAAAATGAATCGTTTCTTGTTTATTGGAACGCGGCATTAGACAGATACTTTTATAATTATCATGTATTTTTATTATTAGTTCGGGTGTAATTGGAATTGTTTTGTTGTTGATCGCTAGAATCCTGCAGATACAGTAGCTTTTAATACCGGTGATTACTAGTAAGCGTTTTAATTCCGTCGGTGTGTTTATTTGGCTTGCCCACAACGCGTGCTTTGTAATCTGACACGACCCTTAGCCTAATAAGTGAATGGCTATATCATTTACCTTTTAAATCAAATTCCATTGTACCTATTATATTCATAGCCTTGACAGCTTTCGATATGAATATAAAATAAAAATGCGCATTGTTAAATATTCCTAATTATTTTAAATACAATGAATAATAAAAATGTTAGTGTTTTTTTTATGAAGAAAATTAGGTGCTGAATAATTCAATATCGGCTCCGGCTTTTACGTCAGCATGCTACCGGCTAATTGTTTCTGATTAAAAACGTATCCAAAGTAGTTGTTGATTGATTATTTGATTACACGGCTTCGTTACAGAGCGTTTAAAGCTGATAAGGTCAGGGCCTGGATATGCCACAACGAGGCCGGGAGACTCGGGCGCTGGCTACATACAAATTACCCAGATTTTTCTACGGAGCGATCTTGCCACTGCCAGTCCCGTCTTTCGTCAACGGACGTTAAAGTTATAATAATAATTTGGAATATTGAGGTAAAAATTTTCATACGTGTTATAAGTTTATACGTATGGAGCCATTGCCTCGCTGTCGTTGTCGCTCGCTTATCGCTGTAGTTGCGGACGCGGCCAATAACCAAGCTAGTCTAATTTAAAAAATCCTATTTTTTTGTTTATGATAACTTTGAAAGAAACTTAGTTTCGAAGTGAAGAGAAGAAGAGTAGTAGAGAGTAAGAGAGCAGTAGAGTCGAATTTTACACAAAAAAAGGTAATAGATAAACTAAGTTATGTAATATCTTAAAAATAATAAAAACAAAGTAGTATACCTATGGTAGTTATTAATAAAAAAAAAATTAAAATAAAACTTTGTAATAAAAAGGTCGTCTCAATAATTATGCTCCCAAACTCTCATTAGTTTTGAAGCTGGAATAATGAGACGCCCTTTACATTAGATGTTCGGTTTGCTTAGTATCCTCTCATCTTTATTTAACAGGCAACTTTCAACCTTATTATCAAAGGAGTGATATTGCTATTAATGCGAAAGACAATCAACGCACAGAAATGTTACAAAAGACGAACGTTCTAAGGGAAAATGGTAGAACAGTTTGACTAACAAGAGAAATTCGGGTTAACTTGCAAAGTCTAACTGCAACTTACAGAGCATATATTGTGTGTCAGTGTGTGTGAAACGGTATGCAACATGTCAAAATCTGTAGAAGTTTAATCTTAAAGTAGGTAGTCAGCTAAGTAATTTTTAAAGTACTCGCGGGTCCACTTTAAAAACTACCTTTAACAAGTACATATACAAAAACGGGTACATACAGCTATGAGTATCCAGTATATATTTTGACCTGTCATGGTACAAAAGTCTATGCAATGACAGGTCAAGTAATATTGGCCAATGAAATAAACCATGGTCGAAATTCGACCACCACGCGATCTCTAGTTTATTTAGTTACGTCAATAATTGTTAACATTTTTACTTCATTAATACACCTGCAATACTATGGATCATAATGTAACTATAATTACATATGTGTAAAAGAATATAAAAAACAGCTTAAGCTTACTTTCGACACAATAACTATTAAACAGGTAAGATTGACTCTTGACAACGCGTGTCAGTAATTATTGTATACTATCAGGAATGCAGTATATTTGTCTTTTTGTGTGTTATGCGTTGTCATAAATTGAAGTTAATTTCTTTTCAACTCATTTCGAGAGTGAAACAGCTTGTGCAATTATCATATTTTTACTAGCAACCCGCCCCGGCTTCGCACGGGTAGCAGAGACATCTTCAACAATCATCAACATATTTCAATCAATTTACAAAAATCTTAACGAATTATACACCTAAACCTTCCTCATGAATCACTCTGTCTGAACAGACAGACAGACGCGACAGGGAACTTTGTTTTATAATATGCAGTGACTCAGTGATTATCGAATCGAATTATATCGAAATTCACCCGGCGTTTTTCTTTCTAAAATCTATTTTTATAGATATAATGAAAAAGTAAAAACCTAATTTGAATACAAAATGTAATCCAAATCGTTGGAGCCGTTTCCTAGATACACGAAATATACATATTTATATACGTACAATAATTCCTCATTTAAAGTTATTAGATAGATACTGGACCATTGTATGAAACATATCACGTAAACGTAGAGTAAAACAAAACGATATCAACTTGTCTATAAAAATATATATTCGTATATATATCTCGCCTAAAAGCCCTAAAAGCCAAAAAAGTGAATAGAATTTTTCACAAGAAACAAACGGCAAACAGTTTGCTCGGAACTTTTATTACAATTACAATATCTGCAGTCTAATGAACATTCACCGTATTGGAAAAGCGAATCGTCGATAAATATCGGATTTCAAGAGCCAGTGACACGATAAAGGGATTGGGGCATCAGAAGATTCAGTTCAATCGTACTAATATTATATTTTGTGGTGAAATAATTTAAGTAACTTATTTTAAATAAGCAATACTATAAAGTTAGTATATACGTAAAAAACATGACATATCAACTTATTGTTTACTGTATCACGTGGCGCATGCCAGTTTTGTAGTTGTATTTGCAAGAATTATTAGGAACTTTTTTATTTATTTATTACACTGATTTTATATTTCATTTATTATTATTATCACATTGTTAACATGTTAGAATACTTGTATTATTATTTTACTGCATGATGTCATTATCATCATCAGCCTATCGCCGTCCAATGCTGGATGAAGGCCTCCCCCAAGGAGTGCCAACTATCCCGGTCTTGGGCAATCCGCATCCATCCGCTGCCTTATTCAGGTCATCGGTCCATGATGTGTTCTCTTATAATTGTGGAAGCACCAGATTTAAAAAAAAAACCAGGATGTATATTAACATCTTATGTGTATTCTCAGTTAGAGATCCTAATAAATTAATAAATAAACTTTGTAATTTCTAAGAAAATTATTTAAGGGATATATAATAATGCATGTCTATATAAATAATATAAGATAGAAATTAACGATTTTTGCATTTTTTGTCCTCATTATTCTCAATAGTAGGCTCATTTGTTTATATGCTAGAGAAATATAATAATTACTTAACCTTTGGATACTTGAATATTCACTTAATATATATCACTAGCAAGTTCTAATGCAGATTTCTGCACTTTTGTTGTTAACGTCTAAAGTCTCTCATTACTTTAAAATACATTATAATCTTTGGTAATAAAAGAATAAGAGATATACGGTCGCTTGTAACACTGATAATTAAACATTCTGAATATCCGTTTCAAGAACCTCGCACTAAGTTCTTCTACTGTGAATCACAATTTATCAAATAAAAATACTTTTTTTTTGTGTATAACTTCTAACACAAACCTAAATTATCCTACTGCGCATATTCCTGTACAGTGGTAGACACCGTAGAAAATTAAAATTGACTGGCAACATTCTGTACCTAGTGCCTACACTTCAAATTTTCCTTTGTCGAACAGTTATGACGTAGCCGGCATTGTGCCCGTTCGCTCCGGACCATGAAATTGGAGTGGCGTCTCGATATAAGGAAATATTGACATCAAACATCAAACTGGTGTATATACTTTGATGTTGTTAATGGTTTGATGGATAGTTCAATAACTATCCATCAAACCAGTAGATTTAATATTATTTCTTTAGTAGTAAAAAGGCTCGTGGCTAAGTGGTAACCGAGTAGGTTTGCAGATTGCAAGGATGGGTGATCATTCTTAACACATTGAGACCCCTCCGTGTCTCGTAACGTATGTCACGAACATCTGTGGCATACGTTACGGGTAGTTGGAGCCCTAAAAAAATAAAAATGTCCGACAACCTAGTCTAACGCCTATCGCCGACTAACGCGATATATCGCCTAGTACTTGGGTTGTTAAGGTCTGATGGCAATCGCTTAACGTAAAATATCGAAGTTCGCCCATATCGTAGTTAGACTGAACGCCGACCCCAACTTAGTTGGGAAAAGGCTCGGAGCATGAGTAGTGAAAATAACTGTGAGAATATGTTTAGTGAAAGTTTCATCCCATCCGCTAATTGAACCACCAACTCAGTTTAAATGGCAGGGAACTGTTAGATGAAGGTGACAAAAGACAGCTCTTTGTATTTAAGATCTTACAGTAGAAGTCCCATGAAGTTTCGCCACCACTATATGGACCGACGGCCTGATCAAAGTAGCAGGGAACTGTTAGATAAAGGTGGCAAAAGACAGGTCTTTGTACCCAAGACCTTTAACATTACAAGTCCTATGGTTGAGACGATGAAGAGATGTTTTATTGATTTTTTTCTGCGCCACTATTTCTGACCACTATTCTAAGTCGACTTTTTTATTTTACATTTTTTTTGTTAAAAGTGGTGAAAAACAACATTTTACCGAAAAAATCAATAAATACCCCATACGGCCAAAATGTAATCAATTAAACAACATTTATGCAGTCAGCTGTTTCGACGGCGTTGAACGTTTAAAGTCATTCACCGTACCGTACAAAACTGATACCTACTTTGGTTACGTTTAAATTGCGTAGCGCAAAATAAAACCAATGACTGTAAATTCTTAATCTCGCATATTTATGATGAACTGACTTTTGAATTGTGATAAGTATCCACAGATAGATGTTTTTGTAAGTTCTTCGCAACGGCGGAACTTACACGCTGTAAAAACATTCACTTTTTAATTAAAAAACATTATGCAAATTGTATCCTGTAGGATTGTGGTAAGCTCAGGTCGTTTTAAAATTTAAGCGAAAATTTTGATACGGGATAATAATTAAAAGCAGATGCCTAACAAACTTGCTTGAAAAGGCCTAACTAATTACTAATAACAACGTCTTAGTTAATGAACAATTAATTACATACTGAAAGCTAGGGGATTTTGGTGGTAACCGGGCTTTTAGAAATTTGTGAATACAATAAATTTGTATTCACAAATTACACACAGTACACTACTAAACCCCTGTTTTACTGAAAGGAATACACGACAATTACACATCTGTGTTCTACTAAAAGTTTAATAGAACATAAGCTTAGAAATAGATACAATAAGTGGTAGAATAACTATGAGTCGAATAACAACGATAGTTTAACTTTAACAATCGTCTCATGCAATTTTATTTTATTCGCTAAAGGTTTAAAAGGTTATAACAATTAAGTAATAATTACTTTATCTATACTAATATAATAAAGCTAAAGAGTTTGTTTGTTTGGTGCGCGCTAATCTCAGAAAATACTGGTTCGATTGAAAAATTCTATTAGTGTTGGATAGCCCATTTATCGAGGAAGCCTATCGGGTATAATATCACGCTACGGCCCATAGGAGCGGAGTATTAATATTTTTTTTTTCAAAAATGGGGATATTTTATCTGTCTCTCTCTCTTATGTAACGCAGACGAAGTTGCGTGGGTCAGCAAATTTTTGATAATTAACCTAAGGGATTCGGGGATTCCATTTGTTTCTAAATATAATACCATTAGCTCAGTTACTTTAATGATATATTCAGAAAATACACTGGGTACTAGACAGAAGGCTGACTATCTCTTTACATCCTGAACATCGAGGCCCACGGATCTGCATCTGAGGTGTAAAGGTGATGGAATCTGTGGGTACCTATTTGGTGGTCTCAACCTTGATGAACTCTTTTCTTAGCCTCTGATACTATCGGCTAACGCCTCCACCGAGTATACATTTCAGAACTTAATGGTGAAGAGGTTCATCAATAAATGTTACTGACCATAGTAACTATGACCATGATAACTATAATGATACTTCAAGGATGACCATAATACTTTAAGTCAAAGAAAAGAAAAGCTACACAGGAATGTCTCAGAAATAAGGGACTAAGGCCACATGGCGTGGAAATAAATAATAAAAACAAACTTACATGGAGTGAGGAACTGGATTTCCACTTCCTCATTTCACGGGTAGGCTGTATACAATTTGAGGAGGTCATGCCTTACTCCTTTCTTACAACATCATATATTGTGCTGCTATGGCCCCAGCAGACGACTATGGTCCTTCTATTTGCTCATTTCAATGGGAGAGGATGGGAGAGGGAGAGAAAGGAGCGCGTAATCTAATAGACCCGGCTTTTGGCGACCTCCTGCTATATAAATTGTAGATGTAGCACGACTAAGATTTACTACGTTACAATACGTCTTCTTTTGTACTGTGGTGAAATTTATTAGAACTTTGGGTAATCTGAAATGAGTGGGCTGAATGCCGGTTGGTAACATGTCTAGCGGTTCGTAGCATGTTTGTAGTCCTCGTAGCACATTTACATACCTGGTAGCATTTAGCTGTGAGCAAGACACGTGACCGTAGCACAATTTTGCATTAATTAATTCATCCGTTTTACGGTAGGTGTTGCTGTCAGTTTTACCGCATCAAGACTATGACTGACAGATCACAAATCATCTCAGACAGTGATTGACGGTTGCATGAGATTGATTGCACAATATCTGGATAGTTTGTTTTTACATCATGCAACCATCAGTCATGACTTTTGTAACGCCTTTTGTGCCTAGTACGCCTAAGGAAATATATATATTCGTACGATAAGTCGTAGAAAAATTACGCAGTTTTTGTACCTCTACGCCGCTCGTAGACCCTCTACGAAATTAGGAAGTAGGAATTACAGTATTCACCGACTGTTTCTGTAGTTATGACAGTAGAATATCGCTTAGGACTGCAAGCTGTTTCTTACGTAGGTATGAAAACTTAATGACCTTTGTTATCATGTAGGTATATCATATTTAACAAATGCAAATATGTAAGAAATTTCAATGCCGGTGAAACTTCAAGTCAATCCTAGTTCTAGATAACACTACTTTCAAACTGTTTTAAATTACTTCATTTTTCTTGAACACAATAAGGAGCAGAAGAATATTGAAAACTTTCATAAGTTTTTTTAAGTACAAACTAGGTCAGAGCAGTCTTACCATTTTAATGTTAGACTGCACGGGTGGCGCCATGGTTAACGTGGTCACCTCGCTACTACACCGTGCCGGGTGATGTGGGTTCGATTCCCGCACAGGACAAAAATTAGTATGATCCACAAATAGCTGTCCCGAGTCTGGGTGTTCTTTGTGTCCGTTGTGTGTATGTTTGTAAAGTCTCCACGACACAGAAATCATCTCTAGTGCCGGAGTTGTCGTTTTAGAAAAGAAAAAATATCAATATATCCTACCGACTGAGGATTTACGTAGGTAAATCCTCAGTCTGTAGGATATTGATTTTTCTCTACTAGAAAAAGTTGACTAGATAAATCACAGTTACAACAATATATCAACAGTAGTTAAGACTAAGGCATGGCATAAGCCTTAGCATTGTTTCCTTCTATTAAATTATTTTACAGCAGAAGAAGACAAAATCACTAACCTTCATACAACCAATCCGGTACACCATTATGAATTGTCCCTGGGACGCCAGTATCCGTGACGCGGTATCCCGTCGAAGACCTGGGAGCCGGTCTGTAGTATATATCGTAGTCTTTGACAGTGATGAGGCCGTGGCCTTTGGGGGTCCACGTCGCGAAGAGCAGCGACGGTCCTTGAGTGATTACTCCACCTCCCACCTCGTCTGGTAAATGTGTGAGAGGGTAAGATTCACTGCGGAAAAGAAAAAATTAAAATATAATTATTAGGCCGATTGTTATAAAAAAATAAATCAGTACAGCTTTTTAGAACATAATTTCTTCTGGAATTTTTTACATCCCACTAATATTATAAATGTGAGAGTTTGGATGGATGGATGGATGGGTGGATGGATGGATGTTTGTTACTCTGTCACGCAAAAACCACTGCACCGATTGCGATGAAACTTGGTATGTAGATAGCTGGAGACCTGGATTAACGCATAGGCTTATACTTTTTATCCCGATATTCCCACGGGATCGGGACTTATGCAGGTGAAACCGCGGGGCGCTGCTAGTATGTCATATATGTTTTTACTATAATGTCAATTTGAATATACAATTTCTGTGTACGACGATTCATGGCAGAATGATTGCAAAATATTCATTGCTTTTCAAGTAAACGAGTGCCGTTTGATTGGCTTTCATCAATTACGCGGGAAATGTTTTGAGTCTTTAAAGCACTATTTTTTGAAATCGTCCAATCAGATGCTATAGCACTCAATGATTGTGTTTCAAAATGCTATACTTATAGGGAATTATTTTGATTGGTCAGGGAAATATTTTTTTTTGTTGTTTTTTTTTCGTTTACACAGACAATATTAAACTAGTAAATTCTGACATTTAAAAAATAACGTTATTTTTCGAATTATTAGAATAACTCTTTTTTTATCATGGGGAAACCACGGGTTGTCACCTCGGACCCGGGTATACCCTGTGGAGGAAGCTTCTGAGAGCCTCTGTAGATCTTGGCCGCCTCTTGATCAGCAGGCAGCCAAACGAGATGGCGGAACCCCACTTATTCCCTTTAGACCATGGCCTCTAGCGAGAGACTTCCCGCAAAAATAGTCATACCGATGTGTGGTGGCGGCGCCCTCAGTTTACATCGACCACTCCACTACTGCGAGTAGTGTCTCCGCAGTAGCCTCCGCAGAGGTGGCAAGAATAGTATTACTCTGTTTTGTAAACTTATTGAGTCAATTCGATTTTTTTCCATCGTGCATTAAGCGTCGGACTTGCGATCAAGTGGTTGCGGGTTCGAACCCCACTCAGTGCACTACCGATGTGAACCCACTCCTAACACAAGCATTTTAGCATGTGTAACCCACGTTGCTAGTAGTCTAAAAAAAACAGAATTATTTCAAAATATAAAGATCATTCCTCCAAAAGTAAACACAAAACCTTATGAATTGACTCTATAGTTCGATCGTCTGTATATCTTATCTATTTATCCTTTTCTAGTTTTTCTCAGGCATGGGTACACGTATTGAGAAGAAATTAATATCGAATACAACATTTTTAATTGTGAGAACCACTATTTATTTGTCTTCAATGATAGAGATTTTTGTACGCAAACATTATTACCTATCCTATGTCCGTAACGAACACTTATTACGTCAGCCAAAGCCGTCACGACCCGAGAGATTGTATAGGCATAATATAATTTACGAAACTATTGGTTTGTTATTAATAGACCGTCACTCAAATACAATTGTCACTCAAACAGCTTACGAAGTTAACCAATTTGGGTTGAGTTTAGACTTAGACTACATTGAATTTATGCTTGACAATAAGACAGTGAGATTATAAGTTAGACTTGGACTCTTTTCCCGTGGTGAACTGTGTGAACAAAAAGGTATAGTAGATTGTGTACCTAATCGTTAAAGACGTTGGACTTGCGATCAAGTGGTAGCGGGTTCGAACCCACCCAGTACAGAACGGACGTGACCCCAATCTAAAGATAGGCATTTGACTTAGATAGAAGAGTTAACAAGAGTTTAGCATGATCGGTAATTGCCCAATAATACCATCGAAGGGTGACAAGTACTAGAGTGAACAAAATAATGTTATTAAAAAAAGATTTCATTCATTTCAAAATGAAGAATAAGACATTGAAGCTAATGCCCATCACCTTGGAAACATAATGCAACATTTTGGATGGTGGAAATAATGTCCAATATATTTTTCATTTTCTTTCTTAACAAAAAGTCGAGGGAAAGTGGCTAAGCGAGAACAAAGCCTTGCAGGCGTTACGTTTTTAAGAATTTTTTTTCACTTTTAAAATTAAAACACGTAATGAAACATCTCTGTGGTACAATTCAAGAAAAAAATGTTATGTTGGAGTCAATAAAAAACACATGCAAAGCTCACATTGTCTCGCAAATCTATCTTATTTGTCTCTCTCTATCTTGCAGGAGAGGGTGTTTTTGGACCTACCCATCGACAACGATATTAGTAATGGTAGCTTGCTCTTCTAGCTACCATTCCTAATGACTCCGTCTATTAAGAGAAAAGCACTCTCTTATTACGAGTCAAGAAGACTAGCAACCTCGTTTTAAAAAAGAAAAATAATATATAAAATAATACTTACTACCTTCAATTTTAACAAAAGAAAGCAAGAATATTACGAAATTGTGTCAAAAGTCGCGGTAGTTGCGACATAAAGGACACAATTACTTTGAACAATTTAGATACAATAGAAACCAAGGCCGTCCCATGCAATTAGTATTTAGTAAGAAACATGAAAGGGGTGGCAATCCTTTGTCTAACAAGCGTGTGTGACATCTTTGACAAACGAATATGTTTATTTGCAATAATTGTCTTTTGATATATACATAACTACTTTAAGTATGTACTAAAAGTGATATATAATGTCGGAGCTCAAAATAAGTTTAAAATAGAAAAATCATCTTCATCACCTTAAATGCTTATAAAGAGAGCTGTCTTGCAGGCTTTCACTTAAGTGTAAAAGTATTAAAACTCTATAAAAAATAAATTTGGTAAAAAATCATTTTGGTAAAATAAACACAGATTGCATTACTTTCAGAACATTACGATGCAAACACGAAAGTATTTTTAAGACAATAAAATTTAACAAAAAAATATGCTCTCCATAAGAAGCTGTATATTAACCGGATATTCTTATACAAATACGCATACTAGCCGTTCATACTATATGATACGAGACAGGAATTATTAAACGTAAATTTAAGGCAGTGAATACGAGTATACAGAAAGTGATTCATTTTATATTATACGGTACAGAGATTTGGCTACATTTTTACAAACAGTACATTTTGGTAGGATGACTTTATTTACCAATATTTTATGCGAACGTGCCCTATTAATTATGTCTAAAGATCATATCAGGGCGTTCTACTGCGATGTGATACTTAACCTGAAAAATATAAGTTCATGAAGCAAGACTTCAAAATATGAGTTCGCTCATACACTACGTATGTACATACATTGTTATTGTCTACTTGTGTACTACAAGACTTGTATGTCTACAACTTAAGTGGCCAGTTACATAATTTTGAACTTTAAATCTTAGAAATTTTGGTTGGAATTTACTTTTGCATCTTTCGGCATCTTAGCAGACCATCTTGATACAACGATGTGGTATTAAAGGCCTGATTTATGGACATATTAGCTTTTATGTAGCCCTGGTACCTGCGATAACATAGCGCTGTTCTGTTAGTGTTTGTATAGGAACATGCTTAAAATAAATCCATTTATTTAGGAATTTACATAAAACGTTACGCATGGTCAGATGTTTTAAAAGGGTGCGATGATAAAATAAAGAATTAAGTTATATATCATAAGTTTTTATTACAAAGAGGCAAATAAAATATGTTTTACAATAAAAATAAAGGTTGATCATCACAATGAAAATGAATGAATAAAATAAACCACCTTGAAATAGTGTAATCCTTGACTATGTATCGGAGAATTGTAGATAAACATGAAAGAAATTCATGGGAGTTTTAGTATTATCGATTGGTGCCTAACCAGAACGTCGTATCTCCGATGAGACGGCATTAATTTAGGTATTTAATGAATTATGAAAGGATTTATTAAGCACCAATTAGTCCAAGGGCCCATGAGTGCATGATAACCGATATTTTATAAAAACTAGAAGTTTTAGACGTAAATTTATTCCAGCAGATTAGAAACATTAGGCCACTATGAACCTCGTGTAGCGGGCTTTGGTAGGTAACAGGTAGCATAACTATTATTAAAAAACATCGTAGTATATTTGTAGTTAAAGTGTATTTTCTTTTACATCTCCTATGGTATTAATACATAAAATGAAACTTAACTAAGTATACCTAGTTATTTTAACAAGATTGTTAGTTATTTCTGAGTCGTAACTTATTTCTGTTTAATTAATTATCCAATAAGCTTAAATGTAAAAAAGGAACCCTTATAGAATCACTTTGTTGTACGTCTGTCTGTCTGTCAAGACCCTTTTTCTCAGGAACCCGTGGACGCATCATGTTAATGCTCGTTCTCATTTATATGTATATTACCTTAGCGCTCGCACTTATAATTGTCTGGTATGTCTCGCAATATATTAAAACTATGGACATATTTTTTTTAAGACTACTAGTAACTAGTAAAAGTATCAGGATATTGGGGAAAATCTTTAAATGTAGAACTAACCTATTAAATTCAGACTATATAAATTAAATTACAATTTGTTACATTTAAGTCTGAGATTTGACCAAATTTGATCATTTCGCAGTTAAATCAAAACTTAGAGGGTACTCCCCATTGACCTAGAATCATGAAATCTGGTAAGAAGCAATGTCTGACAGCACAAGCGAAGGAAAAATCCGAAAGTCGTTAATTTGCTGTTTTATCGCATAAAAATTATGTTTTTTTGTGATTACAAACTTATATTTTGCGGTTGGAATGTTGACTTTGTCGTAAATTGATGTATGGAGAGTATTTTTCGAACTGCAAAGTTAATTTGTCTTTCGGAAAAGACTGCCAAAAATCTTTGAGAATTGATTCCGGAGACGGACGTACATCTACATACAAGTTTGTTTGCTTAATCCTCTGTGCGGGAGCCAGACTCGCACTTGGCCGGTCTTTTTTTTAATTTGCGCGTTAATGTAATTATTGTAGATTGCTAATAGTGGACATGATGGCCTTTCCATCACGATTGTTTTTTTATTATTGACATATTGTTAATACACTAAATATAAAGTCTTTAGATGGAAAAGTAGATGTCACAGAGTTGTATTTCTAACAATATTAAAATACTTTACAAACACAAGAAGATATAGTAGTAGTTTATATTTCGAACGTCAGAATTTATCTTATTAGAGCCCTCATAACAATTTCAGCGTTTGAATTAAACTATTGATAAAAAAGATACAAACAATTTCATTGTTGATAAATATAGTTGGCAGAGAAGATAAGGCAGAGTAGATTTCTGCTCAAACTATAGACTGTGATGGAGATAACGGCTGTTAATAGTGAATCTTTAGAGCTGGGTTGTTGGGCTAAAAAACCTAACCGCGGCTTCAAACTCAACAAAACTGTACCGTCTCTTTTCCCTTCCCTGGTGGGAAGATGCTGGCAGGAAGCATACCGTTTGGAGAAGGCTTCCCATCCTTCACTTCCAAGTGTTTCTCGAGATTCAAAATCACAGGAGAGTTTACTCTCCTCCAAGTGGTACTGTCTGAGTCGATACTACTAAATTTGATCACCAAGTAAAGGCGGTCGCCAGGGACGGTTGCCATGTTGAGGACTTGCAGCTTTGTCAAAGCAATAGGTCTGACGTTGAAGATACTATGTGGTTTAGTCGGTTGGACTCCGACCTAACCGCTTCGTTGTTTTGCAGGGTGGAACACGGTGAAAAACAGGGAAACCAATGTTATTATTTTACGTTATTAATTACATTGTTTTCCACATTCAAACATTCAGAATTTCGAAAATCGAAATCAAAAAGGCCAACCACAGCCAAACCGCCTATGGCAAAGACACGAAACCACAGTTTATCGAAACACAAGAAAAGTTTCCTTTATAGAGGTTGCACAATAGCAAACAATATACAAATTAGAACAAGGTAAAGTTAGCAGACTTCAAATCAAATTCGTGCAATCTATTCGCCCTACAATTGGAAGATGATCAACTAGTGACAAATTAGCTATCAAGAGATAGATTAATAATTACTGCTAAGAGATTAAGAGGATCGATTGCGAGTTCCTCCTGTTATTATGATAGGATTATTGGAAGAGAAGTGATTGGCAATTATGACTGAGCGATAAATTGCTTTAGTAGCGAAATTAGACTGTTTTCAATGGCGTGGTGTTAATTTTTAAACTTTATTATATCGCGCTACTCTCGCGCTGTATTATCGAATTACCAAAGGGGTAGACAGGACAACAGATCATCGTTTTGTACGATCCCTATCCTATATTCATCCCTTACCTTCTTTACATCGATCAACCTTTTCATGTATTTTTGTAAGGCTTATACTGAGCTCCCCGATTTCTTCAAAACATGGTCCTTTAAGGGTTCCGTTCTTCAAAAGGAAAAAAAAGAACCCTTATAGAATCACTTTGTTGTACGTCTGTCTGTCTGTCAAGACCCTTTTTCTCAGGAACCCGTGGACGCATCATGTTAAAATTAATACCTAATACATAAGTTTGCGGTCCCTTAAAGTTGTAAAAAATGAAGCTTCTAACTCAACGAAATTGAAAGATATGGCCACTTAAGCCTTATATTTGACCAAATTTAAACATTTCGCAGGTAAATCAAAACCGACTTTCCATTGACCTAAAATCATGAAATTTGGTAAGAAGCAAGGTGTCATAGTACAAGTAAAGGAAAAAATCTGAAAGTTGTTAATTTATTGTTATATCTGTCTGTCTGTCTGTCAATACCATTTTTCTCAAGAACCCGAGAAAGCATCAAGTTGAAATTAACAACAAATACTTATGTCAGCAGTCCCTTGAAGCTGTAAAAAAATCAAGTTTCTATCAAAAGATACAGCCATTAAGCCTTAGACTTTAACAAGTTTGAATATTTCGCAGGTAAATCAAAACTTATAGGGTACTTCTCAATGATCTACAATAAAGAAATTTTGGTAAGAAGCAAGATCTGACAGCACAAGTTAAGGAAAAAATCCAAAAGTCGTTAATTTGTTGTTACTTATATCACATAAACAAATAGTTTTTGTGATTACAAACTTATATTTTGCGGTTGGATTGTTGATTTTGTTAATCGCAATAAGTTTGTCTTTCGGAAAAGACGGGCAAAATTCTTCGAGAATTGATTCCCGAGCTGGTCGCACGGTTTGTTTGCTTACGGAATCCTCGGTGCGCGAGTCAGACTTGCACTTGTCCGATTTTTTAGTCCTAATAGGATTTTCTAGCGTGCTCAGTCAGCACACATCTTATATAAATTTCTTAAGTCTTACTTGACCCATCCATGCGTGCTGCTTGAAGAAGCTACCATGAAAAGCAGTATAGACATTTTTTTTTTAGATGATATATTGATATAAGATTATAGATAATTTCCCGAAACGCCTTTATGTTGGGGATGGACAGAGATGTACGAAACCCCCATTGCGTTATTAGATGGGGACATACATTAACGTTAGCGAAAAGGGATAAATTAACAAAAGATAGCGAGCCTATAGACATGTAAACAATAAGGAAGGAACTTCGTAATGGAAACTAAAGCTCAGAAAAAACTAATAAGTCTAATCCAGGATTTCTATCCCGGGTTCCTAAAATATCTTGAGGTATAACAATCCTTGAATGAACACATTTATGTGTAGGTACATACATTTTTTAAGATTTGCTTTCCCAATACCCGATTGGCTGTCACAGAGCTGTACATTTGGAACATATTTTGTAAGGCACAACTATTTGGAAACGCGCGGTTATAGATCAAAACAGGCAGATATGATATTATATTATCCATTTTTTTTTCGTTAATAATTTTACATCTGACAAAGCAAACTATTGTTGCAGTGACACTGTGCGTGTTGATCTATAATTTTTAATTATAATATTTTTTTTTTTAAATTACGATTTCGAATAATTGATGATCAAATTTATGAAATAAAGATATTGAATTTGAATATTGAATGTACGTGGGTATGTCCATCCATAAGCATCAAACTTCGTCTAATTTTACAGCACAGTTAACACACTTATTTTTATAAGCCGAAACAGCGGAATTAGGTCTTAATTTAAAAGGTCAGAAATTACCATACTGACAAATACACAACACTACAAATATAGTATAATGCCTATTCCATTATCTAATAAAAATTATATTTCTTACAAACACGCGTAAGCACGCGCATCTACTTCTGGTATATTAAAAATAATGTTGTATTTTTGAACAGGAAACAATAGAGATAGGTAAACTATAAAAAGTATACTCCTAAACAATGAATATTGTTGTTGAACTTTGAACTATTCCACATTCGGTTACGTAACCGACTTTGAAAGTTTATTTTAAATTATAAATATACTCTTTTCAGATGGCAATTGTGAAATTATTGTACATACGCAGTGATGATAATCAATTTTCGAAACGTAGACAGGTAATCGAGATGATTCGTTGCCATTTTGTAAAATACTCATCGTATTTTACAAAATGGCAACAATATCGACATTAAGCGCTTCCCGTGTTAATGGTATGACTTCAATTACTACAAGGTGATAATCAAGTATGCGAATTCCGGACGGTATATTTTTATCATATGCTATTTACACCAGTAACAAATAGACTATTACTCATGGATTATACATTAATCTATACTAGTATTTACGTCAATCACAAAAGACTTAGCTATATATATGTAAACTTTGTAATAGGAGCGGTACACTTGTATTAGAATCGTCGCTGCAGTCACCGTAGAGAATTTCTTGTTACTCGTACTGGCTTTGTACGTTGCTTGATCAGTAGTGATACGCAAAAGACACGGTCGTATCTTTTTGCGAGAGGTCATCTTATAGAAGAAGGTCTTTATAGGAACATTTCATGGGGTGTGTAACGTTTTAAATAATGACAAAAGTTCTAATGATCATATGACCTAATTTCTTTTAATATTTTTTTTTTAATATAACGTTTAAATGATATAATGAATTATTGATATAATTTCATTTTACCTAATTTTATATGATAAAATGAACACGTTCTATAATTCGCATTTGATGTCCTACATATTTATTTATTTATTTATGATGATCCTCGATTTATTAAAAAGGGCTTACTTTAGAGTCTACAGCTACACTTACTGCATTCAGAAGTCACTGTATCATCAAAGTAAGATGTTCTTTGTTGTTGTGAAATAAATTACCTACCACACTGTGGTAAAGTTAGTTAGAAATGATGAGCTGTTTACGGTTTTCGCTTGATATGCTTAGGTACGGTCGAAGGAACAATTTGTTGCCAGTAACGGTTAGGCATTTATCAAAGTCAATTTCAGCTTTCATGGTTATTGGTTTCAGCTTGAAAAATATTTGTGGCCTCTTAAGCGAAGACGAAGTTAGGTGACTAAGAGACCCGCAGCTTCGGTCATCGAAAGAAATGCCGTATTCCTAAAACTCATAATTTTTCCTAAAGGACGTGATTTTAAATCACTGCATATATTATTACAAAACGAAGTTCCCCGCCACGTCTGTCTATCTGTCTGTTCCGTGTTCGCGATAAACTCCATAACTACCAAACGGCTTTTCATACGGTTTTTACAAATAAACGGAGTTTAGGTGTATAATTTATTAAGGTTTTGTGTAAAATTGCTGAAATATGGCGATGATTGTTGAAGATGTCGAAAAAAAATCAATATGTTATGTTCTGTTACCCGTGCGAAGCCGGGACGGGTTGCTAGTAAAATATAAAAGAAAACTGTCAAATAGGTATTCGTATGAATTTAAAAAAATATATTTATTGATGACTTCATGCCTAATTCGGATCCCTTCATCAAGGAGCATATTGACCTAGCTGTTGCATCGGTGTCAGGTTTTGTTGTCACATTTTGTAGGGTTTATCAAAACTGCACACGTGAGATTAGGCACATCTTTAATAACTTTGAATCAGTGAAGGTATTACTTAAAATACGTCTATAAGTATTATTATTATTTATTTACCTATTACCATGTGAGATTGCTTTTATTTTCAAATTATTGCTCTGGCATTGCATTTTTATATTTATAATCATTTTCAGATATAAGATAGTAAAGGAACCCGTAGTTTTTGTGTGTTTTTATTAAGTATTGATGGCGAAGTTATTTCACAGAAAGCCAGTAGCAAATATTCTAAATACGCTAAAGAAAAGATCGGTGTTTAATATTTCCTGACAATGGTAAAGAACAACATTAAAAAAGAACAAGTACGTTTTCAATACAAATGTGATAGTAGCTCAAAACATAATCACTACATATTATAAAACAATGTACCCCGCCACGTCTATCTGTCTGTCTATCTGTTCGCGATAAACTGAAAAACTACTGAACAGATTTTCATGCCGTCACTTATAGACAGAGTGATTTATGAGGAAGATTTAGGTGTATAATTTGTTAAGATTTTGTGTAAATTGATTGAAATATGTTGATGATTGTTAAAGATGTCTCTGTTACACGTGCGAAGCCGGGGCGGGTTGCTAGTACCTTGTATAAAATGCATCTTTGCTAAACCGTAATAAAATTCGATATCATCAATTTTACAACTTTCTCAATACCGTAAATTTAGGTTAAAAGCTAGCTTAATTCCCCGAGTACAAATTTACACTTCACGACACGATATCATTGACATAGATATTATAATTATTTTTTACACTTTACATTAAATACTTAATCTGTGACTAAGCAATGGGATCATGTAAATTGATTTTAAACTTTTGTACAATTAAATCAAATGAAACATTGCTTTGATTTTGGTTGCTTTATTTCATTACATTAATCAAACTACCCGTCGCTGCTGGGTCCTTAGGGTTGTAGCAGGAAAAACAAACACTTTACCATTATTGAATAAGAATACATATAATTTGATTTATAAAGTGGTATGATCCAAAAAAATCATTTTTTCATTTAATTTATAACAAAATTCTAACAGTCTATCATATCATATAGAGTTTTAAAATTTAATAAATAGACAAAGACCAAACATATTAGATATGTAACTCGGGAGTTAATCGCGATAATATTTATAAGGTCAAATACCTTTTATTTTGGTTACCCGAAGTTTCGATTGAATTGCACCGACCGTGGTCAAAGTTAAAGACAAAAACATTTAAAAACTATTTTCAACAGATAAGCTGTTTGTCAAATGAATTTCTTTATTTATTGTTTTGTAGCTATTGACGAGCTTTAAATAATAAAAATAACAATAATAAATAATAAAAAAATAGAAGAGATAGTTTTTTTTTATGTAGAAAGGTAAGGATTTAGTAGTTTTTGTTTAGTAGCTATTGACAGGCTTCAGTACCTTTCCTGGTGATCAGGAGGCCAAAGGAGGCCAAAGTCTGCAGGGATTCTCGGTAGCTTCCTTCCTAGGGTATCCCGGGTCCCCTGCCATAGACTCACTTGTGACGGAACACCGTGTGGTTTTAGTCGGTTCGAGTTCGACATACCACTTCACCCTCGGTCAGGTGATGACCCGTGGTGGTTCGACGGCATTTTAGTATTTTTAAATTGTATGGTTTTAGATGTACCTACTATGCACGAATATATAAGAGTGGATAAAAAATGTTAGAAACATGCAAGTGTTACCAACAACCGGGGGAGGTTGTTGGTAACATTTGCATGTTTCTAACATTTTTTATACCTGTTACTATAAACAATCAAATTCACTGAATAACTGTAATCGCGATATTGTTCGTACAACTTATAATCCACGCCCTTTTTCAGGCGGACCCTGAGCCCCTGAGCTTAGGGTTACAATATAGCATTATTTCATACAACAAAATGAACAACGTAATAGTGATGGCTATTTGTATCGTAGCTATACTATATATTGAACAAGCTTGTAGTATCGGCGTCGGGTCGTGAGGTACAAATATTTTATTTATAAAATCATTTTGATTACACTATAATAACTTTTAAATATAAAAAATTGCACCGTCTTAACAAGGAAGGAATCAAAAACGGAAAAAAATTATTAAAAAAACTTGTTAGCCTAACTTAACTCTTACTCTTCTCTTCTCTTGGGCATCCTCACAGTTTCTAGTATATATTATACTTACAAATTATTTTATTACATTTTTCCAAATATATCCACTTGTATGAAACTCAAGAGGAAAAAACGTTAAGAGAAAGTACGCGTAGGAATACCATCAAGAATAAAATCTTCCCACATTTAAACATTACTAAGCACTGTTCTGCATACCAAGCCGTAGAAATTTTTAATAAACTGCCAACACATTTGAAGAATATCGTCTATAACACGAAATTATTTAAAACAAGGCTGAAAAGTTTACCTGATAGAAAAATGTTTTTATTCTGTATCTGAGTTTATGTCAATGAGTAATGATGAAACTCGTAGGTGAACAAATTGTACTTGGATAATAATACTGTTTTTTGACTAAATAATTTCTCATTTGTATAATTTATTTATTTTTATAGGTTTTATTTATTTTATATAATTTTATTTCTGCTGTATGTGAAATTTCAAATACAATGTAAATTGTTATTGAATGAATAAACAAACAAACAAACGGAAGGAGAGGCTGCCTTGTCCCCTCTCCAGCCAATCCTCTCTAGTCGTTCTTTCCACTCGGCCAATAGGACCTGGCGAACCTGAACCTCCCACGATAAAGCTGGATCCTGCTGGCGGCCTCTTCCGATGGGGAAACAAAGGCCCTCCGATTGATGCAGGTACACCTCGAGACTCAGCCGCTGAATTGACGAATTGAGCGACTCCGGCCGGGGCTTTCACGGTCATTAAGCGGTATGTTCGACCTTGCGCCGTCACAAGTTTGTCATCAGCGATTAGTGACAATGACACATCACAAGAACACATCGCCTAGCATCCAGTCGTAACCAATGTTCCACAAGGATGGTCCTAACGCCAAGCCCTATGGAAAACTGCATGACATCTCTCGCTGACCACATCCTGACTGACTCGGGTTCTTCACGGGTCTCTCCAAAAAATATGCCCCGCAATTGTTACTTACCTAACTTACTTAATAAGTAATATAATTACCTACTTCAACTGTTCATTGTTATTTCATTTTTTATTAGGTTTAAAGTTCTCATTAAAATTTAAAAAAAATAATAAACCCAAACACCAGGTAGCTACTGTAAACTGTTGAGGAGTTGCCTGGACTAGCTTCCGCCTACGTCATCAGATCAACCACAGGTCTCCATAATCTTGTAGTGCCATTGGAACTATATATGTGTGCCAAGTTTCAACATAATCGGCTCATAGATGAAAACTCAGTAGGTGAACAATCATTCATTACCTATTTTTCTACCCTTTGGGTTAAATTTTATTTTAAAATTTAAACTGGACTAACCTCGAAGTATATTCTATAGAATAAAAAATGAATTAACAAAACCGGACTGCCTTTTCAAAAAGTTATACGTGGTCATATTTTGACAAAAACAAATATACAGGTTAAATTGAGAACCTCACGTAAACTTTTCGGTGCGGCCTTCATCTTTTGTGAGTCGTTCGTCTTTGTTCATTTAGTTTAATAATTAATTATACCGCAGTAATATGTTGTTAGCATACAAAATTCATTTGTATAGGATCAAGACACATTAGATAGAGGGTCGAAATTTGTATGAAATATGATGTTAGATTATTACAACCTATGTTAAATGTTCCCAGCAAATTTGTCGCTGATACAAATTTAGTGTCTCTTTACACTTTAGGGGTGATTCTTTCTTTTTTAATAGTAAAGCACAGTTTAAAAGACACCCTCTAGGGGTTTAAAAAACACCGTTTAAGGGGGTTCGGCTGGCATGTAATCAAAGACAGACAGAAAACCTATAAGCAATAATTATATATATTATATTAATAATAACATATTACTGGAATTATCCTTCCCTTTCTTTTATTTAAATGTTTGTGCTAAGTGTGTACTAGTCAGAGCAAGAACATGCATCTTTCTTATTACTACACGTAATAGTCATTTGTTATTACCATTCAATTAATAGAATTAATGAAATTATAATTATTTAATTCCGAATTCCTGTGATTATTTTACGTAAGAAAATTAAATGTTCAGATTTGATCACCGTTCACTGGACCACCAACTGACAGTCCTGGTCGTATTAGAGGGTATGAAGAGGTTTTAATCGACATTATTTTATACATATCTAAATACTAGTAATATTTGTTTTGCTTTTAAAATAAAGAGGAAATTGTCCATGGGTAGCGGGGACTGATATACGAGTAAAGGATACCAAGATACGAGTAAAGGAAACGATACATCTAGGCAATTATTTGTAAATCACAGACATATAATGGTCCCATGTACATACGAGTATACTCCATGGAGGTAAACCTAACAATTTGCAGAATCGAATCCAGGGCCTCACGACGTAAACCAACATGAGCCTAACGAAATAAATCTCAAGGGGAGGTCTCATCAGGTGACATTTGGAAATGACAGAATGCGAAATCTATTTTCATTTTTTCTATTAACGCTTGTGTAGGTATTGCATTTTATCTACCGATTGCACGTTAGAGTACCGCATTAATTTGGTCTTGTGTATAATCGTATTTTGATTATTTCGTGTTTTCTTTTGTTTAAACGTTTTTTTAATAAACTATAATATTATATCGATTCCCACTGAGGACAAATAATTGTGTGATAAGCACGATCATTTTTTCTGTGTCTGGGTGTAATTTATCTATAATATATCTATAGTATGCATTAAGAAATATATAAGTATGTTTATCAGCAATCTGGTTACCATAGTACAGGCTCTGTCTAGTGTGGGATCAGACTGCCGTGTGTGAGGTGTGTCAAGTGTGTCAATTATAATTATTTTGGACTTGGACTTATATTTAGACTGGACCGATGTCTGCACTGAAAAAATTTAACAAAAAGTTTATTGTATGTACTTACGTAGTCAGTATGTCGTAGACCGTATATCTTGCTATGTAAGAGTGCCGGTGGATCTTCCGCACGTTTTGCGCAAGCAACAGGAACCGGCGGTCAGCAGAGAGGGAAAACGCAGCTGGTTCCAACACTCTCTGTGAATAAAATGTAAGATTAAACACTAAATCAGGGTTTTAAGTAAAAAGTAAATTGTAGTTATGTACTTTTATTGACCAAATCTGCTATTGTCCAAGTGCTTCTACTATTACTAAAAGAATATAATAATACACTGCAAGACGTATATCTATATACGTTTTGCAGTAAATAGGTTCAAGAAGCATGTACCCTTCCCCAGTTTATATATGAGATTTTAACTGAATTAAGCATTTTACTCAAGCAATCCACGTCTTAGTGATATTTCTTTTAATACCAAATTTTGTATAGCTGTTAATCTGAGTTGCTCAGGATAATATTTTTTTTAAGTTCCTCTATAGTTTTATTAGACAAGTTTCTAGGAATACCCATTAGTTATTCAGTTCTTCCCAAACCTGACAATGGATCCGTAAAACCAGTAAGTTGTAAAAATATATTTTTACTTAGGAGACCACGTAACATGCCATAACAATAACATCGAATACAATTGCAAATCGACTCCATCCAATTCTATATTACGATGGTACAGATACCTGTTTTACGAGTGGTTTTATGGTAGCTCTCGTTTCCTGATCGCGTAATTTGATACTACTCTAATATGAGGATCGCGTGATCTGACGACACGCGAATAACGTTGAGCTCTTGACGTTATGTTGTTTAGATGGAATAGAAAATATTTTCTTGGAGAGAACGTAAATCCTTACTTCCTTACTACCTTACTAATAATATTATAAATGCGAAAGTAATTCTGTCTGTCTGTCGCCCTTTCACGCCAAAACTACTGAACCGAGAGCCTAAGAAAGGACATAGGACATATCTAGGACATAGACAAAAGACATACTTTTTAATGCGAAAAAAGGGGTGTAAGGGGTTGAAAGGTGGGGATGAAAAGTTGTATGGAAGTATCGTCATATTTAGAGCTAGAAGCTTGAAAATTATTTTTTAAACTGTTGATTCGATATAAATACACTATTCCATGCGGACGAAGTCGCGGGCACAGCTAGTAGAAATATATATTTATCGGTGTTAGATCTTTATATGAGACTTAAAGGTCATTTACACAAGAACAGTAACTTGACATAACATCAAGTGTAGGTCTTCAATGTCATTACAATCATGTGATTGAAAAGCATTACGCTGATTTTGGTCTTGTTTAAAAATCAAGCAGTTGTTTTAATAATAATTACCTTAATAAGATAGAGAGATAGTAGGAAGGCAAATATTTTTATCCGTTAGGAAATCGTAGTAGCGGTTATATATAGCAGCATATCAGTATTTAGCAGTAGTTTTCTATATGTAACTTTAGATATTTTGCCATCATTAAGGTCTTATATAAGAGGCAATCATCCTCCTTGCAGGGCGTCGAATCGATTGTAACTTGCGAGAGTTGTTTATAAACTAAGAGCCATTAACGTACCAAAATCGCGACGAACGATTTATTTCCGAATTAAGCAGTAAAGTGCGATTAAGTTATTTATTAGCCAAAACGGGGCTATTAAAATTTTGTTAATTAAATTATTGGAAACTGATTTCAAAGCTTTAAGTAAAGTTAACAGCCTACTTGCAAAAGTGAAGTCCCTAATGTATCATCAACTTTTTTATATTCATCATCAAGTATTTAATTTTTTAGGGTTCCGTACCCACGGGTAACCAACGGGACCCTATTGCTAAACCTCCGCTGTCCGTATGTCTATCTGTCAGCGGGCTGTATCTCATGATCCGTAATAGGTAGATAGTTGAAATTCTCACAAAATGTGTATTTCTATTGCCGCTATAACAACAAATAATAAAAATAAATAAAAAATTTAAGGGGGCTCCCCTACAGCTAGAAACGTGTTTTTTGCCCGATCTTAATTTAAATCTTGTACGATGGTGTGGAACCCTTCATGAGCGAGTCCGACCCGCACTTGACCGGGTTTTATTTATCACGTCTATATATCCCCAAAGCGGTAGGAGAGAGGTGTATCTTCTTATTTATTAACAAGATTACCTGACTACTAGTATTATGGCTTTCATATACCCCTCTACCGTTAACCCCTCCAGCTAAGCTAAATGCTTGTATTAGGAGTAGGCTCACGTCGTAATTGTAGTGCGCGGGGTTTAAACCCGCAACCACAACCCTCGCCAGGGAGCAACCTGATACGGAATAAATTTTCAGGCTCCGTGCAGTCACTAAGAACTTTCTAATAGAAACGCCCAACAAATAAACCGACTTGGGAATCGAGTCTAGTACCTCACGATCGGACGCAAATATAAGTGTAAATTTTTTGTCACGGGACCAAGAAAGCAAGCTTAACAAATTCTTAACATTATTAACAAAAAACACAGCTTTATAAAAAAAGGGTTGCAAACAACCGTATCTACGTCGTATGTACGAACATTTCTATAAATACTTGTTAGCTACTACCTAAATTCATCAGGATGGTTAAGGTAAGAAAGATTTCTTGAGCAATTCTGTAGATACATTCCGACCATTCCTTTCTTTCATTGACAATAACAAATCACCCACCTGAAGGCTCATTAAGTTGCTGTTGGTAAAACAAGAATTTACTTAGAAAAGGTAATGAATTGTGTTCTTTACTCCTGGACGTATATATTTCGTATATGTAAAAGCAAAATGGGTATCATAATAATATGTTTGTTAATTTGTGATGAAGTCAATATTTTGTGGTCTAGTATTTACAAAGAAAGAAAATTCCCGCAACATAAAAAAATGTGTTAATCTAAAAAGATTTTCGTAATTTTTGCGGGCCCGAATAGGTCACTATCTCAGTATTATACTGCCTTATAATAAGGCTGCGTTTCCACCAGAGGTGTGTGAGGTAGCTGAGCTGTGCGAGGATGCGTAACGAAGTTATTATTATTATAATATAAATAATAAATTATGAACATAATTATTGACATATTTTGAAGTCTATGGCATTAAAAACATTTCTGAAGTCTAACAAACTTAGAACTAGGATCCAAGTCCAATCTAGACAAAATGTGATGCCTTGAATACGAGTTATAAGGACGAAGTTAATAGGGTCCGAAAGCGGCGGACTTGCATGAAAGGATTATTGACAGTAGAGGAAGTTCATGATGATGAATGGAATGTTGTTAAAGAAACCGATGGCGGGCACTTGTTTCTACTTTCTCCAAATGGAGAAAGGCATATGATGTATGATGTATTGGTATACTAAGAAATAATAGGCTTAGAAAGATATTGACTGGCCTTTTGACCTAGTGGTTAGTGATCCTGACTGCTGAGCCAGAGGTCGTGGATTCGATTACGACCCAGGATAAATAATTGTGTGATGAGCACGATCACTTGTTCAGTGTCTGGTATATAAATATGTTTATCAGCAGTTTGGTTACCATAGTACAGGCTCTGCCTAGTTTGGGATCAGACGTCCGTGTGTTAGGCGTCCTAAGTAAAAAAAAAAAATGGTAGATACTCCTAAGACTAACATATTTTATGAATGTAAGAAACAACAAAAAAAGCCGTTATTCATAAGGCGCATTATTAAAATTGTTCTCTTATACTCTTAACATTTAATCCAGAGACTAAGTAAACAGAAAATATTTAATTAGTTACTAACAGGCTAAGTTTTATTACTTTCTACTTGAGTTTACCATTAAAATTATACTCCGGATCTCAACCAAGGATCGTGCTTGATGGAACTTGTAGATAGTTATACTACGCACTTAACTCACTGTAAAGTTTACACTTAGTGGCTATTGGTAGATAATGGACTACTAAGTTTTTTATGGGATAGGGGGCAAACGAGTAGACGCGTCACCTGATGGTAAGTGACTAACGCCGCCCATGGACACCTGCAACTCAAGAGTTACTAGTGCATTGTCGGCTTTTAAGGTGGGAGTAGGGGAAGGGGAGAGAAGGGCAAGGGGGAGGATTAGGGCCTCGGTAAACTCACTATAATCATCATCATCACAATACTAAGTATTCAGTTAAAGAGTTCAGATATTATTTTTCTGTAAAAACCACTCTCATTCCGGGAGTATATATGTCATTAATATGACTTCCGTTATAAGATACATTAGAATCCACAGGAGCTAGTTGTCTAGTTTTGTAGTAACGGAATGTAACTAATGTCTTGACAAATGTCATTTGAGTTTGACATCTTTCTCTGTGGTGGACTACGAAACGGAAGCAACACGTATTTGTAACCTCTCATAAAATATTAATATTAAAGTAATTATTGTAAGAACTATAAGCTCCAATATAATACTGAAGACCTCACCACATAGTTGTAAATCATGTAATAATCATTTTAATTAGATCAAATGCAGTGTTTAGTGAACAGATTTTAGGTTTCAAGCAAGAGACGGTTTTGGAGGTCTCATGTTATTTTTATTTTTTTTATGGTAGTCTGTAATGGATAGGTGAATTTAATTAAACCTTTTGACTAATAAATCATTATTTATCACATAAATATCTGTTTTATTTTCTACATTAACACCAACTGTACACATTTTAAACTATAATTAGGTAGTATATTACAATATATTCGGTTACTACACTGCTAGGTCTGCAATCATTTTTCAATAAAATACCTCATATTAAATAGTACGGACCTTACAGCTCAGTAATATAACTTTCCCTACAATAAGGGTGAATAAGGGTGAAAACACAATAGCCAAGTTATTCTTTTACGTTCAGATAACAAGTAATATTTCTTTTAATAAAAAGCTCCCGAAATTTAGGGAAGCGAGAAATTGTAATTTATAATGAACTGAAGATGACGAACATCAAAACTGAATTATATTGTATAATATAAATTAACAATGACAGCGATGACAAAAGTTATCAGCAAAGAAAATTGTTTCTGTTCGTATTGTGTTCCTTTGATAAATTGAAGTTAGTATTATATTAATATTTTTGAAGACTAACATTTAGAATTTAGAGGGTTTTGACATTTAATTTTAAAACTTCGCTTTGTGTATTTGTATCTGTTGTATTATATGTAGTAGACAATTTAATAGTTATTGTAGAAGTTTTACGATTTTGGTTAATAAAAATATTATTCTGCGACATGTTACACAGTGCTCTGTAGATCCAAACACATAAACATAAATACAAATATTTGCACTGAGCGTTTCCATATAAATCATCAATACTCAACATAAATAAATAAAATTGAAGTGTCTGTTTGTAATGTCAAAATAATAGTTTCTTTTAAGCTCATACAATTATTTATACGATACCTATACATAAAAAACAGTTTTTAAATTTTTTTTCAGTCTGTTTATTCCGGCTGATCTCCGGAACGGGTAGCCCGATTTCCACGGGACTTTCACTGGCAGATAGCTGGTATTATAAGGAGTAACTTTGGCTACTTTTATTTGTGAAAAGAATTAGGGTTCCGCGCAAAATATATAAATATGTACACGAGAGTGAAGCCGTACGGGAACTGCTATTCAAATAAAAATGTATGTATAAAGTTAATTGATTTTCCGGAAATAAAATATTGTTTTCAACAAAGCATACAGTAAAGATATATTTTAATAAATGGGAGTACCACTCAGGAAAGTTTTTATTTTACAGCATAGTAGGTAGGTATTATTTGCTGAATACATTTTGAAGAAACCAGCTACGTTAATAGAAAAAACATGGAAAGGTTGTCTGGTGACATCTGCAAATCAAAACTGTTTTAACTTCATCCCAGCTCACAACATCGCGTATGTCAGCATCAGTCCAAATTAAATCGGTGCGACGGCAGTGGTAGAAGTTTACGATTTATTGGTTTCTCGTGAAATCGATGGAAAACTAAGATTTAAAGAAACAATTGAGTGAGAACGTACAATTTTTTTTGACGTGACAACGTCTTATAAATTGGTTTGCCGGGTGACACTTCAAGAAACTGCGTTACGCTCCGCTCACGTTATGCGCTCACAATGAGAGCGAGTGAGAGGCACGCGTTTTAAATATAATTCTTTGTATAAATAAATGTTTTAAATTGTTACTATTATTTCATCCTTCTTCCTACTATACGAATGAATATTCACATTAAAATTATTTTACCACTCAAAGTCGTTGTCACGTAAAACTTTCGCCCGTATACCGACTTTACAGGCAACCAATTTTTTTTCCTAAGTTTTTGAAGTAAAACTTCTTGAGAATGGTTGCGATTTGAACATTCGATGAAATGAAAAAGCGACACCAAAAAGAGACAAACAAATTCATAAATATGATTTAGCCTGCGAGAGAATGAAATAGAATACATGTATACAGTGTTTCTAATCTTTTTGTGCCTGCGTACTACGAAGCCTTCAAAAAAATGCGTCATAGTAAATTTTTGTGCATTTGTTAATTATTGTATGTTAATTATTTTACAAATCTGTGTTAATTTGACCAATAACTTTCATATAAATTATCTAAAATTAAATTTATTAACATTAGTAAATTATTTGTGTTGATTTTACTTTTTATTTCTCACTAGCTGCGCCCCGCGGTTTCACCCGCGTAAGTCTCGATCCCGTGGGAATATCGGGATAATAAATAGCCTATATGTTAATCCAGGTCTCCAGCTATCTACATACCAAGTTTCATCGCAATCGGTTCAGTAGTTTTTTGCGTGAAAAAGTAACAAACATCCATCCATCCATACTCACAAACATTCACGTTTATAATATTGGTAGGATTCTCTCGTAGGCTACTTTTCTGAAGATTCACTTCTGTCGTCTATGAATTGCACACATATACTTTTTTTTACTATGTTGATTAAACTTATTCAACCCAGGGCTTATTCAGTACAAAAAAAAAGACATAAACAGACTCAAAAGCTATAAGCCAGCTTCCAGGGTTACCTATTACAAACGACGTGCGTCAATACACCACACATTTTGCAAACCACCGAAATGTCTTTCTAAAGAAAGTAACAGAATTGAATAGAAGTGTAAGTTGGTAAGGACTTTGTTGGTAACAAAAATATTAATACCCATTGGCATGGAAGACAAATATTTTTTTCAACACTTCGACCTAGAAAAGTGTAGCCTTCTAACCCACAACTCTATTGTATTCTCAATGGCCAATGACAAAAAATATTTAGGTCTTTATGTCACTGCGAAGAAATTCAGTGAACCACATAATACGTCTCCAATGTGAATTTCAACTTATTCTCATTTGGTAAGGAATATTGAGCTTGAAAACACAGACATGCCTGTCTGATAAGGCAAGAATTATCTCTTCTCTCGCTCTTTGTCTATGTAACAGAGTATAATTAGAGGAACTTTATGGTTGTAAGTTTTAAGCGTCTGGGTTATTTCTGACAATAAGGACAAGTAATTTAATTTCACATCACCGTTAAAGTTTCTCCTTAGTAAAATTTATTTCTATTGTGTTTTTAGTAAGGCTTATTTCAGACAGAGGACCTGTGTTTTCTAATCTAATATAAGGGTTTCTTGTAAATTTAAAACGTTTATTTTGTTAAGCCAATCATTAAAAAATACTTACGTATGTAGTATTGGGCATAAGGGTTTTGTGTGTTTGGTTGGCAGCGAACATGAGGCTGATGCCACCCCACGGGTCGCGGAATACAAACTCATCTCCTGAAACGAAGAAAAAAAAAACTTTAAATAATCGAATAAAAACATACGATATACGGTTTTATTCGTGTGTGTATTTCGGGGATATCCGACTAGTTTCGGACCTAACCACCAACACAGTTATCAAGGAGTGAATCACCTGTCGCAACGGCACGAATGTCAGACGTCACACTCGTGCTGTCGTCGGGTCTGAACCCGGACCGGGTGAGTAAAACCGTCTTTAATAAATGTGCATACTACACACGAAAGTTTTTATTCTGCTTAGGTTTTGACAAGTGACTCAAATAAGCAGCCGGATTGCCCAATTTTAAAATCAATTATCCTAAATTTAAAACTAAAATATAAAAAAATAAGGTCCCCATAACTGCGCTTTATACATTGCGACTTTTACTTGAAGCGTTTTATGTGGTGTTCGTTGTTAACAGGTGGTGGAAAAGATATTGCCAATTGTTCGGTTTCCAGGTAAAGACGCTTTTATGATTGTTCAATTCAATTTAGATATTAGATTAAAGAAACAGGATTTAAAGTTTTTTAAAATAAGAGCACTTTTGTTCTGCTTTATTTTAAGAAACCCAACTTTGTTGTAGACAAAAAGAGTGGAATATTGATAAAAATAACCTTGTATAAGTAATGAAATATTCATCATTTCCATTCCCTATTTTATGTCTGTTATAAATTGATGAACGAAAACCGATTCATTCATCGGTTTGTGATAGATGTAAAAGCATGACTCATTCTGTTGATGATATTTCCAAATATAATTGTAGTGTCACGTAGTTGAACTCTGTATCCTCATTATTATTCCTGCTCATCATTCTTTTGTAAACTATGCATACTATTACTCAGTTATAGAGAATCAAAGTCTAGGCTAGAGTTTAGCGCAACGTTATTGCTATCGCGTTAGCTAACTGGTTGCTGGTTCGAACCTTATCCACTACCGATGTAAACCTACTCCTAACACAAGTAATCAGCTAATAGTAATGAGTGATCCAAGTCACTACTTAGTATCTAATATAAAAAAAAAATTTAATCTATACCGAGTCCGTCCCGCCGATTTGCTTCTTTAAAAAAAAAGTATTGACGCACATATTTGTCATAAAGCATTGACATTCATCTAACTTTCACTCTTTTCAAGTTATATTTAAACGAGATTTCCTCCTGTACATTTATTATGTTTTCATAGTTTGTTTTCTCTATATTTCGGATTTAAATGCACTTTCGTTTTGGTCTAAGAATATTCGATGTAACGAGCTCTTTCATTTGAGCGTGTGCTCACTCAAATTAGTTACTTTGAAGGGAAGCTAGGTATGAACATTCAACTTGACTTTCGATACATGTTTCAAATTAGAAACGTCAATAATATTCCAGTGCGACAAGGCGCAGGGACAAACCATTGAGCGAGTAGAAATCTAACCCCAATGAACCCTATCGCTCAAAATTGCTTTAAAATATGAAGGTAGAAGTTATATCTAATGGTCGACGCACAGTCAGTATAGTTGGGAAATAACTGTTGTGAATTCAGTATTATCCTATCATGTTCATAATTTTTCATCACCTGTATTCCACTTAGGTTAGGTTACAATTACTCATCATATAAGAACGTTATTTTTTAATTATATGCACACAACACAACACAACACAACACAATGCTGCGGGGTAGCACAAAAATCTTCTTGTTATTATTTATTAAAACCAAAAACTCTGCAGCCTTCCGGTTAGATGAGACAGCTTATGATTAAAGATTTATTATTTATACGTGGGTCATCGAAATGTTAACGAGAGGGTGAATCCTTTCTGTATTATAGAGTACCTCTTACAAAGTACACTACATACTTATAAGCTGTTGAGCTGGTGTTAAAACTGAACTGAACTGGTTGAAAGGACTGGTAATTCATAGACGAGTTTTAAAAAAACATTTATGCATAAAGTACATATAAAGTCCACAGCCACAACCCTAAAGTCCACAAGCTATATTTATTTCCGCTGCCAGTAAATACCTAACTCATTCTCTAATCGAATTGTTTCAATAAAATATTCAGTGTAATCACCGAAAGAGGCCTATTTTGTCGGCCAATACTTGATATCAAAAGTTTATACCTTAGCAGAGTAAATATTTGAATTAGATGTGTAGATAGAAGGAGCAACGAGTAAAACGAGCACTACTATATAGCTTATCATGGTATAAACATAGCAATCTTTATCATGTTGAGAATGAAAGACCGTTGTTCAGTCTTAATCCTTTAATGGATTACTTTTTTATTCATTTAAGTCGGAAAACAAGTACACGGCTCGCCTGATTGTAATCGATTATCAGTGCCCAGTTCGTTTTGTCACTTGTTCGTTGACAAGTTGAACCAGATTGATACCAAGAAGTAGCCTTGGCGACCATACTCGCCATTACAGGTAAAAAGGTGTCAAGTGCACCCTGATAGAGGCTCTAATGAAGTATTAACAGAGTTTTTGTGCTCGAGGAATTAAAATCTAATGACTTTTTTAAATATTTAATAATTTGTTTGTTTAAAGTAAGTCCTCTCTACAGCTTTCTTTAGCGAAATAAACTATTTTTTATTAGCAGCCATGGAGTGTTGCAAGCAGCGAGAGATCGAATTCGACCACTGCAACGAGAACCCGACGCTGCCCCGCCCAAGTCGCACAAACCTCGAGGAGATTTTGCTTTTTGTTGCGTGGCAGACGGGATTCAATTCCCTCCTAGCGACGTTACGCAGGTAATTAGACTAGTCTGTTCGCCTAGTGGTTAGTGACCCTGACTGCTATGCCATAGGTCGTGGGTTCGATTCCCACCCGAGTCTGGGTGTTCTTTGTGTCCGTTGTTTGTATGTTTGTAAAGTCCCCCGCGACACAGGAGGAGTAATTTCTAATGCGGGAGTTGTCTTTAAAAAAAATAAAAAATGCGAAGCAGTCTTGGCCAGACGGCACACGCGTTAGTTGGTAAGTAGGAGTCCCATGCTGCCTCTCGGTTTTAAATAGTAAACAGATCTTAAATATATAGCTTAGTAGAACTAATCTTAATTAACAACACACACACACTATACACCCAAACACACACACACAGGTTTTTTTGAATTTGCAACGCCTGTGTATGTATATTTGACTAGTAATGTTTTACACTTTTTAAAATATTTTTATTTGAAACAGAATTCTTAGCAATCGTAAGAGATAACCCAACAACATGCAGCATAATTATGCGACAGTAAACTTGGGTGTTGTAGCCATAGATTTGCAATACGTAAACATAATTGCACCAAAGTGCTAAATGTCCTGGCTAATTGCACATGCACCATTAGGCTGTCCAACTGACGCAACTCTAAAATAATGGTTTATCGGATACTAACGGCAAATGGCACTTGAGTAGATGACATATTGATGATGGCCTAGTAAGAAACCGAGATAGTTACGGAAAAAGAAAACCGGCAGTAAAGCAATGCTTGCATTGTATTTCGCCGAGTGAGTGATGTTACCAGAGGCTCTAACCCTTCCCTCTCCCTCTCTTCTCCCCTACACACTCTCTCCCTCTTCCCCCCTCCCCTACTCCCACCTTAAAGTCCTGCAACGCACTTGTGACTCTTCGAGTTGCAGATGTCATATGGCGGCGATAGACACTTACTATCAGGTGATGCGTCTGCCCGTTTGCCCAATATCCCAAAAAAAGAACCATTTTAACACAGCCTATATAGCCCAGGCGGGTTCTGTTATATTTTGGGAAAGTTGAAAAGTATGATAGATTTTTACTGAATTGGAATTACTCCGAACGCTATGCTATGCGCTCGCTTAAAACCATGGGCTTAATTTTGTATTAAACAAAATGTGAAAATTTAGCAAAAGCATCACTGTTTTTCTTCTTATTGTCTTGCACATCTCAGTATCTATATGTCAATTGTAGAGAAAAGTTCATCAGAAGTTGAGAGTTGCTAAAAGTTGAAAAAGTTGCGTAACTAAATAAGATACGATTAACTGAAAAACAAAAAACCACAAAATATCAAAATGGCACAGTATTACGAAATAGTTTTAACAATACTCATGTCACTTATAGTACTTCTTTACTTTATCAAAAGACAAGTGTTTGATATGCTAAATATTATATATCTACCCACCAAATTGAAAGACCGGAACTGTTGCAAGAAAGTGTCTAAATTTTCTTACCCATTTTACAAAACCTAAATCTGTTCATTTTGCCTTGGTAATTGTTTAAAGTTCTTGCTGATTTTTGAAGTAAAAACTTCTTTAGGCACGTTGTGCACTTTTGCTATGAGGAAAAAAGCACTGAACTCGCACCGTCACGCTAATAATACATATATAGATCCACTAATCTAAACATTGAGTTCTGACCGCTCCTTATTAATTCATCTTTAAAAATATAATTAGTTTAACAAAGTACGTATTGTGTGAGAAATTTATATCGTAAAATAAACAAAACCATAATTGTAATTAAGGTGAAAATTTATAACCTATAGTGCTCAATAGCGAAAACCTTTTTTCAAAATTTCGTCCGAACGTGCGTCAGTTTGATGGATGTCACTAGTAGATGGCATCATTTTCTTCAAAAATGAACACTTCTGATCGTCAACTCACAATTACTTATTAACAATTTTTGAAGTGAAATCTTCTTTAGGCACGTTGAGCGCTTTTGGTAGGGGGAAAAAGCACTGAACTGGCGTGACCGTCACGCTCAGATGACTGATGTGTCAATTATGTTTTCACCTATGACGTGCAGTCCTACGACTGACAGTTTTTTTTGTTTTTATAAAAGTGGAGTAACTTAGAAAGTTAAGAACGGATTTTTATTTTAAAAACATGCATTAAAAACTTAATTATTTGTCATTGGTGTCAATTCTGTTGTATTTCTCTCTTAACTATAATTGACTAAATTTTCTTCATACAAGATGTAAACCTTGCACCCTTCGAAACAAGGTCTTATTTCAAATATAAACAAGTAGGTAACATACGTCGCTATCGAAATAAGCAATTTATTTGTCGACTAAAGTCTGACACGCTTAAATAAACTTTAATACCACGTAGCGAGAGCTGCTATCCGTTGAATGCCATCTCTTTTGCTCTGTGTTTTTAGTAAGCGTCTTCGTAGGTGTCGATTAAAATAACGTCATCTTAGTTCGTTTTGAACAAGTTTTTATACGCCAATTATACGGCATTTGAATAAATGGGGACTCTCGCTGCGTGGAAATAAGTTGAGTATACGTTGACAAGTTTTAGTGAAATTTAGTGGCGAAGACAAGGTTGATTTCATATGAAGAAATTAAGTTAAGTTTTAGTTTAGTGAGTCTGACAATAGAATCGGCACCATTATCTTATTATCAAAATAATTTTGATTCATTAACGAAGGCCAGAGCTATGGTAGCTCAAAGTTTAATAACCTACTGCGTTAATACATAACTTATAAACATATAAAAGATTATTATTTAAATAATAAGTTTGCTGAAGTTTAAGTTCAAAGATTTTAAGAAAGTGAGGTACTCCAGGCCGTACTCCAGGGACCAATAATACTATAAATAACCCCTACTAACAGTGTTACGGATGTGACGTAAAAGCGCGACAGTGATTTTGATATTTAAGGTCGGCACGAGCTCAAACGTCCCTCAAAACCATTAATAGCATCCACCCTTCTTTAGCCACGTGAGACCTTATATTTAGGTCTGTAAAGACTAAAATAGAGTTATCCGTATTTGAACACAGAGCAGGTTAAATATTTAATCATGAATGCTGTTTTCCACCAACTTCGCATTTACACAATAGTTGCCATTTGCTACTAAGTAAACACTGGCCACACGCATTAACAGAATCAACTACTGGGCGTCCTATTACACGAACACATAAATAATATCAATAAAATATTATTACGTGATTATGCTACCTCGAAGCAATATTTGTTTATGACAATCGACACGCGAGACATAGCTATTAAAATCGCTAACAGTGTGATAGGCGGTCCAATGTCAATTTTATTATTATCGCGCCAATCAAATGTAATTATACCGGAATTACGTAATACTATTCGAATTGGGAATTTAATCGATAACGCTTCAGTTATTTTGTTTATTCTGAGCGTCAAATTATCAAAAGGTAAGTTTTGTTTTTTGTTGTAATTTTTTTCTTTAAAGGCGATTAATTTCTCGTTTTACTTTAAAACATTAAATCTGTAAAATGCCAAGATCGACCAAATAGTGTTAATCTGAAGAAGAGAGTATTTTATTTGAAACTAAAGTCTTTCTTGTATATGTTAAACTTTCGCGTTCCATGGTCTTATTAATGAACGAACTTAACACGATATTATATTTATTGTTAAAAAATTTAGAAAGAAATACGGTGCGTTTTTCTTTCACAAGTCATAGACATAAAACAAAAACAGCATAAAATAGTTTGAGTATATATATATAATTTGACATACACAATCTGTGCCTATAATTACATGCATTAGGGGTTGCGTACATCAAATTCCTAACATTCAATTACATTAACCTAAATCATCGCATTAATTTTAGCCTAAAATAATTCAGTTTTCATAAAATATAGCCTAGCAATTATTCAAATAGAAAATGAAAAGATGTAAGTATTCTTTTACTATCTCACATTACGCTGTTCCCTTGACATCTGGGATCAACTCTCAAATTCTAAATGAACCGAAGTGGAAAGATAGTAACAGAGTCCTGAACAAATTGTAGGAACATTTAAAAGTTAATCAAGAACAGGGAACGACACAGAAGTCTCAATATGCCATGTCCTTAGGGTTTGTAGGTTTTGTTATGTTATAGTACGATTAAATATATTTTGAATTATGTACTACGATATGTTCAATCAAATCTTTGATTGCAAGGATGATTTAGCGGTTTAATAGGCAATTTAATAATAACGGACAACTACGCTACGCTGACGACACTGCTCTTCTGGTGCACGGTGAAACCTTGTCAGAAACATCTCGATACGCTCAATCAGCCTTGTACACTATTACTAAGCACCTGGGGTGGTACCGGTAAAAATAAGCTCCTTGCTTTGGAAAGAGCTCAAAGAGGAGTACCAAAGGTCATGACATTTAAACCTATCCGCTATTCTACCGTCGACTTATATAGTGAATTGAATGTACTCACGGTAAGAAAACTGTACCTATTCAATATAATCTTACGCAAACACTCTGAATTACAATATAAGCTGAATCCTAATAAAAGAAGAAAAGATAAAGTATGTGATATGGAATTCTGTAGAATGGAGTTACCGAAAAGGCACTATTATTATTTTGCTCCCGTATTATATAACAGGGTGAATAAATTACTGCACATATACCCTTGTGTATTAAAAGAATGTAAAAATAAAGTAACGCATTGGTTACTTGGCCTAAATTATAACGACACAGAAAATATTCTGACACGAACTCGATGAGTAAATCGAATAATCATAATAATTATATTGAATGGTGGTAATACATGCCCAAAGACACGCACTCATGCACACATACATACACACACACACACAAAGACCGCACACACGAACACGCACGCTCACACGCACACACCAACACACACACACAAACACCGCGCATACGCACACGTAAACACTCGTACGTCAACTGACCCGAACAATTCTATAACATTGTTAAAAATTCTCAATTTATTTTTATATTCAACAAGTATGTTCAAAAAAATCTTAATTTGTAAATGTAGAACTTAATACTTACCGTTTGTCTGCTGAGGTGTGCGTTAATGGCTGCAACACAGTTATACGACTATAGTAGCTATTATCAACCATATGTTTACTGTGCATTTTGTTACTTTTAGTTCCAAAAATAAACTTATAACTAATACAACCAGAGAAGGACAATGTTTCTATTATCTGTGTCTACTTTGGTTCGTCAATTATCTTTGTAAAGTCTTCTTCTCGTCGTCGTCTTATTATCATTGTGTAATAATTTTTTTCAATCAGTTATTATAAATTGAGATTGATCTTGTGCAGCCCCCGAATGTATTGGTGAAAATTCGATCGGAACCAGTGAAACCAATTAGATAACGTTATGAAGACATATTAACAGTGGGGATCCATACACAATCAGTTTAGTGACTTTTGATTTGTGCGATTTTAATATGATCAAGGTGATCTGCTATTGATATACATCGAATCTATTAGACTGTTATTATTTCAAATGGGTTTTTTATATTTAATAAAGAGCAGCATTTATCGTCAACACTTATAAGCAGTCTGGTATTTTTTTTATAAAACGAGTCTTGCCTTTAGTTGGCCCTAGATCTTTGAACGAAAATTACATAAAACTACTTATTCAACAAATGTTTAAAAAAATCTCTACTCACTTGCCTACTTTAATTTATGAATTAACTTAATAACGTACGTACAGTATACACTCTTTTAACACAAGTCATAAACATAAGCTAGTTATACCTGCCTCTAGGCTTCAAAAAATTAAAAAGAAGTTTCGAGTTTCCATTTTATGATAAAATGTACAATAATAAAGCGGACACTATGCCTGAAGGACTGTTACTCAATAGAGGATTATATGGAAGATAAAAATGCTTGGAAATAATTTATTTTCAGATTCATAGGCTATTTCGAATACTCAATAGAAATGTAATGTGAACAAACAAATAGGTTTTTCATCATCCGTCTTTCATGTTTTTTTTACTTTGATTTTATTTTGTTTAGTTTTAACTATAGAGAGGCCGGACGGGCTGACTTAAGTGCCGTGGAAGAACGGTAAGTGCCTAATTTGGGACTGGAGATTGGGCAAAGGCTCTTAGAGAAAACTGGTGACTCTCGATCCAGATCGTTCCTGGTACAGAGGCTGGCCATCGCAATCCAACGTGGAAACGCCGCGAGTGTGATGGGCACTTTTGTGCCGGGAAAACGGTCAGGGGCGGGTTTTTTGATTAGATATGTTTATTGTTATTCAGACATTTAATATTATTTATACTGTGAAATAAAAAAAATGTTTTAACTATCTCTATTCTAATGGTTTAATTTTAGGTTACTTACTTTGAGTCTTAATAACATAATAGTGCCTAACAAAACAGTAGTGTAATACATTTCACTAAATATTGTTAAACTATTTGGTGATTTAAAAGAGTAGTTGTGAGTGTGTTTGTCCATTTCTTCTCACAAGGCTCAACAATTTGAAATCGGGCGGTTATAAATTCACACTGGCAGATAGCGATTTTAAGTATTTGCAACACAGTATTTTTTGTTATTTATTGTTATAATAATTTTTTGCGATGAGGATCTATAGTTTTTAGTCAAAAAAAGGTCCAGCAATATTGAAAGAATTTGATGAAATAATAATAATTGACTTTGACAAAACAATAATCACTTTTAATCTACGGCATTTGCCTGCACAGTGAGACTCTCAGACAGGCCGTCACGAACGGTTTTACGTTCGTTCCGTTTTTATAACCAAATCTTGCTTTAACGCGCAATGAATACAAATTGTACAGAATAATTAAAATTAATATTGATACCGTTTGAGGCAAAGTGTTATCGATTTTATTTGTCTTTATAGTTGTAAGTGATAGTAGTTTGGATATCAAATCAGGTTTTTTCATAAATATTTAAATAGAATTCATAGACAACCTTATGCTTAGCTGATACCAAGATTCACCAAGATACTGTTCGAAGTCAAGTTTGTTTATTTGCCTTAACAGTGAAAAGAAATATCGTGAGGAAGTCTACATATCAGACATTGCTACATATCTTATGGCAGGATTTAGTGTATCTCATGTATTGCTAACTCCTAAAAAATAAATAAGTAGAAGGTTAAGTAGTGAAGGAAGTGGGTGGCGCAATCCACATACAGCAAAACATACTTCAGCGCCATCTAAAGTAGACGAACCGAACTACGTAGTAACAACTAATCCTGTATCCCGCAATGAAAGTTCTCAGGCCGATTACTATAAGATAAAACTTCCCAACATAAACCGTTAGGCCGCACTCCGCCCAGTATGAACACGTAGCCTGGTTGGATCGGATTCCTTTTTTGTATTTGAGGGTTATAACAACCGTTCCTCCACAGCAAGAAGGTAATAAATGCTAGGCAATTTCGTGTAGAGATCCAGGATTCCTTTAGTAGTTTAGTATTTTACTTGATGAAATTCATTATATATGTATATATATATATTGGGTGGACGGGTCGGGACCCATATATATATATATATGCCTGGTTTTTACGCACGAGTGGTAACAATTTAACAGTTATGTTTAAAAATACCTAGAGAATGATTGCGGTGTTTGCGCTTGCAGATGACATGTTTGAGTTTTCAGCGCCCGAGCTCCGAACCCGCATGTACTTTTATCTATGTGAGTTTTAGTTTTAAACTTTGTACACTGAAATAAAGTTTTATAGATTCTAATATCTATCAGATCCTTTATGAAAAATAAAACGTTAATCAACGATGTCTGTAAACTATGCCGACCAGGATTCTTTTATACAACTAAGTTAACATCAAGTACCTAGCCCGTCTCATGGTAAGTAATTGTAATAATAAGAACTTGACATATCTGACACACGGCCGTGTCATCCCAAATTAGGTAGAGCCTGTACTATGGTTACCAGATTGCTGATAAACATACTTATATATTTCTAAATACATACATGTTACTAATGTGTTGTAATGTAATGTGGGTGAAAATTGAACCCACGATCTCTGGCTCAGCAGTCAGGATCACTAACCACTGGACCAACAGGCCAGTCAATTACTTACCTTACAAACAGCATTTTTTATATGCATAGGTAAACCCAGTGTCCAACAGAAAGAGTACAGGGACACTCTTTCAGGTGTTCGTTAAATTAGCCTCGCTCTGTCCATGTCCCTGCTTTATATCATTAATACGTACTAAGTTGTCCACCGTCCATCCACATGGTATTATAATCGTACTATTATAACTTATCCAGCCTTATTACAACGAAAAAACAATGACCAGTTTGCCGTGGGAGAGCCATGCTTCGGCACGTGTGGGCCGGCTCGACTCCGCTCGATACCATTTCGCCGCGTGAGTGAGGTTACCGGAGGCCCTAACCCTTCCCTCTCCCTTATTCCCGTCCTTCCCCTTTCCCCCTCTCCCCTATTCCCCCCCTCCCCCTTTTCTCCAACTCCCACCTTAAAGGGCGGCAACGCATTTGTGACTCTCGAGTTACAGGTGCCCATGGGCGGCGGTAGTCATTTACCATCAGGTGACCCGTTTGCTCGTTTGCCCCCTATACCATAAAAAAACAAAACATTTTATACGTATATAGCCTTTCATATCAGAAAATTAAGTATAATAGTTCAATGAGTAACCGCAAACGTACGTCTTAAAAAGCTCTAGTACTAAACTTTAATAAGCTAGTTGATCCACTCACAATACATTTTGCTTGTATGGTTTAAGTTATATTATTTTTAGACATATGACCGTCTGGATATTCTATACCCAGTCGAACGAATACGTCACGGACGAATGCTTGTGCCCAGTGAAGCAAACGTTTGTGAAAAAATTGCTAAACAAGTATGTTTTTTATAAAACACTATTTTAGTATGTTGGATACATAGGCTAGTAAGAGGGGTTTGATAGATTTTTGAGTATGAACTATATATTGACGTATTTCACCTGATTAGCCTTTGGCACAGTAGACTCTTTGATGATTTAATTGTTATGAGTCGTCAACATTTTTTTGTCAATTTTCCGTTGAGGCTCGTGAAGTACGTAAGTTCTAAGAACCTTAAAAGCTTGATTCCTTTGCTATGCACGTTTTACTTCGTCTAGAATATAGGGTATGGCAATATCAGTCTCTACGTAGATGCTGCTTTTTCATGATGGCACTATAGTTTAAGCTTAGCTTCGTAAACATTATTTATTTATGAGTAGCAGTTAGCATCAAATTAAAGAAAAGGTTGTATTTAAGACGTAAATCGCTACTTTATCTATTATTTTATTATATAGTATGAGATAAAAAGCAATAAATCATTTTATAAGATACGTTTTATTTATATGAATCTTCAACTGAAAAACATGTGGCATTGCTTAGCTTGCAGTTTATTTTGTAGTTCGAAGAGTCCCATAGCACTTGGTTCAGTGACAGTTGGTGAGAAATAATGTTCGGCCTTCAGCGTCGTGGAAATAGGATGTATTTTATTTATGTACATCGCAGGTAGCATAAATTTCTCAGAATATAAAAATATTATTTCAAGTACTTAGTTGTTAAAACGTGTCATTGGCAAATAGTCGTAAACGTCACAAATACATGAAATAGTAAATTGTTAAATCACAATGCGAAAACTTAAAAATATACAGGAGTAACTACTACTACAGATATCCTGTCTTTGAGAAAGCCAGTCCCTTTATCCTTCTGTCCTAGAAGGAAAGCTTTTTTTTTGGCCTACAAAAGTAACTTAGAAGAAAAGAGTCGTAAAACAAATCAATATATTTTTTTTATTTAAAGTTCGAAACATTCGTCGTTCAACTGCAAGTCGACTTCAATTCTTAATACATTTAGAACTACAACCAAATTCCCTCAGGCGACTTAAATATTTGCGAGTTAAACTTAAATCTTGACATAGTCCACGTAATATGTATTTAGCTAGATTAACTCACTGTTGACTCACTACTTACGTATTGAAGGGTACACTACTTTAAATAGAAAGAGGATATGTAGCTACCGTACCCTCTGTTCGTATAAGAAGGGATAGTCCATTGCCCAAAGATGGTGGGTAAGCCGCGAGGGTTTATACCGCTTTTCTAGGTAACAGGTATTATTAGGCAATAATTAAATTATATTATATTAAATATTAGGCAATTTAGATTTCAGTATGTGACAACCCTATAGGAATAAGTTACGAAAAAATAATTAACGACTTAGTTTTACACATTTTTCGATATAGTGGTACCTATTTGTTTTGTATTAACCAGAATATTTCTTAGGAAATCATTTCCTCAAAAAGGTCCAACATTATCATGTTGCAGACGCATGAGTAAAACCCCGTTGCCAACCGCACTTAATTATTCACTGGGTTCCGTTAAACATGGGCTATTTCCTATCCCGGCAGGAAACCTTTACTTTATAATGTAACGAGTATTTTTAAAGGGTTGAAATATGTTCTAAAATAAACTTTACCTAAAATAAACTCTCCTCAACAAAGACAAGACCACAGTTTTATAGAAGATAGGCAGACTACTTGTGATAAAATAGGGAGGAATTTGTGTGGTATTTTAAAGGTCAGTTCATAATATCACGTAACATAAAGTAGATAAAATATCTGTCGGAATATTTTGATATAACTTTAGAGTCGTAACTTCGAGTCTAGAATAAAAAAAAACACTCTTTTCTTCCTCTGAAGTTGGCGGAGACAACATCACTATTCCTTATTCTGTTCTTATATTTATGGCTTACAAGCTTTCTTTGGCGTCATTAGACCCTCAATATAGGCCCGCTGCTTTCAGGTGCTTCTGGCAGACTAATTTCTAGTACGAATTTGTTGATTTTTTACCGTAATAAAAATAATTACTTAAGAAAATTAAAAGAAGACGAAATCGAACCATGCAAGTGCTTGTTACATAGGTTATAAGCTTTGTGTCAACACTCCTAGAACACACCTTCTAGACTCTAATCAGGAACCAAGACTCTCCTCGAAAATCGAACGGAACTAGCAATCTAAAAGTCTGCTGAGTCTTGCAGTTTCAAATTAACCATAAAATTTTTGTAAGTGCTTATTTCACAGATGGTGATAAAAAAGTTGATCCATAAACTTCTAAATTTATGAGCTAACTATGTTATATTAAATAAAATGAAAAGTTGTAGGGTTGGCAAGGGTATATAAATTAAAAATGTTGTTTTCAGGGTTCCGTGCCTCATAAGGAAAAAAGGAACCCTTATAGGTGACTTCTTTTTTAATTTTTTTGGATTGAAAATATACGATCACTTTGTTCATACATTTTATTTGACCTTACTCAACCAACGAGATGAATAAAATTTGTAGAATATTTGAAATTAAAATACAAAAATGATTCAAGACAAAACGGAGCGTAGTAACTGTAGTTAAGTATTGGTTTGATAGGCGCATTGTAGATTTATTTGTAATAAAAAAACGTATAAATATTGAATATTTCTAAGGCCTCTATTTGGTCTGTACCTAAATAAATAAATTCACGCCTGTATTACTGAAGAGGTAGGCAGAAACGTATTAAACCTCCAAATTTTGCCAAGCCTTTGTTATTACTTAAATATGAAAAATGAAATACGTGGAGATACGCACCGATTCGTTTTGTTTCGACATTAATGATGCACGAGTTTGAATGAAGGCATTATACAGACGTATTGGGGACACTTACTATACTTCATTCATCCAGTGAAACAAAGACGTTAATATCTTGTTTCTGTAGTGGAGGTAAATTTTGACAGAAGTGTCTAACGGGAGTAGACACAGATCAATTCCACGCACGATGTTCTGTCTTCCGTCTGTATTTTAGTGAAAAGTGACACGATACCATTTTGAAATAACAAGCAAACCTACCAAATTTTCCTTTATGAACATTTTCATCTAAAGAGATCGAAATAAACTTCATACTAAACTAAATTTCAGCAAAAAACTTCGCAATTTACCACTCGACCTTCTTCCAGCCGGTGCAAATGTACTGAACCGTACAAGCTTAAAGTATTGGACTTAAGTTTGCAGATTACATGCATGGGTAAGTACATGCGTTGCCGTATCAAAAGAATTCTCAGTGAGGCGCGATAATAAGAGAGGTGTTGCAGTTTACGTAGTGAGTGGATTTACGTTAAGTTGGCCTGTATTTCTATACTGTTTACTGGATAATATAGTTAACTTACATACTACATAATTTATTTTATGTAATAAGCACACCAATAGCTTAAATACACAGATTTCGTACATTGCTTTCTCATTTCTAAAATAACAGTAATTACACAAACATATCGTGTAAGTTTGAGCTACGCGAAAAATTTACAAAAACCTCTTTCTGTGGATATTTAACACAATACAAAAGTCAGTTCATCATAAAAACGCAAGATTAAGGATTTATAGTCATTGATTCCTTTGGCGCTACACAATGTGCACGTTACAAACTTAGGTATTCTTTTTGTGCAGTACGGTGAATGACCTTAAACGTCCAGCGCCGTCAAGACCAGCTGATTGTATAAAATGTTTGAATGTTGTTTGATTGATTACGTTGCAGTGTTTGGCGGTATGCCGTATTTATTAAATTTTTTTCGGTAAAATATTCGGTTTAGTAATTTCATTTTTAACCAAAAAGACAACTATTTCAGTATTCGGTAGGGTGTCACTTACACCCTGTATAAGGTATGCATAATATTCTTAAAAATTTTTTTACTGAAAAGATACTCAAGCATACATTACTATTATGCATCCACTAAATAAACGATGGTTTTTAAGGACAAAAATGATGTGGAGTGAAATTTTAACAACCGGCAGAAAATATGAAAGCACGGTGCATGGGTATGACGGTGTTAATTTGGTGTAATGTATAATCTATATAATTATGAGATAAGAGTTGATACAAATACCGTTGTCCATGGTAATATTTAACTCAAATACAAGGGAAGAATAAAATGTTAAAACAATTACAGCAAAATTTACAATTCACATAGTTTTTTGACGACTAACGTGATGAAATTTATGAACTAAAACCAACATTTTCCGATTCCTTATTGCCTAAACTATCCTTATGTTATGTTTTTGATAATTTCTCTACATTCATAGAGTAAAATACCCATTTTTTTATCGTGTGGAAACCCCCACGGGTTATCACCTCACCGAGGCTGAAGTGGTATGTCGGACTCGAACCGACTAAAACCACACGGTGTTCCATCACAAGTGAGTCTATGTCAGGGGACCCGGGATACTCTAGGAAGGAAGCTTCCGAGAATCCCTGCAGACTTTGGCCTCCAGATCACCAGGCGACCACACCGTGCAATAGTGGATGTTGTGTACGGTACATGCTGTTGATTCGAGTATTATTTTTTGTTTTTACAAGTATTTTTTTCTATTAACGATAAAAATTAAGAAATTTATCTGTAATAGTTCTTAAAAGTACGATGGGGACCGACTTTGTTAAAGCTGATAGCGGAAACCTTCCTAAAATAGATTATGATCTGAATATTTTTTTAAAACAACCCTGATTTTATGCTGCCTTATTAAAGAATGTTATAACGTGTGTATAACTCGTATATCTTACTAATATTATAAATCTTTCTAATATAATAAACGTGAAAGTTTGTGAGGATGTATGGATTTACAACAAACATCCATCCATACATGTATGGACGTTTGTTACTCTTTCACGCCAAAACTACTGAACCGATTGCGATGAAACTTGGTATGTAGATAGCTGGAGATCTGGATTAACATATACGCTACTTTTTATCGTGATATTCCCACGAGATCGGAACTTACGCGGGTGAAACCGCGGGGCGCTGCTAGTTGTAAAACATACTTTACTTTTATTACTTTAAATAATAGAATACATAAGAAAAATCCTAAAAAGTTTTGTTACTATTGTAAACATTTAAGATTATGTTTACAAATTGACTTTTCGATGCTATAAACATGTTATTTTAATTAAATGAAACACTTTAGGACAAATGAAATGCTAACAAATATGTTTTTCCGGTGTTTAAAGAGATTTATTGGTACACTCTGGCACGCTACGCACCATTTGTAACAGTGGAGATAACAAGAGATAATATCGTCGCCGATAGTCGTAATATACATTGTATTACGATTTGACAACGAATGTTTGTTTACGAGTAGTTGACGCTAGTCTAGTATATCACGGGGCCCGCATTTAGCGTTTTGGGGCCTTTTTCACTATTTTTAACTTTGATTGCGATTTTCATAGAAAACAGAGCAACTTATAAAGAATGGCTCAAATTGCAAGGTTATATTGCTACAATGAACGATTTGAGATATTTTTCTAAAACTCTCAGTATAAATCAAAAAGGTACCCTATTTATACAAATATGAAATACTAGTGCTAATAATCACTACATATTATAAAACAAAGTCCCCTGCCGAGTCTGTCTGTTCACGATAAACTGAAAAACTACTGAACGAATTTTCATGCGGTTTTCACAGACAGAGTGATTCATGAGGAAGGTTTAGGTGTATAATTTGTTAAGATTTTGTGTAAATTGATTGGAATATGTTGATGATTGCTGAAGATGTCTCTGCTAACCGTGCGAAGCCGGGGCGGGTTGCTAGTGGTTAACATTTATAATGTACCTGATGAACGTTAGTCTTTACTAAATATATCAATCAACATTCGCTATTAAAGCGTGTTTTTTTTTTTAATTTTCTAAACTTTAATTTATTGGGCTTGCAATAAATTATATTGCAAACTAGCAGTTCCCGCGCGACTTCACTCGCGTGTACATATTTATATTTTGCGCAGAACCCTAGTTCTTTTTTTTTTATAAAAGTAGCCTAAGTTACTCCTTATAACACCAGCTATCTGCTAGTGAAAGTCCCGTGGAAATCAGTCCACCCGTTCCGGAGATTAGCCGGAACAAGCAGACAGATTAAAAGGACATTACCCATTTCAGTATGAAAATCAGTTTCACACTTTTTTATGCTGCGTCAAATATATATAAACTGCATTATTAAACCTGCACTGAGTATTATCTGAAATATAAACGTATATTGTAACATAACTTGGGGTTATTGAGAAATTAAATGCCAATATTAGGTTAAAAAATAACAACGATAAGTACGATAACAACAACGAGAAAATATTATGACACTGACATTAGAGTTTTTTTTTAATAATGTTTATGGCGTCATGTTTTTGATAGGGATACCATGTATAAATTAAGCCAAAACTAACACTGAAGTATACATTCACTACATAAACTACGACTACATACACGAAATAATAAGATTACTAAACTGCAATATATTTTAATGTGACATTACGTATTATTGTCACGTATATATTATTATTTAACCATTTTATTTTAAAACGATGTTTATTTGAATTCAATCATTAATGGTTTATTTTATATAATGGCAACATTTTATTTAAAATGGAAACGGTCATTGATTCAAGTTTTAGTCCTTGTAAGATTTAATTTCAAACCCCAAGTTCTAAAGAAGAGATTTAGGGTCGAAAAGTCACATTAAAATCAAATTTTTTTTTTTACATTTGAAATAATGACGCGAACGTCTAAAAGTGAAACCATGAATGGGCATCCTCCTTTAAAAAATATTTTTTAAGCATAGTTATGATGCAAATAATCGTATAGCTTAAAAAAAACTATTATTTAGACATTACAAACAGACACTTCAATTTCATTTATGTGTATTGATCAATAATCTTTCATGTTAACATTGACGCCGTCTCAATCACCCGTAGAAGGGGCAGCAGACACTGTTCTGAATGTACAAATATTAAAAAATATACCACCACGGGCATACACAATACCAGACACAATTGTGTCTATTACAAGTTCTTGCAGGATGTTTAAGAAAATCTGACAATTTAATTATGCAGGCCAGGCATTTCGAAGACTATGCCTATTCATTAGCTAACATACAACATAGTAAAAAGACTAAGAATAGAAATTAGCCCACTAGGATGGATTACGATTTAACTAGATTAAAGAACAGTTCTATTATAGTTCCTAAGCTTAATCTACTTTTTTTTTTGAAGTGAAATCTTCTTTAGCGGCGTTGTGCACTTTTTGGGATAGGTAAAAAATGTTATACTCGCGTCAGGACACGTGACCTGATCGAAAATTCGTAAGACGGAGCCGAGTTTCTTATATTTAAAAAAAATATAACATTCGAAATTCAAACATTTATGAGCGGCCAAGGAGCGCAAAACTTCCAGTACCTATACATTTAGATATGTTATTACCTACTTTTTATTTTTAACCTAATTATATATATACAGATGTGTGTGTGTGTATATATATGACTACTGACTGTTTTTTTTTTTAGAATCCTGGTAACGTGGGTCACACATTACTAGTATTCTTGTTAACCCCTCCAGCTAAGCTAACTGCTTGTGTTAGGTTAGTCGCCGCCGCACGCCGGTAGTGCACTGGGTGGAGTTCGAACCCGCAGCCACTTGATCGCAAGGCCGACGCCTTAGCCATTACGCTACCGCCGCTTGAGACCTACTTACTTTCAATAGGTTACAATAAATATTTATTCGAAAACTGCCTCTATTCTAATTCTAATTGTATAAATTACAGCTACTTTCCCGTTGATACTTTAAATTGAAATAAAACCTTTTACTGTTGTACTGGCTGTTTAAAAATAATAAAAGTTTGTTGAAAACATTTTACGTTCAGACGTTTGAAAGCTTTTAAAACATTTTGTGGCGACGGATACATTCAATGTTCAGCGTCAAATAAACATTGTATTTTATTTTCATTAAAAGTTTTAATTAAACGTTTATAAATAAACGCCCGCCTAGATCTACTAAATATATATTATATATACATTAAGTATTGCTTCAAAATTAAAATCCCGCTATCCCACTAATCCCACTAATATTATAAATGTGAAAGTTTGGATGGATGGATTAATGTTTGTTACTCCTTCACGCAAAAACCACTGAACCGATTGCGATGAAACTTGGTATGTAGATAGCTGGAGACCTGGAATAACGTATAGGGTACTTTTTATCCCGATATTCCCACAGGATCGGGATCGGGTGAAACCGCGGGGCGCTGCTAGTTGTATATAAAAGCAAAAAGAAAAGGAGTAAAAAATATAATAAAATAGCAGCGCCCCGCGGTTTCACCCGCGTAAGTCCTGATCCCGTGGGAATATAACCTAACAACCTGGATTAACATATAGGCTACCTAACCTAGGTAGCCTATATGTTAATTCAGGTCTCCAGCTATCTATATATCAAGTTTCATCGCAATCGGTTCAGTCGTTTTGGCGTGAAAGAGTAACAAACATCCATACATGCATATATTCTCACTTTATAATATGGCGATGGCGAGGAAGGCAATGCCTGATCTACAAATTCATGCTTATCAATGCTGTGTCTAGTGAATCTACTGTGGCGTGTTATAATACTTCTTTATTACTCTTCTTGTTAGTAAATTGTGTTAGTATAAACGTGTGTGGGCTAACATCGATACACACATTCAAACAGAGATTTAGTTGACTGGTATCAATATTATTTATAAGGAAACTATATGGTATTGGGGTCGCTTCTATTGAGGTGACACACATAGTTGTGTTGTAAAACTAATAATAATGAGCTAACACTGTATGTGGTGACTAGACGAGTCACGAGTCTTAATGTAGGAAGGCGTACATTAAGCTACTGGTTGTATTTCGCCGTATTCTCACCAGAAAATTGGTGTTTAAATGGTTTACAAATTAGTCCTCTTTTAACATTTTATGTTAAATATAAGAGGATACTTCCATTATCCCACTAATATTATAAATTTGTTACTCTTTCACGCAAAAACCGCTGAACCGATTGCGATGAAACTTTGTTTATAGATAGATGGAGACCTGGATTAACGCACAGGCTACTTTTTATCCCGATATTCCTACGGGATCGGGTGAAACCGTGGGGCGCTGCTAGTAAATTTAGGTAGAAACCAGACGATCGGCACTATTTTTTTTTCCTTTAGTTATTGGATTTTTTCTTTTTAAATTATCGATAAACAGACTTACTTCCGAATGATATTTTTTTCAATTTCACATAAATGAGGTGTGAATAGAACACGTGATACATTAGAGTCAAATAGCTTTCTTTTTCATGAACGTGACATTTCTCAAGACGTCCAAGGTTTACCTTAAATGTGCGTTATCATGTCATAAATACTTCTTACTAAATTAGGAATTTTGTTTTCTTTTTATGGACCTTACATTTCTACTGGCATGTGCTACAAAAATAAGCGTATGCGTAAAGGGAACCAAACTCCAAAACTTAGAGAAATGTCGCCCTTTATTTGAACAGGGAGATTGGACCAGTTTAGTTTCATTTATCATATTTGTTTATCAAGAAACACTTTTACATCTTTAAATGTTTTTCTTTAAAAAGTAAGTAAATCGAAACATTATTTTCAGAATTGAAAAGCTTTATATTATCCTTCAACACTTTTAGTAAAATGTTTATCGTGAATAGCTAAAGACGCTGCCCATCCAAAAAGGTCATCTTCATTTGTAGGAAATATATTTATGATTTAAATGTTCTGCTGACAACAATAAAGTAATAACTGCGCACCCTCCTTGAGCTGTCGTATCGTTACCTAAAAAGAAAATTAATGTTGGAAAATGACGTTGAAATTAGAGCCTTCTGACAGGCCACCAGGGTTCGTTATTTATTAAATTCTTTGTATAGAGGCCCATCCAATGTAGAAGCTAGTTCTTATGGAATGAGAATCAAAAAGTCTTTTATGTGGCGTTGTCCCACTATTAACAGTAAGAAAGGAAGTGATTTATACAAAAATATTTGTATTTTCCCTGCTACCCCTATTTCTTTTTCCTTCTAATGTCATAAACATCGGATAGGCAACTAAATATAAAACTGGCTTAAATGGAACGTAAAGAAACGCAAATCTTCATTCTGAAATAGTCTGATTAAGTTAAAAAAAAAAAGCTTCTAACCATAGGTTTCTCCCAAATATTTCTACAACGGGCGTGTTTCTGCTGTTTCGTTCCCACGTTTTCGGTTCATTAATAAGTGGATACTAATAATTATCTTTTAACAAAGTATCATCGACTTCAAAGCCTCAAAATACTCAAATCGCTTCAATATCCGAACGAAACGATTAGAAAAGAGCTGATGATCTTCGAACGGCTGAACAGATTTTCTAGAATTATATCTAAGAACACTCCCGATTAATTCACCTTTCAATCAAGTAAAACAAAATCAAAATCGGTTCATTCGCTACAATGCCACAGACAGACACGTCAAACTTGTAACGCTTCGTCGTTTTTGCGTCGGGGTTAAAAAACATTAATTCAAAAATATAGGATTATATTACATACTATATTTATTCAAAACATGAAGAACTGAAAACATCTTGCTTCAAATATAATCTGCTTATCTGAATATAGGTATATTCAACAAGACATTTTTTTTTTTATTCCTCAGCTAAGCATACTTATTTTGTTGAGCCAACCTTAATTGCAATTTACTTTGTTCGCTGTTTGAGGTTATTTAATAAAAGATAAACGTTGTAAAGATTTTTTGTACCATTTGCTAACATTGCGTATTGTAATCGTCTTGAAAGAACTCGGAGCTTGCTTGCAGCCTTGGAACCATAATTTTAGACATTTTAGTTACTGTATTTTTCAAGGTATATGAGATAATCATTTATTATTAAACAATTTTTTCTTTAAATATGGAGTTTCATCTCAATTATGCAAGCTGTTTTATCTAAACTATCTATATGGATAGACAAGTAGATACGTCGAAGAGTAGCAACGTAATTAAAAATTTATACACCTTATCATTGGATTTCATAAAATATTTTGTAGGAAACAGTTTGTGGCTATGGGGGATACTCATATCCAGTTAATTAAAAAAATACATATACGTATCGGCCGGCTCAACTGGGGTGACACCAGGGCTAAAAGTAAACTGGCCTCGTAGCAACGGTTGTGTTGTGTTTCGCCGAGTGAGTGAGGTTACCAGAGGCCCTAACCCTTCCCTCTCTCCCCTAGTTCGTTCCTTCCCGTACTCCCACCTTAAAGGTCGGCAACGCACTTATGGCTCTTGAGTTGCAGGTGCAGGTGGGAGTCACTTACCATCAGGTGACCCGTCTGTTCGTTTGCCACATATTCCATAAAAAAAAACATTCTAAAAACATTTTTTATATGGAATGGCTATGCTTATAGAAGAGTAAAACTGATTCTTGTGCTCCTAAATATAATCTCCTAGAAAAAAATTGTCGGAGGAATCGGACCGAGGATGTAAATCCGTTCGTTTAATGTATAATGATTGTATGATCGTACTGCCTTATAGTAGCTCCAACTCTCTATTCGTCATGCTCTCGAACTGACTTTACTTGAATATATAATATACTTATTCATTATTACTTACATACACTGGCTGTACACTGGGTGTATAAAAATCGATGATCGATCGATTGAATAGTTTGCATTGGGTTTATTATCCAGACAATACAAACCACAGAAAATGTTAACTCCTCAAATTTATGATATCAGCTTTAGCTGGAAGATTAAAAGTGTATGGTGCATTTGACTTAATAGTAACAATACAACACTTTATCACTTAAAATGTCAGCTAGCATGTACGATTTATATTTCGCTTTTGGACAATTCGTAACTAATTAATAAGTATTTCAATATATAAATAGGAACTACTGACTTCATGTACAAGTATTTACAACATGAACAAGTGTGCATTACTGAGAAATATATTAATGAAAACAAAACATGAAAAATAAACAAAATTAATTAGTTACTGTGAACAGCGAGCTAGTTGTGTATTAAATTATGCGGTAGCTCTACGGTTATATGAGCGCCTGGTACGGACCGCTGGATTAAGGATTAAGTTGCATTCAATTTCGTGCAGGTTATTTATTCACCCAAATAATTTATAGCGAACTAAAAGAAACTGCTTTGCAAAAATGTTTGTTAGGTAGATATCGATAAAACCACCCATTTTCTCACCGGTTAATTAAGTATTTGGCTAAGGTTATAAAGCATCGACTAATGTGGTGTACAATAAGGTATATTTTATTTATATATCCAAAACAGTAAAAGGGCACAATTCATGGCACTTATAAAATTTTGGGGTAAAAACCATGTAAGTGGTATTATACGTAACAGCTAGTGGGGAAAAGAACATAGTGTTACTGCAAGCTAGAAATTGAATAGAATAGAAATAAAAATTACTGTACACTAATTACAGTTAAATTACAAGAAAATCTTAGATTCAAAATGTACAATAGGCGATTTCTTACATGCGTAAGAAATCGCCTATTGTACATATTGTACATCTTCGGATGGACAAAGAATTTTTGGTGTAAGAGAGTTGCAGCACAGATAACATAATACTATACTAGTACAGATACCTCATCCCATACAACGAAATGCGACCCTCCTAACTCGGGCAATTCCGCGGGCTACTATTTTTTAGCCTACAAAGGCGCTGGATGCCGCTAGCAGCGCGATAGATAGCTAGAGCCACCTAGCGATGAATGGAAAAAAATATTTACTTACCAATAAACACGCAACCAATAGATGGCGATAATTAGTATGTAATCAGCAGGTAGGACTGTTCGTTATATTAGATAACCGATAAAATAACTTATTACTTATAAATAATCAAACGGCCTATTATTTATTACATCCGGTAAGCATTATTTATATTGCGCGAATATATTTATTATTACATACGACCAGATCTAAGTACGTGCAACATCTCACCATTCAAGGTCAATTTCACTTCGATCATCGTTGTGTAATATTTGTATCCCATGCCAAATTATGCTCTAGTACAACCTCATAACAACTATATTCCCATCAATGTACAAAAATATTAGTAAAAATAATAGTTAAACCACAGATTTGATAATATTTTCGTCAAACTAATATATTTGTTTGTCTTAAACCTTAGATTAGAATATTGTTTGAAGAAAATCAATGCGGATAACTCGTTTGACATCGTTGCGAACACTCTTAGCAGTAAGTAGATAATCTACCTACCTACCATTGCAGCATTGACGCTGCGACACGCGACGATCACGAGCAAGCCGGGCTGCCAGTAAGGACAACTTATTTTCAAATATCAAATTAATCAATTCAACATCTCGTATACACAAAATCAGTGTTGTACAATGTACGATGTTACGTCACTCAATCACGTCACGTGTACCGAACACATACCGTGCACTTATACTTATTGAAAACACCGACACCACCACACCAACAGTTATTAGCTTAGATCATAGCGGCCTCACTTATCTTAATTTTGTCTTAATTTTATAGACAAAGTCAAAATGCCGAAGCAAGTTTTACATAATTTGCACGACGACACTTTTTTGAGCGACTAAGCAAATAAAATGAAAAAAGTATAATAATGTATCTGATCTGAAATAGTAATATAGTTCATAGCGGCCTCAAAATTTGATACGTGTAGTATGGATTACGTAGAAAAAAAAACACAATCAAAAGCATAAACCTAGGTACTTAAAACCGTAATAGCATCCGTAATATGCTGTAAATTTCTCTTTACTACTATATTATTTTTACAAACAATTTATACCAGAATAAACGTTAGTTCATAAGTAATTAGGTATTTGTATTTTTTTTAAATAACTAATTAAAAACCTTTAACTGCCCAGAACTCAGCGCTTGTAGAGGTAAGCCTAACCTAACCTGTGCCGATTTTTTTTAACGCCAAACAACAGAACGTGAACCGTATACTACGTCTGCCTATTTTTGATCACGGAAGTATGTTTTGGTTATTTTCTATATATTGAACAATTATTTTGTAGGATGTAGAGCTTATCTTGACTCAATTTAGGTTATGTATTTCGAGTGTATGAATAGTATAGACTATTATTATAATGACAGTTCGAATTACAACATCTTACTACAGTCACAGATAACATAATACTATACTAGTAGTTGCAGTAGATTTTTATTGCTTTTTGCAACTGGATTTATGATGCCAGCACGATTCCCACTCGCAGTATGTCATTTACGTGTTTTCTGCTCTTCGCTTCATATACTCGTATGTCCGCTGAAGCAACACGTAAGTAAATGCAAAGTCAGAAGGCGCTAGTTCCCGGTCAGTGTAATATTTGTGTGCATGAATACGTCTATTTGCTAGTCTAAGTAGTGGGTGTTTCTAAGTATAATTTTCAGTTTAAATTCGGTATCTTTTTTTCATAAAATCGGTCATCAATTATTCGAAATCGTCCATTTAAAAAAGAATTATAATGAAAAATTATAGATGAACATCCACAGAGTCCCTGCATTGAGGTTGCTTTGCCAATTGTAAAATAAAAATGGATAATATAATATCATTTTCTGTCTGTGTCGATCTATAACCGCCCGTTTTCAAATGGTGGAGCCTTGAAGAAATCGTCCAAACAAATTCACGGCCACTCTTTTTGATCACTAGATAGTTCTAACAATATTTTTGTGGGAGAGCCATGCTTCGGCACGTATGGGCCGGCTCGACTCCGCTCGTTACTACGGCCTCACAGAAAACCGGTCGTGAAGCAATGCTTGCATTGCATTTCGCCGCGTGAGTGAGGTTACCGGAGGCCCTAACCCTTCCCTCTCCCTTATTCCCATCCTTCCCCTCTCCCCCCTCTTCCCCCCTCCCCTCTTCTCCTACTCCCACCTTAAAGGGCGGCAACGCACTTGCAGGTGCCCATGGGCGGCGGTAGTCATTTACCATCAGGTGACCCGTCTGCTCGTTTGCCCCCTATACAATAAAAAAAAAAAAATACAATATACCAAAAATTGTATGACATCACATTTTTTAGTAGTGCTCTATTATGTTACTAAATAAAAAATGAGGCTATGAAAGTAGGGAAACCTAAAATTAAGGAACAAATAAATTAAAACGAAAAAGGAAGTGAAGAAAAACGTAGGAGATGGAAAATAAGAAACATATTAGCTCAGGTATGGATAAGTAATTATGTTCAATAATTATGTAAGTGATTCAGTAAAAATGTACCATAGCATGATTATCTGTGTTCTATAACCTATGGTAAACGTAGATAGGTTTAGTTTGGGTCTAAATAACGGTGTCTTAAATGACCTATATATATTCTAAGAACTATGTATTACATGTACCAGAATAAATATATTTTTTATCCCAGTGAGTTACAGCGTCACACGGTCGCCGCCGGTCGGAGTGGCTACCGATGCGCGGTTAGACATTTTTGTATAAGTAATACTTTCTCCTAAGATTTTATGATGTTTTCAGTTTTAGCCTGTAATTTGTTTTGTTTGTATCTGTGTACTTATTATTTCGTAATTTTATTTAACACTCGTAAAACTCGAAGGTGTGTATGTTGCATCTTTGTGTAAACTAGAGATCGCGTGGTGGTCGATTTTCGACCATGGTTTTTTCATTGGCCTTTATAACTTGAGCTGTTATTGTGTAGACTTACTTACCATGACAGGTAATCACATATACTGGACGAGTGTAATTTCATTAAGCCGTTTTCACGTAATTTTTAAAGTTGTAAGACATATTGTTTAAAAATGTTAGCTTTCTGCACTTCTTCTATATATAAACTGTAAATATTCCAAAAGTTACGTTACTACAAGAACATTACGTTACTACAAGTTAATATAATGATACTCTGTATGTGTCTTCTGTTAAACAAAAAAAAAATTACTTGACACATCCCACACGTGGCAGTCTGATCCCAAACTAGGCAGAACCAGAGTTACAGGTGCCCATGAGCGGAGGTAGTCATTTACCATCAGGTGACCCCTCTGCTCGTTTGCCGCCTATACAAAAAAAAAAAAAGCCTGTACTACGGCAACCAGACTGCTGATAAACATACTTATATATTTCTAAATACATACATATTATAGATAAATTACACCCAGACGCAGAATCTTTTACTATAAATCACACAACTCGAAGTAAAACAAGTATATTTTAAAACTAGGTGAACTTTGAAATAATTAAGAAAGCCCAACATTGTTTAGATGACAGATTTATTATTCGTTCAACAGGCTACCTTGTAACTTCAGAGGTAAATGAATTCCAACTTTTCTGTATAACATTCACCTTAATAATACATTATTTTCTACTATTATACGAAGTGCTATTAAAAGTTTGTTGAATACAACCTTTTGTTGAAAGTACCATAAAGGTAAGGTATTAAAAAGTTGTTTAATGGCTTGGTAATTATAATGATGTATAAAAGTCATTAGTACACGGAATTGAAAAATGGTAGAAGCAGTAAGTTAGTCGAATGTGGTCCCTTAAGCGGTCCCTAGACGATAATGCGGCATGACTTGCGTTACGTGCTCTCATGCATGCATGACCGTTTAATTGTATTGATTGATGCGAATGACATGCAAATTACCTGAATGGCATGCAAACTACGTGCTGGCAGTTGATTGACAATTCCTTTTATTTTTATATTTATAATTTTTTTTTATTTACTAGCAACCCGCCCCGGCTTCGCACGGGTACAAATTATACACCTAAACCTTCCTCATGAATCACTCTGTCTATTAGTGAAAATCCGTTCAGTAGTTTTTCAGTTTATCGCGAACAGACAGACTTTGATTTATAATATCTAGTGATAAATCTGCTTTTTACAAAGACATTTCTATACCAGTGCAGAAGACCCCTTCACTGTACTATTTATATCGACTGCATAAAATGATTATACCAAGCAAATTATCATGCTCCATGATAGACTCTCAATAGGTAATTGCAGCATGATGATTCAGCATGTCATGCTGCATGATCGTCTAGGGACCGCTTTAGTTATGTAAAATATAGATCGAATACCACTCGTAGTTGTCGCTCATTAGTGTCGACAAAATAATTCCAAGGACGAGTTATGATATAAATATAGAAACAATATTTGTGAAGATCTCAAGGATGGAATCAAATACTGCTTTCTAATATCAATCGTTAAATATAAGTAAAAATATCAATCATTACCGTTTGGATGAACCGATCGGTGAAAATATCGGTTAAATATTACCGTGATTAAGTTCCAATTTACATATCTTTAAGATACAATTGTGGCACTAACAGGGGGTTGTTTAAGAAGATCGTCGCTGCTTTCGCCTTCTGTTCTGCGAAGATGCACTTTTTAACCCTCGACGCAAAAAGACGGGTGTTATAAGTTTGATGTGTCTGTAGGCCTGTGTGTCTGTTTGGAGCATCGTAGGTCCCAAACGAATGGATCGATTTAAGTTCCTTTTTTTTTGTTTGAAAGGTGACTTAATCGAGAGTGTTCTTAGATATAATTCTAGAAAATCTGTTCAGCCGTTCGAAGATCATCAGCTCTTTTCTAATTATTGAAGAGTTTTTGGAGTCGGGGGTGTTTTAAATTTATGATTATAAATGATACAATAGACTTCGGCTTGAATCTCTGCTCGCTCGGGGAAGTATCATCCAACTGTAAAAAAACAGCGGTTAAATAGTAATAGTGTAGATTTCTGTTGGTAAATATGGTCGCTTATCCACTTTATTATCATACTAGCAACTCGCCCCGGCTTCGCATGGGTAGTAGAGAAATCTTCAACAATCATCAACATTTCAATCAATTTACAAAAAATCTTAACAAATTATCCACCTAAATCTCATGAATCACTCTGCCTATAAGTGAAAACCGCATGAAAATACGTTCAGTAGTTTTTCAGTTTATCACGAACAGACAGACAGACAGACGCGGTGGGGGACTTTGTTTTATAATGTGTAGTGATTAATAATAATTAAGAATAGACCTCCCTCTCTTTACTGCATACCCAGCAATGCAAATACTTTTAAAGCTTTGCTGCTAAGAGCGATTTTAACCAGATGTAACTTGTATATATTTAGTTTATAATCATACGTTCTAGTCCATAGATGTGAAATCTCTTACTATTAACATCATCCCCTCGTTCCGATTTTCAATTCATTCCCTCGGTGAAAACTTTCAATTGAGCCATTAGGGTTTGTAAACAAAAAGTGCAAAAGCTTTTAAAGTCCAGAAGTTTCGTTTGTGTGAATAAATATTATTTTTGAGATCAAACGACGACAGTTCTTTTTTTATTTCCTTGGTACCTTTTACGAGTTTTTAGCGTCGCTAACTATTTTTGTATGTTATTTTTAACCCGTTACAATGACACAGATTGCCTCAATCAATCTGTTTGCATTAGCAGAGTGTTTCTATGTATAATATAATATATATGTTTTAAAAATGTATCTAAGTATGTCCCACAATATTATTTTATTATGTATCGATGGTCCTAATCTTCACCACTCACATTTACCTCTGGATAATTATAGTACAGTAGGTGTAGCACTACATTAACAAAAAGAAATAAATAATCCGCCTTATTGTGAAACGTGAAGTGATGTAAATATTAGGTTTAAACCATCCCAAAACAAAAAAAAATGTTGATAGTTCCTTTGGTTTTAAAAAGCGTTAAGTATTTTTTTATTATTTAACAAGAGGGAAGGTACATAATAAGAATAATTAATTGACAATAAGTCATAAGGTTGCAAAAAGTAAAAATTTCAAATATGTACCTACATTTATTTACCTCGAGATGGCACGATGGAATGACGTCTGTCTCATATTATTAGCATTTTCAATATATATATTTATAATTTATTTTCAAGTTAATAACAAGAAAAGTACATACATATATGTTTATCAAGTTACGTTTAAACTTTTACTTTGAGCATAATCAAACATATGTATGTATTTCCATTGAATTTATTTTTCATTACATTTTAAATTGTTGACGAAACATCAATAAAATTTCAATATTATAAGCGATTATTAAAATTCTAATTATCACAAGTTAACACAGATAACTCGGCGGCTAACTTTGTAATTACACAACTTTATGCTAATGTAATTGTAAAAAGTTTCGCAGGTACAATACAACAGCCAAGTTTCAAGTACAAAGCGGTGTCTCATCTAAAGAATTTCTTTAGTATTTGAAAGAACTTATACATTTACATTTTAATTCGTTTCTTAATTGAGGGGAGTGTCTTGGAGAGTAAGTGTTATTGTATAAAGAATGATGACAGGAGTAAGACACACAGACAGTTTTTTTACTAACCTTATATTAGTCTACATGCAGTAAAAATAACCTAACCTTTTTTTTTTTTTTTTTTTTTTTTTTTTTTTTTTTTTTTTTTGCGTGTGGAAACCCCCTCGGGCCGTCACCCCACCGGGGTTTTCGGCGGGGCGGTGTGTCGGAATCGAACCGACTAAAACCACACGGTGTGCCGTACTGCGCCTTAAGTAGGAGGGATCCGGGAACAGCTTTATTAAGACATCCGGAACCCTCCTAGCGCCTGCCCGCAAAAGCGCGGGCACCACCTTCGGGTAAAATCCTCTCAATTAGGCGACGTCCAGGCACACGCGGACGCCGCCTCCTCGCGGGGGGCCACTACAGCGGGTGGAAGGGAAAACCCGTCCCGTCCACCCGCGGCCACACTCAGGGCGGCATGAGGCGCTGGTAAGCGCGCCTCCGCCGCCCGGTTCGCCGGCGGCGAATTAGGTCCGAGTGGAGATCGTCCTCCCGGACCCTTTCCGCCGCCTCCTTCTGCGAGATGACTTCCTCACAGAAGGTCGCGACCGCGGTAAAATTCCTGTCACTACCGGCCATGGAGCGTATGACGGCCGGTAGCGAGAGATCCCCTCCGATGACTGCAGTGAGGGCCCGACGCTGCGTCGCCCAGGCGGAACAAAACGCCAGCGTATGCTGAGCCGAGTCCTCACTGCAGTCGCAGTGGTGAAACCTAACCTAACCTAACCTAACCTTATATTAGTCTACATGCAGTAAAAATTGTTCGTACCTATGGATAAAAACATTGCAGCATCCCCGCAATTTCACCTGCATCTATCACCAATGCTTTCCGCCACGTTTTCTTATAAAGCCCATAGCTTTTCCTAATAAACATGCTATCTAACACAAAAATAATTGAAGAATTGTTTTGAAGCTGTCGGTAGTGTTAAACAATGTATGTGTATTCCAAGGTTCACAATCCTGCTTTTCATTGAAATGATAAAGTGAGATAAATATATGTTTTATCTACTTTAAAATTCACCTGAGGCTGGCTGTCTGCTACCCACAGAGCGGAGAACCTCATAAAGAGAAATGTATAACTATGTAATAATTCATCTTGAAGGTAAAATTAAAATCTATATTAATGGAGATATAAAGAAAAATATAAAGATCGTTTTTCACCTTATAAAGAGTAGTAGAGATCGCGTGGTGGTCGAATTTCTACCATGACTTTAAATGGTGGTAATAAGATAACTTTGCACTTCGATACATGAGACGACCACCATCTTAGTCTACCCGTGACCATGGCTGCTGAAAAGCAACTGAAACGTCGGGATCAGTGTAAATAGTAAAATAACACCAAATAAATTGCGATAGTATCCGTTAAAAATAGTTTTATTTCAACATGGTTTTTTCATTGGCCAGTATAACTTGAGCTGTCATTGTTACGCTTACTTACTTACCTACGCTAAATTTGTGCTGTGTCTGGATGTTATTTATCTATAATATGTATGTATTTAGAAATATATAAGTATGTTTATCAGCGGTCTGGTTACCATAGTACACATTCTGCCTAGTTTGGGATCAGACGGCCTTGTGTGAGATGTGTGGAGTTATTATTATTATTATTATTACCATGACAGACAATCACATATACTAGACGCATGTAATTTCATTAAACCGTTTTCACGTAATTTTTAAAGTTGTAAGGCATATTGTTTAAAAATGTTAGCTTTCTACACTTCTTCTAAATATAAACTGTAAATATTCCAAAATTCACGTTACTACGTCTTCTTAAAAAGGGATACAAAGAATTATCTTTACGTATTAATAAAACGATATTATTATGGATGGACATATGCTATATTATAGATAATTGTACAACTCGGCCGAAGGTTGGTCGAGCCGCTAGGAAGAAATTTGTTTATTATTTTTGCTGATTGACAAAAAATTCTTTCAAGATTGTAGTAAGAACTATGAAATACTAGCAGCGCCCCGCGGTATCAGCCACGTAAGTCCGTAAGTAAGATAAAAGTAGCCTATGCGTTAATCCAGGTCTCCAGTTATCTACATACCAAGTTTCATCGAAATCGGTTCTGTGGTTTTTGCGTGAAAGAGTAACAAACATCCATCCATCCATCCATCCACCCATCCATCCAAACTTTAACATTTATAATATTAGTGGGATAAAGGTAAAAATGTGAGGTACCTACAGTTGACGGTGCAGGTGTGCGTGACCATCAATATTGTGACAAGCGTAACTTATCTATCTTATTCTCTTATCGTTCAAAAATACTACACATAAGCACTAGATCAACCTTAAGATCTTATCTCCAATTTGAAGAAATTCTGAAACATCGCTTTCTTGACCCTTTCGACTCACTATTTAGAACTCAGTGCGGCCAACTTGGGGGTTTTCATTATAATAACATTTAAATTTATATTATATGTCGTGTCCTAATAAAATATATGATTATATATGTAGTTCGTTCCAAAACGCATGTAAAATTGCTACGAAAGAAAAAAAAAACAAACGATCTACTAGATTTAATATTCCTTGGATTGAAGAAAATAAGCCTTGGAAGAACAGTTCAAATGATCTTTAAACACGATTGAAATACAATGAATAAAGTAGGTAAGGTACAAGAGAAAAGTAGGAATCAATATTACATTAGTTCTATAAATGAAAATTTTAAAAATATCAAAAAAGTTTACCAACTTCTTAACCAAATGCTTGGACGGGCTTACATTATCTATAGATTCGGCTATTCTAAAGGCCTTTGAAGCCCAATGTTTACCAGTCAAACACATTGCGGAGAATTTTGCGACATGTTTTGATAATGCTGTAAAAGATATTGTACCAAATTGCGGTATTAAACTATTAGACAAAAGTATATACCAGGTGCAAACTGACGAGGATTATGTTGTTTAAAAAAGCTTCAAGTGACAGAATACATAAAATAATTAATTTATTAAATGCAAATAAATCGCCAGGAATAGACAATATAAAAATGTCACATTTAAAAATAGTAGGTAAAGAAGTTTCTGGTGCACTCGTCGGTCTTATTAACTCTAGTGTTTCAAGTGGTCTCTATCCAGACGAACTAAAAGTAGGATGCGTTCGACCAGTACACAAAAAAGGTATCAAAAGCAACTGTTTAAATTATGGGCCTATAACGCTACTGTACTAAAAATACATTAGTCGGAAATACACCACTATTACAAAACACACGAGGTTATTACCCAGAACCAGTACGGTTTTCAACCAGGTAAAAGTACCACAGCACTGTTATCGAAATTCACTGATGAAGTGAATACGTACCTTGACGATCGAAAACATGTTCTGGTTTTGTTTATTGACTTCTCACGTGCATTCGATACTTTAAACCATAAAGAACTGATAAAAAGATTAGAAAGTACCGGAGTAGGTGGACCATTACTTCAATGGTGCGAAAATTATCTGCACAACCGTAAATTCACAGTTAAGATAAAAGATACGTACAGTGATTACAAAACCACCATTGAGGGAACAGCGCAAGGATCAGTACTTAGTTCTCTTCACTTTCTTTTTTACGTCAATGACATGGTGAACTACATATAACTATACTATATATAACACTGCACATGCTATCAGTTTGCTGACAACATGTTTAGTCGCTGCAGACAAAGACCCACAAAAACCTGTTGACTGCCTCCAATCCGACTTCAATATACTCTTGAGATGGTGTCACGACTCTGGGCTAGTATTAAATGCAGATAAGATACAACTACTACACATCAAATCTCCGTATCTTAAACATTCTCCATATAACAGTTTAATTGCCCTAGTCATAGCTGCTTACATGCGCCGTTGACACAAAAGTGTAATTGCTCCACCATCAAAAATGTTGATAATCAACGGTATCTTGGTGTAATTATCGATAGCAAATTGAACTGGAGTCTCCATTTTGAATATGTTTCTCATAAACTTAGACAGTTCCTTGCGAACATAGTAATACTAAAAAATCGCATCCCATATAAGATCAAGATGATGTTGTATAACTCCCTAGCTGAATCGTATATCCAATATGGTTTGAGTAGCTACGATCGCATATATAATACGTACCTGCAAAGCATATTCAATCTTCAACGAAGAATTCTCCGCAATATTGTATCCACAAATATCAAAGAGCAATTTAACGATGACGACAATGGCCTATTCAATTATTGTAAAATCTTGCCAGTACAAACAAAAGTCAAATATACAATACTTAAAGAAAACTTTTTTAACCAAAAACTTCGAAATGAAATAAAACATTCTGTATACACGCGGGCGGTGGCTCAGAACCAGTTATGTACGTCAAGCGCAGCGAACAATACCTACGGCGAACGAATGACGGCTTACCTAGTTCCTCGATTTATTAACGAACTACCACCAGAATTACGCAGTGTGGAAGATGTTCAGCGCCATAATGCGAAATACAAATTGAGATCTTACTTCTTACAAGTATTGTAATTAACTAAGAACACCTTAACTTTAGAGACATAGACTAATCATTGAGTACAAACCGCATAGGTTTTCTAAATGCTTATGTACAATTTTGTTTTGTGTATTTATTATTTATATGATGATAAATAAAAAAAAGGTATCCTGGATATCTGAGCTCCAGTACAGCGATAGTTCCTTAAATATTTTCGTTACGTAGAGTACTTGTCCCGCCCCGCTATCACTACCAAAATTCAAAAATATAATCGCTCGAGAACTTTCGAAACTTTAAAATGCGGGAATCAAAAACAATTTAAAAGTAAAATAAAATATAGAAAAAGAAGAAAATATTAAATATTCTTACGAGAACTCAGCTCATTGGTAAAAGTATTACGTCATGGCTCGGTGCCATCGCATAACATCTAAGAGACCGAAACAAAAAAACAACTACAAAGTCTTTCAGAAATAAATTCTCCAAATATTTACGCATTATCACCCGTTAATGTGCGCCAAGATAAATGGTCTAAAATTACCGGGAGAGATAAATGACTAAATTACCGATGATCATAAATCATACGCGCGGGGTACGCACAGCCGCTGATTAAATTCTATAATGAATGTGTTTTTGAGCGAAGATTATAGTTGCTCACCTGAAGGGTTGAAGGGAACACAGATATAAGCCGAGTAGTAGGTACACTTACGCTTAAACACGTAAACATTATATATTAAGGACTAGAACAGATTGATATTTTCAGATGATTGCAACAAGCAAATATTAGTATATATATATAAATATTTTTTTTAATTAAGAATTCTAGTAACGTGGTTGACACATTACTAATATTCTTGTTAACCCTTCCAGCTAAGCTTAACGCTTGTGTTTATTCCCGGATTCCTCCTATTTCAGGCGCAGTACGGCACACAGTGTGGTTTTAGTTGGTTCGATTCCGACACACCGCCCCACCGAAAACCCCGGTGGGGTGGGGTGACGGCCCGAGGGGGTTTCCACACGAACAAAAAAAAAAGAAGTTGGTTCACGTCAGTAGTGCACTGGGTGGGGTTCGAACCCGTAACCACTTGATCGCAAGTCCAGCGCCTTAGCCATTACGCTACCGCCGCTTATATCATTTTAATTAATATCTCATATTACATGTAATTATTTTTGACAAAAGTGACAAAATTTTAGAAGCACAAATAGGCAATATCTTTGAGACAACCTTTGGATGAACAGGAGTGTAATCATTAACGTGGGTAGTTAATAATGATAATAAATTTATTTCTTAAACACAGGTATACATTACAACATTTATTGTTGGAGACTCCTTTTAAGCATGTAGAATGCCTGTGCCAGGAGCCTCCGCTCTTCCGTACCTACCTTACAACACCTATGAATTAATGAATTACATGCAAATAAACTCAATACCGAGAATTAAACAAAAAATAGAAATAAAATAAAATAAAATAAACATGCATTTACAAAAAACACAATCCAAGTTCCCGTTTAAATACATAATTACACCTTTTATTTACCGTTTGCTCTGTTCTGGTGCCAACAGGTCCAAGAAGAGCTGAATATGGGTATAATCCATGCGTATTGCTTAAATATCAACATATACCATGTTATATCAGTATACATAAATATATTAGTTAAATAAAAAACATATTCAGCTGAAAAATATCACTATTATGAGTTGTACGATATGTTTTTAACGGATTTTGAATCCTAGTCCAGCCCTTTCAATGTACCTTGAAGGACGTCTTTTGTAAAACATAATAAATGTTCTACATTCAACGTAGTCCAGGTACTGACATTGAAGGATGTTTGCCAACCTCTAACACTATGGCCTGATACCTAAACTACAAGCTCGTATTAGGAGAACAAGGATCATTTGTAAAGGTCGCGCTTGTTGTAATTTTTGGACTATACAAAGTTTAGGAGGTAATTAATACTTCACCGTACATCTTCATTTGTACGTGGATAATTAAACAATATTAAATACTCAATTATATTTTACATTTTTATTGAATACATATTAATTATGTGTATTCATTAATAATAATCATAAATTTAAAATACCCTGGACTCGAAAATCCCTTCAACGATTACAAAAGAGCTGATGATTTCCGAACGGCTGAACAGATTTTCATGAATTAAATGTAAGAGAAATCCGGATCAAGTCACCTTTCAAACAAAAAAATATCGAAAACAAATCGGTTCATCCGTTTGAGAGCTATGATGCCACACACACATGTGATACACAGACACGTTAAACTTATAACACCCCTCTTTTTGCGTTGGGGGTTAAAAATTAAGGTAATTGCGATGAAGCAAAATCTCTTAAATTATTGTATGTAGTTAATCGTGTAAATCAAGCTCCAATTAATATGCCTTTATAAGTTAAAATTTGTGCAAATAACTTAGCTTAACTCTTTTTTTAACTTTTATTGAAAATCAGTAATAAATCCGAGAGGATTATGCTTATTAAATCACATGTAATTTAAGACCTTAATTAAATAATTACATGCGTGTATGGGAAAGTTTTAGAAAGAAGAAAAATAATTTTTTGATTTAGATTTATGTAGTAATTAGATCGACGCTTCAGTATTAACATTTGCGTTTAATGTAATTTTGCTACTATCACAAAATGTAGGATCTACAGAGTTTCTTAAATTTCAGAAAGAGCAAAACTTTCTGCGTGACTTATCTTTTTGTTAAGTCATTCATCATCAGTTATTAGTTATCAGATTAATGAGAACGCTATAACATTTTAAATCGCATTGATTCGATATTACAAAGTCATAGGGTTTAACGGATGTTAACCATGACATACACTTTTTAGCCCACTTTCCTCTACTTTTCTGGAAAATTGCAGATTCAAATGACGTTTTGGTGTCAGAGCTGTCATGAGGATCAGTCTCTTGTCACTGTGACGTGGCTCAACATTTCAGTTGCAGAGAAAAACACAGTTATTTCTCTTTTTATGTGAGACTATTTTTTCATTTAATTATTGAAATTTATTTTGAAATAGGTAGGTATATTTAAAGGGTTCCCTTATCCATTTGCATAAAATTTAAGGACATAATATAACATGGCATACTCTGTTTATCTTAATTATATTTACGCATTACGCAACATTATTTACGCATAACAGCTTACGCATAATTTTTTTAAGCATAATTTCTCTAAACATAATAATGTTTAAGTACAATATTCTAAAGCATAAAAAAGAAAAGGTAAGTTTAGTAAATTTGTTATTTGTATGTAAAACATATTGGCGGCTTAGGGGCGGCCTAAGGGCCACCCCCGTCGCTCCTTAACCTATTGATACACTACATTACATAAATCATATTGGTTATAGTTATGCGAATTAAAATTATGACAAAACTAATTAGCCTAAAAAATAATTATGTCAACATAAACTGTATGCCAAAAAACAATTATGCCAAAGTATTATTAGCCCAACAAAAAATATGCAAAAGTATATCAGAAAAAAATAAAATAAAAATTATGCGAAAAGAAGGGTCCATCCAAAGAAGTCGAGCACAGTATAATGACACTCTAAAGCATTTACATTGAAAACATGCTATAGTACATACTTTAGTAGCAATGTACTTCAAATTTCTAGACCGATTATTAAATTTCCATACTAATGTTTATAACACACGTGGACAACTATTTCTCGTCCAAGATTACTACAACTACCAAAATTTATAAGCATCTTAATTTAATACATCAGCAGGTGACTATTTTCCTGGGGGACTTCCTTCCTAGGGTATACCCGAGTCCCTTGCGATAGACTCACTTGTTACGGAACACCGTGTGGTTTTAGTCGGTTCGATTCCGACATACCACCTCACCAATAGCCATGGTGAGGTGATGACCCGTGGGGGCTTCCACACGAAAAAAAAAAAAAAAAAAAAAGCAGGTGACTATTTGTTCGACTATATCATATTACATTAAACGATTCTGTTGCGCCACCGAGATTTGTATATAAGCTGGTCAATGACCTTAATAAATGAGATACAAGAGACAGAGGAATCTATCTCATAGATCAGAACACAGTTGTGGTTTCATTTGTTCGCAACCCTTTTAGTAGTTCTTAGTTCACTAGGCTATTTAACATATGCGTCAATGCCATCGTCGTCAATGCCAAAAAAGAAAAAAAGCATCGGTAGCGTAATGGCTAAGGCGTCGGAGTTGCAATCAAGTGGTGGATGCGAACCCCACCCAGTGCTCTACCCACGTAAGCTCACTCTTAATAAAAGCATTTAGCTTAGCTGAAGGGGTTAACAAGAATACTAGACTGTGTGCCTCATGTTGCTAGTCTTTATTAAAAAAACAAATTACCAAACATCAGTGAAACCATCCAGCCAAAGCCAGCATAACTTTAATATCTCAAGTACAAGATAATTAAGTACTACAAAAACTTAGACGGCATCTGTTACAGACACCTACCTCTCAAAGGTTAGTAGGTGAAGTCATAAAATGGCATTTTATCGCGTAAAGGTCTAGGCCCCAGCAGTAAATTGAGCCGGAACGGCAGTTTGTGACATTCAATAATAGATTATATGGCACTCTCTCAGAGTCAAATTAAGTAAGATGTATGCACCTTAAGAGGGCACCTAAAGCAGAAATATTCCACTTCACCTACATAGGGATCAACCAGCCCTTTCTAGTAAGTAGTGTTGCCAGAACTCTTTAGACGAGATAAGACAACATTCCCTTCATTTACTTTACAATTAGATACAAAGAAACATTGCATCTTTATCATTTTAGTTTTTTTAATGGGATAGGGGGCAAATTAAGCAGACAGAACGAATTCGTTGGTTTTACAACGCTAGGTGGTAAACCAATGTACTGTTAATAATAATAATTAACGTTTGAAATGAACAGAACTATGACTTGCCTGACTCTACGAACACGCCAGTAATAAATATAAAATCTATAAATCTATCAACGTTCGTTCGTAAACCTATGTAAAATATTTTCACTTCTATAAAATGAGAGAAATTAAGGAGAAGGAGAGAAAGTTTAGTTTTTTTATTTTTTGCAATCGAATATTTTATTTCAATCGTAACACTCGCGCATACTTTTTCCGAACGGATAACTGAACTGCCGTTATTTACGATTTATACCACAATTCGATCTTTCGCTGCTACAAGTCAATTACTCCCCGACTTCAGAATTCTATTCTATTCGATCGATCTAAAATCGTACCCCGAAATTAAATTAAATACTAAACCAATATCAAACTATCTCCAAGTATCATCACTTATCACTTCATCAGCGACGTCAGTAAACTTAATAATGGGGTCCTTTATCATAGTTAAATATTTGCACATGCATTTTTTTTACAAAAATTATAATAATATAATAGTTGCAACTGAAACCCAAGAGTGTGAGCTGTCGTCTTACACGCTACGATTTCAGAACTGAAACAAGTTTGTTTCCGATTATTATCAGTAATTGTAAATGAAAGAAGTGCAGACCTTGAATCATAAGAAAAGACAGTACATATAAAATTATTTTCGTATATTAATGAATTGGCATTTTCAATTCTAAAACAAATAAAAATATTCGTTATCTGCAAAGTCGGTTTACGGACGATAATTTTACGTGATAACGTCATAAGGAAACACAATACATATTTTTAAAACTCTGGTTAAAAACATTTAATTTTAAATTTTCTAATAATATTTACAGTTTTTGCAAATTTAATTTAAATAATTTGTTTATATATAATCATTAACAATTAGTTATAGAAATAAACTAAAATCAAATCAATGTCAATAGCCGATCGTGTCTCTCTATCGCTTGTTCCGCGCTCTCCGCTTGCACGCTCGGCTCAGGCGGAACGTGACAATGAGTCATGCTTTTTCGTGCGTGCAGCCGGCTTTCATCGATTTATAAGACATTATCACGTCAATAAAAACTATAAAACACTTACTATAAAAATACACACAGAAAAGTAAAATACAGATTAAAGCTACTCACCAGAAATCCATGTGCCATTCCATCTCACAGGTTCCAACTCTTCAGTCAGTAAATCCTGGATTCTCAGCCGTCTTCCTTTTACTCTAGGGCCCTCATCAGGCGGTGTAAGCAGAACAACTGAAGTGACAATCAGCGCTAAAACTGCCACTATGACCAGCAAAGCGATCAGGATCCCACGCCAATTCCGCTGGTTCGGACTGCCGACGACCAACTTCTGAAAACAAGTGGAAAATGATTAGATGGAGCAAAGTTTAGAATAAAGGCATTGCGCCCATTAAAAGTTAAAGTATCAATAAGTAAGCCCTACAATCCAGTAAACTGAAATCTCCTGGAGAAGATAGGATCTCACGTGTTGACCACGGACTGACAAGCGTAACGTAGGAAGTAACGGTGACATGTCGAGGTGAAACCGGTTGGGAGCCGCTGGATTAAGCCGGTGGTAGATTGGTTATTGCAAAATTAGTTGAAAGAGGTTTTTGTTCACCAGTGGACGTCCTGTAGATGTGCGGCAAATAAAGAAGAATAAAAAGAGGGGAAAACCAAGGAAGAACTTTTTACTTTGTTGAATCTTCTTATAAAATTAAGTTACGTAAAAAGTTGTAATTTTATGATAAAGGAAGTGTCAGTAATACCCTCTTCATAACAGAAATAATTGTTTGCCGAGTACTTGTGTGTGTATTCTTTCCACTCATATTTAAGGCACCGTTGTCCTGTTAATCTTTCCTTGCAATTCCAACCTTTTTGTTTTATGTAATTCCATTAATTTTTCTGACAGAACAGACTGTGCGTTACGTTACTTTAATTTCGATCATTTTGGTAAAATAAAATGGAACAGTATCTAAGCGCTAACACTATCTTCCTAATAAAATATAAGTATTAGCTTAGAAATTACATAGGAAGTCAGTGAAATAGTATTAATAATAACGAATATCAATTAATCTTCATCAAAAGTTGCATATAAACTGTATGAAGTATTGGTCATGCCAACTAACACACAATAAACATCCCATACCTCATTTGAGGCCCTACAAATTGACCCTGTTCATTCTAGTCTTAAAAACGCCAATGTATATAAACCATTAGGTTAGGTCAGCTAGTTTGGAGGCCCCAAGAATTAGCGGACATCCACGTGGCCTGTACTTGTGTCCGTCCTACGCTTGTAGCTGGCGATGTCACTGCGAAGGGGAGGAAGGCTTCATGAGGAGTACCGAGAGGCACAGAAATTGGCCGCGCTAAATCGAAAAAGAGAATGGGGTCGTCCATGTCGTGCGGCTCAACAAAAGCACCCACCCTTACGGAGACTCTCTTCCAGATAAAAAAATGAAAATCTTTTTTTGTTGAAAGATGATTTATAAATTAAATACTTTAATCAGCACCGTACCGCTGAAATTACGTTTTTTAAGCATGATGTTTCAACTTTGAGAGATAAAGGAAGCGACATAATGAAGCGATCGACAAGCACTACCAGTTATTTTTCTTATATGCGTTTTAAAATTAATTAGGAAATCCATGAGCATTCGAAAAGGCCGTAGAGGAAAGAACTGTCGGAGTTATACCTACTCAAAAAAAGTTTTTCGAAAATAGACAAAGAACTTAGTATAAAAATTCGGGTTCGTAAAAAAATAATTAAGTAAACATACTTGTATTTACGACTACTTAATAAATTTGTTATATGACGATTTATTTTACTTTGTTGAATTAAACCCCTCCGTGTATCGTAAATAACTTTAGATGTGAATAATATATTATCTCACCACAGGAAACCGACCGACTGGTGCAATAATATAATAAAACATGTGTGGAATAATATATATCATAAACTTTGTCTAGACACTAATTATAATATTTGTAATAAACTCTTCCTCTCTCCTAACATTGTAACATTGTGATGTTCCCGACAGGGTTCATAATTGTAACCTAATTATAAGTTTGACATCTGTATCACATTATGGAACGCAATAAATGTATTGAGTATTGAGTAAATTAATTACTTAAAAACCTACACGTGCATTGGTATCGGTATTGGTATAGAGCTCTGGTTCCGCATTTTAATTCATACTCGTTCCATTATGAGTTCAGAAAAGAGGAAAAAGCTTGGCCGTTGTGTGGTCGCTCCCATACATTCCAGGATGACGTGGGGTGGCTGTTTCCTTCGGCCTAAGACAACTTCTGCACAGAGGGATGAATAGATCATGGTTCAGGGCCAAATGGCTCGTGATGGTTCCTACTAACTAATCCAGATAGACTGAGCAGTCTGCACGTTAATCGTGGAGAGACTTCTGTCAACACCTGTTTGGACTGCCTACATCCAGGTATGTTGGCCCAGCGACCATTATGCACTTCACGTGTCCGTTGCCTTACCCAAGAGCGATACCTACACATACAATAGCAACACATTCTCTCGTTTTTAAGAGGATATGATTGCTCGCCAACCGTGATCCCGCCTAAGTGGCCGCCGTTACAGAGACTTCATAAGCGATAACTTAGGAGGTACTTATCTAGTTTTATACCCTCCGTCATAGACAATTTAGTTTGATGCTGTGTGAATTTTGAAAGGTTGTATACCTATATATTAATACGTGAAGCGCAAACTTTGGATCCCTTTTTACGAAAATTGGGCGGACGGAGGAGAAATTTCGCACACTTATAGTTTATACAGAGAAGAAGTGACGAATGCTAATATTTTTAAACAATATGTCTTACAACTTTAAAAATTACGTGAAAACGGCTTAATGAAATTACACGCATCCAGTATATGTGATTACCTGTCATGGTAAGTAAGTTTATACAATGACAGCTCAAGTTATACTGGCCACTAAAAAAACCATGGTCGAAATTCGACAACCACGCGATCTCTAGTATATTTAAAAAGGGAAGTTTAATATTATTGTTTTAGTTACTATGATCGTCTTGTTTTATAAAATATCACTACTGAACACAAAAGTTTCAGAATGAGCTTTACTTATAATATATTTATGTAGGCATTTTATTTTGTTACCTGGAAGTGGCGGTGGTAGATTTAATATAAGGCTTATGTATTTATGGCGAGTTTAAGCCAAAATCGAAAAAAAAAACACTTAAATACTGTTATATAGCTTATTTTAAACGTGGTAAGGTTCCTAAAGTGTGCTCTTTAAGATAATACACCAATCTGAGTGTACCAAACAAGGGCATAATGAAAAAAATGCTATTTGTAACGTCCGTATAATAGTATAGACACCAGTATGAAACCCTTTTGTTGATATTACAAAAAATTACTTGCGAATATGGAGAACGCTTTCATCAAGATATCCTTTTTGGTTCAAGTCGCCAAGGTCTGGAATGAACTGCTTGCTTCTATTTTTTTTTTTTTTTTTAATTTTTAATCCTGGAACATTCAAGAGTAGAGTGAAAGGGTTTCTCTTTGATCATCATTATGCACCAGGTGAGTTGAAAGACAAACGCCTATTCCGTTTCCGGAAAGTTTGCGTTGAGAGAAGAAGAGAAATTTCCCTGAATCCCAGTACCAGAGAGTTATCCGATTCTAAAAAAAAATGAGCCAATTCAATCACAATATCAATAAACAACTGAGGGAACTAAGATGTGATAGAAAAAAATATCATATTTTTATTACATCAATGTTAAGAAATAATAAATCATACAAAATACCTATGTAAAATAAAACCTCAAAAAGTTGAAAATTTGTTAAATTAAAACAGCAGTTTTAGCAATATAAAAGCTAGAAGGTTTTCTTTATTTTAGATTTAACTTTTATTTTAGATTTAGTGGTTAGTGATCCTGACTGCTGAGCCAGAGGTCGTGGGTTCGATTCCCACCCAGGGCAAATATTTGTGTGATGAGCACGATTATTTGTTCTGTGTCTGGGTGTAATTCATCTATGATATGTATGTATTTAGAAATATATAATTATGTTTATCAGCAGTCTGGTTACCATAGTACAGGCTCTGCCTAGTTTGGGATCAGACGGCCGTGTGTGAGATGTGTCCAGTTATTATTATTATTCTCTTCATTTATTTCGTAAACATATAAATTACATTTTTAAATATACTTACAATAAAAAGAAACAAAATATATTTAAAAATATAAAAAATAGTGTCCCACCGGTATCGGGTACAGGGACCAAGTTACCGGTGGTTAGGGTTCCAGAGACAGGAACCTCCTCACTATGCGTGCCGTATCGAGAAGGACTGCCTTCTGCATTATTATTATTATTATTTGATAACCTATACTCTACCCATTTTTTTTTTTTTTTGGACAGTTGCTTGAAAACGTACCTCTACCAGAGTTTTTAAAATAAAACTTTAAAACGCGCTGTTAGTAAAATATATAGATTTTTATCAATTTTCATTTGATTATGCTATTTATAGTATAGTAGTATTTTTAAATTAACTTATTACTTTTTAAATCGATTGTTTGTAAACGAATCGCTAATGTGTTAGATCATCTCTAAGTGACTACTTTTAGAAAATAAAATAAACGAATGAACACAGTATGCCTGTGATTGTCTCAACTACAAAGTTACCTGTAGATTGCAATGGCGATAATGTATTTATGATGTGTTCTAGTTTGCTTTTCAATACAACACAAGTTAGGACTCTATATAAAAGAAAAAAGACTGATTCCCTCGTGATGTGACGAGTCAGGTTAATAAGGCAACTTAATGACTTGACCTCAAATTACAAGAGTTAGAACCTAACATATTATGCACTTTTTATGTCCGGTCATAAAATTCGGTGCTAAGTTTCTTATTAGAAGCAATAGAAATATATTTTGAAATAGTTTCACTCAATGAGTATTTAGTTTATGTCAAGAAGTTGTAAGAAATAGCAGCTAGATAAATAAGACCTGCCTGCAGTCCTATGAAATGTTGTATGACTGTAAGTAAAATAAATATGAATGTAACAGTCCCGTATTCATCTTCTTGGGAATATTGTACCCGTCATTATTTCTTAAAATTATTAGTACGTGTGTAAAAAGAAATATTATTATACCTCTTATGCAATCATTTTTCTGATGGCAATTTGATAAAAAAAGAGGATTGATATCATTTTAAATGTCTGGCAGTTATCACAATCACGATTTTTAAATGGCTACCGAATGGCTGGCAGTTTAGGCTATACAGTGGTTCCAAATATGAATTGAAATGTTTAAAAATTTAAACTTTATTTTGAAACAAAATTGAATGTGTATTTATGTCAGAGTTCTTTTATTTGATGTCTTAATTTATGGCGTTATTTTAATTCTTTGTTTAATTAATTTACTAACCAGTGGACAGGAGTGTGGCTAATTTATATACATTAATATTAGCGACTCTTCATAATATATGAGTCCGAGTCATTAACTAGTGTGCTCCTAACGATTATTGTAACATATTTTAAAACAAAATTATATAAATGAAAATTCTACTAATTCAAGGGTCATGCCCAGAGAGAAAGATAACCGATCGATTGCTATGTATCGAGGACTTCTGTCTAAAAGGTCCCAATAGTGTCCTCCACAGTGACATGGGTAAATACGTTCGGCAGATGACAATTTACTTTTGAGAAAGGATATACCTACATAATTGACATAGGTCTAAATTAGAAATGTTTAATAAATATTATCGAGTAATTCTACTGCAGATAGACATCTAATCTCCGTATGTGGGGTCGCTGCATTGTAAATATGTATAGACATACATATTTACAGTGCAGCGACTCCACATACGGAGTTTATACATCATCTAGTAAAGGCAAGCAGCAATGTATCAATGATTCAGAGCGCTGTTTGGTACTGTTCAATAGAAACGAAAAGGATTTCTTACGTCGGTATTTGACAATGGATGAAACATGGATTCACCATTTCACTCCGGAATCCAATCGGCAGTCAGCAGAGTGGAGAGTGGAGCAACTGACGCTTATTTTGAAGCCAAAGATAAATCGTTCTACACACATGGAATAGAAAAGTTAGAAAAATGTTGGAGGGACTGTATCGTGGTTGATGAATAAAAAAGAAGTTTCTAAAAAAATATTTTTTTTATTTAGTATCAGTACATTTTGAACCACGTGTTATTTATATATAGAAAGTTTAGTTTAGATAATGAAACTATTTTATAATTACTATTGTCATATATCTTTGTAAAATTATTTACCCTTACAAAATTTGATTTGATTTGATATTGAGCATTGACACAATAAATTATTCGATGTGTGTGATCGTTTTTGATGAAATTTTTAGAAGAATATTGATTTTTATAACCTAAATACTCATTCGGAGCAAGGATGTCTTGTAAATCTGGTTATGTTGAGCAACTTTCGCTTCTCAGTGTACAGCAAACTTAGAAATTACTACGTGATCTAAAAATCATCATCAGGAATAAATACGGCAGCATCCTCTGTCTTTTGTTTCTAATGCTCATAATAATTAAAAAGTTTCAGGGCCAAAAAACCGATGATTGACTGGAAATTTCTTTTAAGAAATGGTTATGTACAATTTAAGTCACCACTTTTAATCATCGATAACCGATATAAATGTAAGGTATCTTGGGCAAATAAACTAATGAATGAGTCTGGGAAAAGTCATGTCTCGTATTCCGTGGACTGTAGACACTATCACCTTCTCTTCCTCTCGATGATAGGCATAAGATGGATATGCTTCTATTCTTTGATATCTTGCGTGGTGAATTCGATAGTAGTTAACTTCTATCGTGTATACAGTTCTGTACCCCAAAGGGTCGCACCAGACACACCCACCTATTTAATATACCTAATCACCGCACTAATTACGGTAAAAATGCTGTTACGACACGACTACTTCGCATCTATACCGGAAACTTTGAGGGAATAGAAATATTTCAATTAACTAAGGAGTCATATCGGAAACAAATCGCGAGTATATCTACTCACTAGTAAATAGATAAAATACAATTCGTTTTTTTGTTTTTTGTTTTGTTGATTTGATTTATTCTAATTTCATGTAATTTGTTTTAATGTAGCTTAATTTAATTTAATGGAATTTTATTTGACTTGATTTAATTTGATTTAATTTAATTTAGATTAATTTGATTTAATTTGATTGATTTAATTTAGTTTAGTTTGATTGATTTAATTTAGTTTAGTTTGATTTGATTTAATTTGATTTGATTGATTTAGTTTAGTTTATTTTGATTGATTTAATTTACCTAATTTAATTTAATTTTATATATTTGGAGAGTGTTAATTATGGGTGACTCACACTACGTTATGAGTATAGTCTTCTAAAGAACATTCATGTTTAGTTTTGCTTTACTCCATTATTAGCTATTATAGTTACGTCAGGTCTTTGACGTATCAGGATTACGCCTACAGAAAACAGATAAGTAATCGCCGCACAACCGCATTATCTCTTTCAAGATTTTATGTGTATTCAGTATTCCTTATTTGCACTTCCACAATGTAAATGACTCTATATTATTTTATGTTCATTGTGTGATAATGTCCGATGAGTTCTCGATAAAATCAAAGTCCTTCAAGAATAACTGATTCGAGAAAACCTTAATTTATTTAAGAACTTGAAATTTTCTAAAGAGGTTTTTCTTCTAATAAAAAATGCCAATATTAGAATATCACCGAGACCAAAGCATTTAGAAAATTTCGTACCATATTTAACATCAGCTTATCTTTACAAAAAGTTCTTAAAAGCACTTAGTGAGAGATGCTAAGTAAAAACGACTTGAATATTATGATTCCGTACTTTATCTCAATGAAACTATATCTTTTTGGTTTATTTTTATTTTATAACTACGTTAGCAAATAATTTGACGTGGTATATTTACCACGTCAAATTATTTAAGTTCTATTCCTATAAGGTAACCAAATATGACTAAATAAATCGGAATGTTATATACCGATCGTTACCGCGTCGTCACGGTGCCGGTGGCGTACACGATCGGTGCATTTCGATTCAAATGTAACCAAAGGGGTATCATCTAATATGGATACAATTAGCGAAACTTTAAAAACAATTAACTAGTCATAGACGAAACTTAAAGAAAATTTTCAATTTAATTTATTGGTTTTTTTTTCACAGTGTATTGTGATTTTTGATCGTTGTTACATATCTCGTTTATTCATTAAAATGTTTCTTTAAGTATAACATGCATTTTTAAGCATTTGGGATGTGTTATTTTTGCTAGTAATTTAGTTTTGATCTTGTCCAAAACAGATTACAAAGACCTGCTAAAAAAATCTGTTTTGGCCTTTTTGACATAAATGTACGTAGATATATACATTAACAGTGAACATTTTATTTAATAATAATTTAACAAGAGAAAACTAAATTGTTAATGAAAAAAGAGGCAGTCATGGGACTGCCGACAGAAGTGAAAACTTAAAGGAAACGACGAAGAGCTGACAGAACTCAATGTTTAGATTAACATGACGGTCACGAGTTCAGTGCTTTTTTCCCCATAACAAACGTGCCTAAAGAAGTTTTCACTTCAAAAAAAAACTGTCAGTCGTAGGATTGCACGTCAGAAGCAAAAACACACACACACACACACACACATCTATATATATGTATTTGAGCGTGACAGTCACGCGAGTTTAGTGCTTTTTCCCCATGCCCATAAAAGTGCCCAACGTGCCTAAAGAAGTTTTCACTTAAGAAATATTGTAAAACAATAAAATAGTAGTTACTATTTTGGTGTCATAACGGTTGCAGCACTTTATTTTCTGTTATATTTCGTTATCATGGCCATTGTAATCAATGGCTGTCGAAAAAAGGCCAAGTTTTGCTGATAAAATAAAGATTTTTTTGTTTTCTCTGCGATCAAAATATTGTAATTTGAAGTGACATTTGTGTGACAGCCCACAGAACTGTCTGTTAGCTGTCACACAAATGTCACTTCTTCTATTTGACATTAAGATTAGCAATTTTTTATATTCACTGTAGTGTACGATTCTTGCACTATGATGTTATACACCTTTTGCTTGTTTTAAGTCGAATAGTAGGTATAACTAGAAGCAGAACGTGATAGTATTTGCGGAGATTACCGTTACTAGTGGCTGAACCTAATCGGATTGTGGAACAATTTCGAGTGTTGCGCGGTTTTTGACATCCATCTACTTTGTCACACCGAGGTTGTAATTGTTTTTTAGGAATTAATTTTAAGTACTTTTGAAGTGAAAACTTCTTTAGGCACGTTGGGCACTTTTGGTATGGGGAAAAAGCACTGAACTCGCGTGACCACAATGTCACACTCAGATGACTTACACATGTATGTGTGTAGATGTGTATATATGTGTACCTATGTGTTTTCATTATTGTGTTTTCTGACGTCCAGTCCTACGACTGACATTTTTTTTTAATAGGATCAATCATCTATTCTAATAATAGAGAGCTGAAAGTCGGATTCGAAGATTAATTTTGCTCTATTGATAGCCCAATTCTTAAGGAAGGTTATTTTACATCATGCTAAGATCATGCCCTTTAATAGGTTATGACCAATATAACAAAACGCCGCCGGTGAAACTGCGGCAAATGTATCTGACAAAGGAACACTTAAATCACTGAAATGACTCTAGTAATCCGTTATAGAGAAAATCTATAAAAACATGAATAATTTTAACTTAGTTCTTAAATGTATTTTCTCAGACACATTGAATGATTCCAAAATAAAAAAAAAAAGATTTAAAATCTTAAACATTTCATCTACTTTTATGCGAAACGCAGGGGAAAATACCTTGAAATTCAAACGGTCACAACTTTTAAGTGGATAGTGATAGAATATGGATTAATTGTAACAAAGAAAAAAATATAAAAAACAAAATGTAATATAATTACAGAAGAGAGAAGAAGGTCTCAGCAATTTTGATAAATGTGTATAAGTGTGTTATAAGTTACTGAAATAAAACATTTTCATTTTTCATTCACTCACACTTCGTAGCTTTTGATATAAATGCAGATTTATACACGACATAATTAAATAACTTTCGAGCTTTTGTTTCGTCGCTTTATATCAAATGATATAAAGTAGTTTTCCTTTACCTGAATGGAATTAACTCTAAACTGCCGAACCCTAACTAAAATTTAGCATCGTCACGTTTACGCAATAACAGGGTGAGCGTCAATGTAAAATGATCAATTGCTTTTGACGGGGCTCGCACGTAGCGACGGTCCCACGCACCCCAACGAGCGGTTACACGGTTTAGCAATAGATTTCAGGATAATGGGAGATAATTTATTATGAATCTAGGTTCAGGTGTAGATGTTGTAGACGGTGAATGGGCTGCGACGTTTGAGTCAAGCTCTGCTTGGTTAATGTTTAGTGCGTGATTAAATTTTTGTTGTAGTTATTTGGTTAAAAAAAGAAAAAATATATATAATTGTAACCTAAAGAAATAAATCTCTGAGAACCACTTAAAGAGACAGTTAATATTTTTTTACCTCGAGGAGGAGGAGGATACCCCACTGTTTAAAATTGTATGTCTAAAATTAAAAACTAGGTATATTAATTTATCTGGTTGGTATAAAGATATGTACATAAGTAGAATAGGTAAAAAAATGTGTATGTATCTAAATCTTTATATAATACTGCAATAACACAAAAATATTGACTCACATAACCAGAAGCCTACCAATAACATTTCAAATCTCTAATCGCGACCCTACTTCCAATTTGTTAAAGGATATAATATAGTCTGTTTGACACAAGCGCGCAGGGTGTCATGTAATCCTCCACTATCGCCACGATTACTGTCACGTCCGACGATTACCTGCTAAACTGTTGGCACAAGGATTAAGGTATCAATAGGTTTATATACTTATGTGTTATTATGTGATAACTGTAACTTATTCGTTTGAAAGTTTTGTGACCGAAACATTTTGATTTCCAATAAAATTAAAAATTTCATAAGTGTGTGCGCTTGTGAATCAGTATATTTGTTACACCAGACTTGTATGTAGAAACAGTAGCACCGTTTTTAGTGCAACTAAAAACCCGGATGGCATAACACGAGGAACATGAATACATCCGCTTTCATTAAAACTGCTTTAAGGCTTTATAACAAAATAACCTAAGAATCATTAAAAAAATCAAATTATTATCAAGTCCACATTTCTGCTTCCTTATCACACTGTATTCAAAATTTGAATCCCGATTGCTTATCAAAATTTATCCAAATAGTCCAAATACAGTCCCTCCCATTTCATTATTAAGTAACGAAGTTCTCACTACAGTCACTACTACTGCTACTACCCACAACTATTCATTCGCTAATACATACCACTTTTAATTTTTAATTTTCCCTAAGTTACATATAGTTTGAATTAGCTTGACTACTTTTTAGCAAATAATTATAACAAAAAACTATCCTATTTACGTCAGCGCTCAATCCATCCGCTTCTAAGCTATAATGATGCAGACAGATACACATAGATAATGATGTCAAACTAAAAACACACTCTTTTGCGTAGGAGGTTAAAATATAGAGCATTTACAAGAAAGAGAATAGGCATTGTTTATTAATGAGACGGTCGAATTCAAACTGTATGGATCAACCTTCGACATCGGATTTCGTGGTCAGTTTTAAATATTAAAAGTAAAACTCAGGGACCGAGCAATGGTTTACACAGGTTCGGGATCGATCCGTTCTCTGTGGTAATATTATTGTCTAGTCTGTCAAACAGATGTCGTGGATGATGATTCTTCAATATGATTTCATAAGTATTCGAACATTTGCAATTAGCGAATCGTAATTTGACTGATTGCCCTTGGTAATGAGAATGACGTTGAGACACAATGTTGTAAGGATAACCTCTATTTCTACAACGACAATAATATAATGACATTATATGACATGTTAACCAAAGGGTTACACTAAGTGAGAATCTAAAATGCTATTCTTGATGTCGAGGTCTAATCTCTAACGCCACGTCACACTGGTCGTCAATAGGGGTGTTGACAAATTTTCGGAACAAGCTAAGGCCTTTTGAAGGCAAAAAATAATATTCTAAAAAAACTTAATAGTAAAAAAAAAAATTAAATATACTTTCAAAAGTTCCCACTAAAATACTCGCATCTGCCAAATGAGTTTACGTTTTTAACCGATAAACTGACAGAGCTCCATAAAGTAGTATCAGTACATACGTAGGTCATATTATGATACTGACAGCAGGCTGTCAGCTTGTTCATCGGTTAATGACGTAATGGATCTCGTTGGTGTTTGCAGTCACGTGTTAATAGTGACTACTTAAATCTTTTTTATCAATTTTATTAAAATTAAAATTTTCAAAAGAAAAAAATGTGGGTTTTAAAACATCACAATTAATCACTCAGTTACAACGTAATATAAATTCGTAATCCGTGTCTATATTATAGTTGTATCTATCTAAAATCCTAGATTTGATGGCATAGCGTTTACCGGTACCAATTTATCCTTTCTGAGCCTCCTAGTTTCCCAATATAGAGCCCCTTTCCCCATTCTCGTATTTTAAACACCAAAAACGAAAGCAGTTTTAATAGCCGGTAACTGACTCCGGTGTAATAGCCACTTTGGGACGTTAATGGAGCGTTATCTTAACAAGTGCCCCTCTCCGATGTCACTCTATTACAGAGATATCTCACCCTACAAACCTTTTCTGGATCAACACGACTTTTTCGCTGTTAATGATTTTTGTTTTTAAACTTTCGCGACTATACATATTACATGTGTAAATCACGACTTAATTGCGGTTATAATTACAAGGTACAATAATTTTTTTGGTGGCCCGACAATTCGATGTTTATTTTTTTTATAGACAACTGCCGCATTAGGAATATAGGATAGTGGTCACGGGTGGACTAAGTGTTGTAAAAGTATATCAATTTATCATATTTAATAGTAAACAAACGATAATATCTAAATGCATGAAAAACCTACAAAACGAGTTAATTATAGTTTGAATAATTCATTATTATTAGGTTTAGTAGGTTCAACATTTATAATTTACCGACCCGACAGACGTTGTCCTGTCTGAACTATGAATATGGAACAATCGCGCCAACTGTCAAACGACTGACAGTTATTTCATAGGTTACGTTAGAAAAGTTTTCTTAAAGCTTCTAATTTTCAGCGCATGTTTCTAATTTTTTTCTTTCCTAAGAACGTTCTCCTGAACATAAAAAAAAGAATTAACGAAATCGGGCCAGCCGTTCACGCGTGATGCCGTGACTAAGGGAAATAGGGATTCATTTTTATACAAATAGAAAATTTATTTTATAACTAAGAACTTTCATCAGTCGCTCTTAGTTCATTCCAATTAACATCGAAAAGCAGTTTGTCACCCTATTACATTACTAACTTCAATGAGGAAAATTGCCCAAATGCCGATCCCCTACGCCACAGGCGGCTTTTACCGACAGTGGTTGAAGTTACGAACATGACTAGTGTTGTGGCTAAGTAATTTAAAATATTTTAATTGTAATTTGTCGTTCTTATGTCTGCTCTTACATAACTCGGTAATTACTGTGTATTCGTTATTATTTTGATAAATAATTGAAATTAAGTAAAACTTCATGTTGGACGTGATATTTTATTTAAAAAAATAGGGGATGAACTGCAATAATTGCAATACGATCTAGGAATCCCTAATATTTTTATACCTATTTGAGGTGAATTTATGGCTTCGCGTAGTCACGTCAATGCATTTTCACTTTGGCGGTCAAAGGATTAAAGTAGGGCACACCAAATTTCTTCTTGATTTGGAACCACCCCTTTTTAAAAGAACCTAAGCAGAACACGCGGGTTTATATAATATATGTACCCACTATGTGCTCTTCTATGCCTGTGAGAAGGGTACTCAGAGCTCTATGGATCGTCAATCGCTAGTACAAAAGAAAACATTTTGGTCTCTATTTAATAATACTGTCCCTATTCTGTTTAATTAATGGATATCATCCATCCAGGATGAAATTATAGAACACATAAAAAAAATTCAAAAGTCTGTAATTACAGAGACTAGAGTGTTCAAGCATTTCTGTAACAGATTCATAGCAATTGCATCCTGCACTACAGCAGCATTACATATGAATTTTTCAATTCCGCTCTCCTCCATTTTACAGAGTTTGGATGCAGGTGGTTTGTATCCTTGGTTATGCATACGTGGTAAATATTCTACATAAAATGAATACACGATAGGCTTTAATGGTCTTTGTGAATCTTCAGAAAAGATGATCCTCCGGTGACCACTTTATCATAGTGGTCAAACGTAATCCTAATAAGAATATTTAAAGTATAAATCCCTTTGACAATCCATTTCAATATACTCAGAACTACAAAGGCAGGCTTAATATACAATGAAATATCTTAAAACCACTGACTTCCTGGTACATTGCAAAAGCTAAAGGAGAGTGCATAGAAACCTTTTAGTTCGCCTTAAATAGCTTAATCTTTGTAAGTGTGTTTAACTGCTGCACTTAGACATTAATGTCCACTTAAGCTATTAGTATTAGATTCGTATAGATTTTCTTTGAATAGCAGCTATCGCGTAAAAAACAATTCATTGTCTCTGAGTGCGACATTGTCTCATGTATGATATAGCTTGTCCCTGGTTGTATCCGTTTCCAGATATACAAAAGAATATGTTTTTTGAAAACGCATTAGTAACCATCGCGATCGCCTGGTGGTCGAATTTCGAATATAATTCATTAAGTTTTAATTTATGTTGGTTTACTTCACTGACCAATATAACTCAAACGGTCATTGTATCGACTTTCGTACCATGAGAGGTCAACATAATACTGGACGCGTATAGTTTATTTTACGTCATTTTTAGGGTTCCGTTCATTAAAAGGAAAAAAAGGAACCCTTATAGGATCACTTCGTTGTCCGTCTGTCAAGACCCTTTTTCTCAAGAACCCGTAGACGCATTATGTTAAAATTAATATCAAATACGTATGTCTATGGTCCCTTTAAGCTACAAAAAAAAAGAAACTCAATGCAATCAAAAGATATAGCCTTTGAAGCCTGAGATTTAAATACATTTGAGCATTTTGTAGGTAAATCAAATCCTATAGGGTAATTCCCATTGAGCTACACATTGAGCACAAGTAAAGGAAAGTGGAGGCATCAAATTGAAAATAGCATCAAATACCTTTTGTCAGCGCTCCCTTGGTAAAAAAATCAAGCTTCTAAGCTAACGCAATCAAAAGATACGGCCATTAAGCCTTAGATTTTGACAAATTTGAACATATCTAAGGTAAATCTAAACTTATGGGGTACTTCCCATTGACCTAGAATCATGAAATTTGATAAGAAGCAAAGTCAGAATTCTGAAAGTAGTTAATTTGTTGTTATCACTATATATTATAAAACGAAGTCCCCCGTCGCGTCTGTCTGTTCGCGATAAACTCAAAAACTACTGAACGGATTTTTATGCAGTTTTCACCAATAGATAGAGCAATTCAAGAGGAAGGTTTAGGGTTATAATGTGTTAAGGTTTTGTGTAAATTGGTTGAAATATGATGATGATTGTTGAAAATGTCTCGGCTATATCTTGGAGAATTGATTCCCGAAATGGACATACTATCTACACACAAGTTTGTTTGCTTACGGAACCCTCGGTGCGCGAGTCAGACTCGCACTAGTCCGGTATTTTTAATGTGCGACACATATTATTTAAAAATTTTAGCTTTCTGTACTTCTTCTGCTGCAAACTGCAAATGTCCCGTTCTTCCTTTCGTGAATTTTTCTTATAAATGCGTATAAATAATTCTTTTAACATATTAATACTTAGAAAATATTTACTATAACTTTAATGTTCGATGGTAAAAGTACGTGTGACATAGGCTTCCCGTAAATACTTCACGCATAATCTTTCTAAATCTTTGAGGCCTAGTACAATAAAACTCCGTGGCCGAACACCGTGTGGGTTTTTAGGTCACTTCGATTCTGACAAATCACTTCACCGTTTAGTCCAGGTGAGGTTTCGGACTAAGGGCAAATCATGATGTGTAATAAGAAACTCCTTTGATTCTTACGAAGTCTTGTACGATTCTCCTTCCTCTTCTACATAACACAGCTAAACTTATACACGTATTCTTTTTGTATAATCTCATAAACTACCACATCAACAAATTGACTCTCGTGTCTAAAATGCAGTAACAAGTTTGACAACTTGAAAAAGCTATTTGGTTAGATCCTTGCCATTATAATAAACCTTTAGCGACGCAACGACGAATAGAATTGCCTAACCACGTCAATAAGGACCAGAGTTGGACTCGTATCGGCTTTCCGGTGTGGCATCGTAAAGGAAATACTTTGGCTGTGTGACGCACCATTTACTATCGCAGTCTCGCTGTTGACATAAGCGTTTGTAACGATACGAAAACATTTTGCGTTCGCTGTTGTCCTTGTACATTGAGGGGTGGACTGGTTTCTTTTTTCTTATAATATGACTCAAACCCTTTTAAGAAGAATTAAATCAAGTCAAATTTTAAAACCTCAAAGTGCCTCAAGAATATTTTTTGGACCTTTTACATTTTACAAGAGTCTTGTTAACATTTAAACCCGACCAATTGATCAGGCTTTTTTATTTTTCAGTTCCTTAATTAAAAATTTCAAAATGCCTCAAAATCCAAAAGAACATATTTTTAATTAAAAAAGCCTTTACCCAGAGGTCTTTCGAGGACTATTACAAAGTTTTTCATAATGCCTCAAGAATCTACCCTAAATTGTTTACCAGCTTCCTGCTACTAGATCTACAGAGGATATACCCACTGCTGTAACAAGACTGTTGTGCGTCTACGAGATTTTTGAGGTGAAAACTTCTTTAGGCACGTTTGACACTTGTGGTATGGGGAAAAATCACTGAACTTGCGTGACCGTTACGCTCAGATACATATAAAGATGTGTGTTTGTTTTCACTTCGAACTGATATACAGTCCTACGACTGACAGCTTTTTTTTCATAACACTAATATTTTGTAAAATGCTTATAGCCCGCCTATAGACGCTGGCGCCACGAGACGTGTTCGCCATAATTGAAAAAAAAAACTGGAAATACTCGCATCACTGAAATATTACGTAATAACGCGTTTCACGGGATCTCGTTGGGAGGAGGAAACCAACGAGATCCCGTAAACAGTCGTACAGCGTAAGGCAGTCTAAGGGTGCCTCAATTCCAGATTTATCAGAAATCTGTTGTCGCTTACTAACCTTATAGACAGATAAGAGCTGATAGAGCAGAACATAAGATATTTACCTATTTACTGAAACCTTATCATCCCTACATACTTCCATGCGGTCCCAGATTAATTGCAATGTTTTTATGAACAAAATTTACATTACCTAACCACATTTAGATTGAATAATTTATTCCTAAAAGAAAGTTGTTTAAGTACCCTGCTCACGATAAATTGAGAAACAATATAGCCGTTACGCTCACTATTAACCGGCCTAAGAGCCAAACTAGTATCGTTGTTGACACAAACAAACCTAACGAGATGAAAACATCCTGCGTTAACTAGCGTCCTAGTACCCATGAAGATTTTACTGTACGACTTGGCATTTCTTTTATTATTATTTTTGATCAATTATGGTGAAAGCATAAGTAACTGTAAATTATTGACTCTAAGGCAGACACTTGACATCAAGTAATTCTGGATTCAAACCCCACCCACAGCGCTTTCGATGTTTTCCAAGTAAGACGCTAGTTTGCAACCCTCATAACGTAAAAAAATATAAAGATAAGGCAAGCGCATGATGTAATTTACCTAAATGTTAGAAGTTATGCTTATAACAAATACGTGGCCTGCGAGCCTATTTCCGACATTAAAGTGACTTACAAAACTTTTGGGTGAAATGTCTTCAAGTTCCTTGTTCCTACTCTAAGTTTCCTGACCTTCCAACAATGGGTATCACGTTTGTAACCGCAAGACGTGAGTTATGGTTATATTTAAGAAGTTTGCTTACGTAACCAAATAATCCTTTATTTTATATTTAAACACCCAAGTTCTCAGAATTGTAATCGGCTGTCATTCGATTCACTTACTTTCAAAAAAACGCTTAAATAATGTTAAATAACTTAAATTGTGTTGTAAATTTAAAAAAAAGTAACTATATTGTGATTGTCATACATGTGGTGTATTTATCAATCAAACACATTATACATAAGTCGAAAGTAAGACCGATTAAATTATTATTAAATTTACCGATTACAAATATACAATCTAAAATAACCTTCGGTAAGACAAGGGCATAGATGTCAAAAATCTAAAGCAGATATTTAACTCCTCTAAAGAATAAGCACCGAATCACAATAGGCAAGGGCATATTTCATACAGAGAACAACCATATCAAGGTCATATCATTATATTAATACGTGAAGAGAATTGTTTGTACTCCTTTTAAGAAAATTTCGCGAAGGTAATGTGAATTTTGGAATATTTACAGTTTATAGAAGAAGTGCAGAAAGCTAAAATTTTTAAACAATATCTTACAACTTAAAAATTACATGAAAACGGCTTAATGAAATTACGCGCGTCCAGTATATGTGATTACCTGTCATGGTAAGTAAGTCTATACAATGACAACTCAAAGTTATACTGGCCAATGAAAAAACCATGGTCGAAGTTCGACCACCACACGATCTCTAGTAAGCATAAATATACATAGGTACATATATGTATACACTCGCTCCTGTATCCCGAAGGGGTAGGCAGATTGCCGGCTATAACTTAGTACTACTTACGTGACAGAAGGCAAGCCTACGGCCGTCATCCGGGCACTTTGGGAATCAAAATTTAAAATTGGGAGTACATATACTGAAAGGTAAAGATATAATTACCTTTTAGAACGGAAGGTAATGGAAAGAAAGGATGGAAGAATTACCTTATTCGGATGGATTGGGGATTGCAGCAAGTTAATATAAACGTATGTGTATTATCTTTGCAAAAGATGTGTTGTGTTATGTGAATTTAAGCATAGGCACAATAATGAATGAACCGTATACTATGCATTAAGAAAAACATAATTTCTTTTTCTTTTAAGAAAAAAACTGTATGTATTAAGAAAAACTTTGACGTTTCTAAATTAAGTTATAAGAAACATAAAATTAACTCTCAAAAGTGATAAATAATAGCTCATTATATTTGAAACCGCTATTATTACTTTAAACGAGCAATTCTTGTATGTAGGCATGTATTTATATTTCGGGTATCTGGAAAACGGCTCAACCGATTTTGGTGAAATTTTATATACAGATACAGTTTTGCATTTTAAATTCGACTGCATAGTTGTATATCCTATATAAACGAAATTTTCCAAAAAAAAAAACCACTATTTTACAAAAAGGTAACGAGTGAAGCTCGGTCTCCTAGGTATACGGTATATACTTATAAAAGAGAAAAGATAAAATGTAATTAATTTGTTGTTTTGTTTGTCTATATTAAAATGTTATGTGTGTATTACAGTTTCCTCGAATGGTGTACAATAAAAAAGATAAATAAAATAAAATAAATTAATTGAAGTATAAAAGAGACATTCTTTCGGTAGACACAAAAGGATTCATGCTGGTACAAAAGCATAGATTTGAGTATTACTAGAATGGTTCTTCTACTTTGAATGTATCTACTAACAATATTTACTAAACACGTAAAAAAAATTTGCTATCGCCGCCTCTAACTCTTTCGTTACTCTACATATCAAAACGTGCCTCCTATATCGACACGTTTCTCAGTCTTTGTGTAACCAGCTGTAGCATTAAGCTGTGTGTTGTGCAGTAGCTCTGATCATGTGGAGAACGTTTCTGTTGTTTGTCGTCGTGAGCGGAGTCAGCGCCAAGGTAGATGAAGATGACCCTAAAGATATGGGTTCCTTTGGTATGTATTAATAAATCTATATATTAATACGTAAGGAGAATTTTTGTAACACATTTTTAGGTAGATTTTGAAGAAAGTCTACCTATTGGCTTTGTACCAGTCGTCGAGTTTTCCAAAAAAAATCTTCAGGTCTAGTTATCCCTAGACCCCAAAACAACCACCAGTTAAAAAGTTTATACAGTTAAATATGTATGTATATATACATTTATGTATGGATGTATGTACCTCAATTTTACCGGCACGATAGAGGTCGCAATTATGCACAGATTGCTTTCAAACTTGGACGAAAAATCAACAGGGCAAAAATGAAGGTTAAGTTCGTGAATGGGGGATATTCCCCCAAAGGGGGGAACGGGGGGGCAAATTCGAAAAATAAAAAAATCACGAAATCTATCTCTGTGGGCCTGCTGCGCGCCCGGATTTATTTTCTTTTTGAAAGACAGCTCCTGCATTAGGAATAGTACCTGGGAGACCGAGCTTCGCTTGGTAGCTTTTTGTAAAATCGTCATTTTATTTTTGTTTTTTTTTTTGTAAAATTGCGTTTTTCAGGCTATACAAGTATGCAGTTGAACTTAAAATGTAAAACTGTATCTGTATACACAATTTCATCAAAGTCGTTTGAGCCGTTTGTTATTACATACAAGAATTGCTCGTTTAAAGTAATAAGATTCCTGTGTCGGGGGGGGTGTCGCCACAAACATTCAAACCACGGACACAAAAAACACCCAGACTCGGGACAACTATTTGTGGATCTCACAAATTTTTGTCCCGTCTTGGATTAACATGTCTGTAAAATTTGGAATACTTATAATATACTAGCGGACCCGACAGACGTTGTCCTGCCTGAACTTTAAAAAAATATTATTCCTGGAACCCTATCATAGCGCCATCTACAGGGTCCAATTGTAAATCTAAATCGTTCTCGAATCCACCTGAAGACACAAAAAAATTCTTTAAAATCGGTCATTATTCCTGTAACCCTATCTCAGCGCCATCTACCGAGTCCAATTGTAAATCTAAACAATTCTCGAATTCACCTGAAGACAAAAAAATTCATTAAAATCGGTCCAGCCGTTTAGGAGGAGTTCAGGAACATACGATTATAGATATAAATAAGATAATATGTAGAAGAAGTGCAGAAAGATAAAACTTTAAACAATATGTGCTATAAAATAAAAATTAAAAATGTTATAACGGCTACATAAAGCTACAGGGGTCCAGTATATATGTTGACCTGTCATGGTACAAAAGTCTATACAACGACAGTTCCAGTTATACTGGTCGATGAAATAAAAGAAGACTTTCAGAACGTTACTAATTAGTATTATTTATCAACCTTATATAGAAATTGTATTACTGCTGGCCTCCAACCGTCGCGTCGTGTAAGGGGTAAAGCCATGTTCTCGGGGACTTCCTTCCTAGGGTATACCCGAGTCCCTTGCGATAGATTCACTTGAGACGGAACACCGTGTGGTTTTAGTCGGTTCGATTCCGACATACCACTTCACCAATAGCCATGGTGAGGTGATGATCCGTGGGGTTTCCACACGAAAAAAAAAAGAAAAAAAAAGGGGTAAAGCCATAGTCCAGAAAGCTTGCCCAATGTTAGTAGATCAATATTCAAGAACATTATGGAGTACTTTCTAAGATACGCAACTTTTCTCACAGTATTTTTAGCGTTGAAGAAAGTGATCAAAGTTATTTTATCAACAAAAATCTGGAACAAACAAAACAAAATGGAACAAACTACTGGAATTATCAGAGTTTTTCCCCGAGTGATACCCTCCAGGCTGGAGGATTTATCACATTTTAAAAGTGAGGAAACACAGAACATGAGTAAATGCCACCTATATTTTATGTTGGAACGCCTATCCTTGGATTTCTGCAACCGTTGCTTTATCTGCTTATTATAACAATAATTTTTACTTGTTTTTTCTATACAGTGACAAGTTGGACAAGAAATCCTTTAAAATAGAAATTAAACATTTATATATTTAATACGGAATAGATACTGACATACCTTTGCAATCATAAAGGCCTAATGCGAAAAATTGGGCAATTAACTTCATGACATAAATTGACTTGAATAGACCTTATACATCGACATACAATATACAACGATTTACGATTAACATGTGTCGAAAAATCAATATTGCATGATAGAATAAGAGACACGCGAATCTTATATTGGGTTTCCTAAAAAAAAAAAGTTTTTTAAAATAAATTCTCTAAAATTCTACAGTTGCGCTGATTATAACCACTATAATATGTTTGTCTACTTATATTTTTTTTGGGAATTTTAGTTTAAAAAGTTCTTTACAGTTTTGAGATAGTAAGCTTTTATGTTTAATTGAATGTGGAGTAATTTCTGTCATTAATCATTACTTAATACTTTAAAAAAGCTTGTAAATAATAAATAAATATAAACATTACCAGGTGTACATTGTAAGTAAGATTATGACCACAAAGGCAATGAAATTGTCTCAAACAAAATTTTCAACAAATAACATAAAAGGAAATTTCATCGCTACGGTCGGTAGTTGTGAAAGTTTGAAAATGTGTTTGTACATTTTGTAGTACATTTTTATTCAAATTTAAAACCATGCTCTAATTAATTTAATCTATAAAAACTTTATGATAGCACACAAATATACTTGGAAATTGCCAGAGTGTGGTAGTTTAGTACTGAGGTCATACGACAATGAACTAAAGTTACCGACATAGCTCGCAGAATAAGCACGCTTAAGTCACAATGGGCTGGCCACGTACGCCAAAGGACCGATGGCCGTTGGAGCAAACGAATCTTAAGGTGGAAATCGCGGTTCGGTAAACGAAATTTAGGACCATGGATTGACGACCTGAGGAAGGTAGCTGGGATGGACCTGGTAGGCGGTGGACCGAGTGACATAGCGCACATTAGGAGGGGCATGTGTCCAGCAGTGGACTACAATAGGCTGATTGATTGAGGGCCTTTAGGGAATAATACTAGATATTTGTGTATTGGAAGGACACCATTTTAACATTTCTAGACACCATTTTAACATTTCTACAAATCCTGAAAGTTTAAAATCAATATTGACTTAAATAACTTAGAAACGACCTCTTTTATGGAAATTGTATAGTCATACAAAGTTGCTCTAACACTGCATTCAATCTAAATCTACCAAACTATTCAATACGAGTAGGTAAATATCAAAGCAAACTTTGAATGAATTGTCGCTTGCCCCAAAATTTCAAACTGCCAGTTTGGCACTTTGTCATTTCAATACAACCTCTGAACGTACACGAACAATACTTCAAATGTAGCTAGAGATGTATGTATATAGTTAGTTCGATCCGGTCAATATCAGCTAGCTAGCGATAACATGTTATGAAAACGATCTAGTGCTAAACACAAACATTGTGTGTTGACTTTCTAGTCATAGTTTCAGCGAATCAAAATCCTGTTTACGGACCTAATTTATTAGTAAAAACTATAGCATCTTTGATACATATCTATTTTTATTCACATATATTTGAAGACAACTCTACAGCTTTTTGAAAATGATACTATACCTTCTTTTTTGATTGTGTTATATGTGTAGGTGCTCCGAGTACAACAAAGTTCAACAACAGAGCGGGTGTTTAACGATAGTAAATAACTATAATATTATGAAGACAAAATGCAAACACAATTAAAATTTGATGTAAAAATGGAAAAATGTAAATCATATCCATGCTCTAATATGAATAAGGCACCTGTCGGCAACTAAATCAAATATCAAGTACCTATTCCTTATTTCATTTCCTTTCATAATCGCAAGATCAAATAAAATTTGAAAGCACGCAAGTATTTGGTTAGGATAACGAAATTTTCAGCCTTATATTAATTTAAGATGAATCTGTTTTTTTATGAAATAACTTTTACAAATGGCAACAAATACTGGAGAATGTTGGCTTGAAAATCAGCAAAAATTAAAACTGAATACATGTTCTGCGATTTCAATAGTTAAAACCATTTCAATGGTTAGATGATGTGGTGACAAGTGACAGGAACCATTTCGTGATCCCAAATTTCCTATTAAATTAAAAGGACAGGTCTATTAGACGATCATCAGACCTGCCGTCCTGTACGGATCTGAAAGTTGGCCCTCAACGAGAACGGATCGGAGAGACGCCTGCACGTAACTGAAATACGAATGTTGAGATGGATGTGTGGTGTGCCTTAGACGGTCAAGGTAAGAAAGGAAAGGTGTTAGAGGAAGCCTGACCGTAGCACCAGTGGATGAAAAGTTGAGGAGCAATAGGTTATCGTGGTATGGACATATGATACAAGGTACAAGAGAAGAGGACAACCAAAGAAAAGATGGATGGACTGTGTGAAAAAAGATGTGGCTAGAAGTTACTCCCTGTAAGCAGTGTAATGACGAACGATAGAGTAGAATGGAAAAATAAAACATATTGCGCCGACCCAAAAATAAAATTGGGACAAGGGTATGCCTACCCAATTCCAATCCCAATTTTATTTGATAATGATGATGATGAACCTTTACCAAATTTATTATAAAGGTCATTCCTAAAAATATATATTCAGTTTTAAAAACTGTTTCCGCCTTGATATTTGAACATCCTTGGAACTTCATTTTATTAACATTAATAATGGTTTGGAACAGAACATAAACTCTTTGTTTCTGGATCTGGATGATAGAAGGACATAGTCCCTGGCAATGTGTCAGCAAAATTTCTTATGACAGGATGAACGCATAAAATACGAACAGATATCCTTTGATTTTAATATAAAAAATGATAATAAAGTTTAAAAAACCATGCGCGTATATGAAATCACGATGTATAAAATTTAAAAACGATAGGTAAAGAACTTTAGGAGATTTGCGATTTTGCACAAATGAAGATAACATTTTTTAATAATATAGATAACCGCAGATCGCAAAGATTGGTACTTTTAACTTAGTTTTAGAGAGTTTAAAGTAAGAGAACGTCTAAGTAGATTATATAATGTACAATGTCAACTTAGTAAAGCTTGGTCGGAAGTTTCCAAATACGATTATGGTTTCATAAAATAGCTTAAACCGTCGCGGAAGTGAAAAAAAGCTTCGTGGTTGACTCAAGCCGTGCCTTGTCTTAAGCCTCTAGTTTAGTTTGAAGATGCCTCTCTAAAGGCTAATTCATTATGTCAGGTCTGGTCATCGTGCTTGAGGGTGATATTTACGGTGATTATCTAATTATAATATTGCTTGTGAAAAGTAGTTCTACTTTTTTGCAAACATAATTAAGAACTATTTAATTAGTTTTAGTTTTTATTTATTAACTAGCTGTGCCCGCGACTTCGTTCGCGTTTATGTCCGCAAAAAATAGTATGTCGTTTATAATATTTACCAATTTTCTGCGCAATTTTCTTAGTTTTTTGTTCCGTAAGAACCTGCTACAAAGTATTAGAAAACATAAAAAAAGATGTATGAAATCAGTTAAGCCGTTCTCAAGTTATGGCGTGACCCAGGCTATTTTCCTGGGTCACGCCATAACTTCATGGGATTCATTTTTATATATATATATATATTATAGATTATTCAGATTATGTTATCGCATATTTATTATCGTCAGGATCACTAACCACTAGACCAACGGGCCCACCTAGTAACAGAAGTAGGTTATCATCAGTAGTGCACTGGATGCGGTTCGAACCTTTACCTCCTCATAAACTCATTACAAGTACGACATGTTAACCTTTACAGGGCCAACTACTCTCTTTCCTAACTAATATTATAAAAGTGAAGGTGATTCTATTTGTGTGTTTGTTTGTTACGTTTTCACACCTTTCACACCCAGTAGTACCAAAGCGAACATAGGGTATCTTTTATCCGTGAAAAAGGACTAAAAAGCTAGTTTTTTTTTTTCTAAAAAAGATAACTCCCGCACTAGGAATAATGCTTGTATCGCGGGGGACTTTACAAACATACAAACAACGGACATAAAACACCCAGACTCGGGACAACTATTTGTGGATCACACAAATTTTCGTCTTGTGCGGGAATCGAACCCATAACGCTCGGCGTGGTGTAGTGGCGAGGTGACCACGTTAACCATTGCGCCATCCATGCAGTGCGTTATTTATAATAATTCTGAAATATTTTTTGTTCGATTTATTAACTCACATTTGTGCAATCCGTTTTCAAGATACACAATAATGAAAATTTGTCGAACTAGCAAATAACACATGTAGTGCACAGTCAATATTTCGAATGAACAAACTTTAATAAAGCATTCAGATATTAATATCCGCCAACCGCTAAACTTAACGTGTATGTACCTACACAAGTGTTTCATGTGTTCAAGGAATTCTTTAATATACAATTCCTTATTCCATATTATGATGATATACCCAGCATAATGTAACGAAAGAGTATGAAATACTATACTACTTCTGATCCTGAATCACTCAATGATAGTTCTTACGCTGATCAGTAATCAACACTAACTGTTGGGTTACCAGGTAAAATCTCACAGCCAGGTATTGGAGCGATCATCACCGTGTTGTTGTTTAATAAATGCCAAATATGATTCTGGGAATGGATAGATTACACAACCAACTAAAATGACTCGTTCGACTAGAAAAGAAAGTAAACTCCTTAGAAAAGTATTTCTATGGGCATCGGAAGCCCATTAGTTGTTTAAGACGACAATATACCAAACCGGGAATAAAAACCCATGGTCACATGCTAACACTCGCGCCAACTTGTGCAACGCGACCGGCGAGTCAGTTTCCATATATAAAGTCTCCGATTTGTTCTAGTCACGTCAATACGCTAGAGCGAGTGTTGACACCAGAGTACCAGATTAGTTTAAAAACTTTTCCAATGTTAACATGCCTTAAACAGTCGCAAAAACAGTAACAACATTAGTTCTATTAACTCCACGTTATCTGCGGTCTCCCAGCTGTTACGAACAAAAACTACAACCCGACATTCCCGAATAGTAATACTATTTTATGAATTCGGGAATGTTCATGTATGTGGTTGAACTGTTAGCTATTTTTAAGGTAGATAACATTTGATTATTCGTTTATGATATACTAGCAGCACCCCGCGGTTGGGATAAAAAGTAGCCTATGTGTTAATCCAGATCTCCAACTATGTACATACCAAGTTTTATCGCAATCGGTCCTGCCGTTTGCGCGTGAAGAAGTAACAAACATACACACACACTCGCAAACTTTCGCCTTTATAATATTAGTGTGATTATATGAAGCTGCAGAATATCAGCTGAAGACAAACGTGGTCAACGTGGTCCATGCGCTTTACAATTTTGGGTATAGGGTGGATAAAAGTCCACAACAAGTTTCTTATAAGATTGACAATAAATGGGTGACAGTCGTGCGGTTGTAGATCTGTAAGCTACGCAGACCACTTTTCATCAAACGAGCCGTAATTATTTTTGTATATGCCATAAAATACTTTAAAAATAGCTAGCTTTCTAAAAATAGCTATAAAATAATGTTTAAGTAAAAGACATATTATAATATGTAGAAGAGCATTCCAAGGAAAGGTGCAAATCTGGGGGGGGGGGGTTCAGTTCAGTTTGTCAGCCAGCACTAACCAGTGTGGTGAAATATATGAATTGTGTCAAGTTATCTTACTGCGACTCATGGGACTGTGACGTTTGTGTGTCTAATTAAACCGTGATTTAGCGATGACGACGCCACGTAGTTGTTGAAGGTTTTTATAAATAACTCACCATCCCATCAGCATGAACATCAAAAGGACCGAAAAACTCTTCATGGTATGTTAAATATTTGAAAAATTCCACAAACGCTTACAGAAGTCGCTGGCAAAGCCAATGAATTGTACGAATTTCGGTTAACAAAGTTTGAATGTTTTGACCGCAATTTTCCACAGAACCGTTCTCGTTTTTGTTTTAATATATTGGTACATTCATCATTTTCATGGTATTTTTTTGCCGCGTTATGCTTTGATTTTATGAATGCATAAATGAACTTTGGTTGACTTTGGGGCCGGGATTGCATTGTATACTATCCCACTAATATTATAAATGTGAAAGTTTGGATGGATGGATAGATGTTTGTTACTCTTTCACGCAAAATCCACTGAACCGATGGCGAGGAAACTTGGTATGTAGATAGCTGGAGACCTGGATTAACGCATAGGCTACTTTTTATACCGGTATTTCCACGGGATCGGGACTTACGCCGGTGAAACCGCGGGGCGCTGCTTCTTAAATATAATCTAAAATGGTTTAAACAGTTACAAAAAGGTTAAAATTTCATTTAAGTTAGTCAACAATGCAATTTTAAAAAAAGTTGCCTTGTAATTACAATTAAACACTTTGCGAATGAAACAGTTTTGACACTTATGACTATTTCAATCCGTGAGAGATGACACTCGCAATATGAGAGCAACTACGTCTTAGTTGTATCAAATATGTTTCTAGTTTACATAGTCTCGTTTAAGGTGGTTTGAAAGCTCAAAACTGAATTCTTTGAGTTCTGGCTTTCTACTCATAAGAAATAGAGCAACATTCCCCTCCTCTCACCTTCTTGCTCCGCACCATGTTATCACTACATTTTATAAAACAAAGTCCCCCGCCGCGTCTGTCTGTCTGTTCGCGATAAACTAAAAAAACTACTGAACGGATTTTCATACGGTTTCCACCAATAGATAGAGCGATTCAAGGGGAAGATTTAGGTATATAATTTGTTAAGGTTTTGTGTAAATTGGTTGGATTATGATGATGATTGTTGAAGATGTCTCTGCTACCAGTGCGAAGCCGTGGCTGGTTGCTAGTTTATTATATCACAAAGTGAAGACAAAGTCAATAACCTAACTCTGCCAAATCCATCCCAAAATACATATGTTTATTCCCAGAGTCCAAGTCTATTTAGATAAATCATTATTAACACTACCTCAAACAAAAAGGCATTTATTTTACCTTTATAAATCAAATAGAATACTTGCTGACTTTGATTATCTCAAGAACGATATATATTACTTAGAGATCTCCAAACCAGAACAGACCCTACGCGTGTGGGGTAGAGACGTTTTTTCCTTGCAGGTGTGTAGTAGCAGATGTTCGAAACACCGATACCGGTAAGATCTAATGACATTGCTGGTGTGACCACCCGCAAATACCATTGACCACAAAAATGTAGCCAGTTGAATAGTTTGGGATATTTCCTGTCGAATCCAATATTGTTTTAATTGGTATTCTAATTTGTAATTTTTTATTTAATTCACATTTAAAGGCAGAATGTACTCATCTTGATACTTAATGTAACGTCTATTCTACGTTTCCTGCATTCTATGCAAATAAATTATTTGATTTGACATAATCAAATGGCCATCAAATAATAGGAAGTACTGTCATATTTTGATCAGATCACATTTCTAAGATTTGTCTGTACTCTACTAATAATACAGCCGCGAAGCTGTATGCGGTGTCATGCAAACCAAACCAAATTATTTGGTGAAAATGGTGGATGATGAGATAATTGGATGATAAATGATGATGCAAATGGTGCTCCATAAATGAGTGTGAAAGCCTCAGGAGCCTGCTGTGCTTCTGGAAGGAGTCAGCTCCTAGTTGAGCTAGCTCAGGCTAGCTCAATTAGTCAGCCTTGTCTGAACTTTTAGTGGACGCCTATGAGTCTTAATGCTGAAACAGAGCCCTATAACCAATACCACAAAGGCAGGATCCTCCGGCCAGGCGAGGTGATCATGCCTGGCAGACCGCGGCCCAACAGTTGATGTTGGGAAGTTGTATATATACTAATCGAATCGAACTTTCATAGTGTGATGCAGGATTAGTAGTTACTACGTAGTTCAGCTCGTCTTCGCTAGATGATGTTGGAGTATGTTCTTGCTGTATGTGGAAGCATTGCTGGAAGATACTTTTAGTGTAAAACTTAAGTCAACTTTCTATATTATTGGAGAATATTTTTAAAATATTAATAACTGTACTTTGCAGTGCTTTGTTTACTGCCGCTATTAAGGTTTTAAAGATGCTATTCTAGTCAAAAGCATGATAAATAAAAACATTACGACAAGGTTGGTTCCAATAGCACAAAGGTGAAAAATTATTAAAGCATTAGGATACATGCGATTTCCAACTCGTCCAGTAAGCTCCACGCTACAAGGTGATCGAAATTAGAATACTAAATATTATTGTTCGTGAGTTGGTTCATTAGAGCTTTGTACGAGGGGGAGGGATTAGTAACCACTCACCATCAAGGGAGCCTGTATTTATTATTATTATCCCTTTTAGAAATCGGAAGAACATACCTATTTTATACATCAATCGTTTTTTTTTTGTAACAAGAACTTTATTATTTATCGCTACATTTTGACGCCAATAGGGAAATGCTGTATTCTCCTATACTATGAGGAATATATCACCGTGACATGCAATCATTGTAAATCATAGGTCTGTTCGTAACGCACTCTGTTTTTATTGTGATTCATACAAATAAATCTGTTATACGACATCGTAAAACAGTTTGGAAAAACGGTGTAGATGTTAAGGCTAAGAAAACATTGATTTAGAAACCATGATTTTTTATGGCAAACGAGCAGACGGGTCACCTGATGGTAAGTGACTACCGCCGCTTATAGACACCTGCAACTTAATAGTCCCAAGCGCATTACCGGCCTTTGAGGTGGGAATACGCTCTTTTCTTGAAGGTTTGAATGTCGTATCGGTCCGGAAATACCAAAGGCGTCATTTTTTTTTGTTTGTTGGCATTAAGAATGTGCGATATTAGCTTTGCCCGTGGCGTCGTTTGCGTTTATGTGGTTTTTGTCAATTAATTCAGGTTGTTGGTCGACACAAGAAGCATTAACGTTTTAACTATACGTAGTCTATGAATTAATTAATTTTCTTTTTAAATAAATAACTTATAATAACTTCACACATCTCACACTCGGTTGTCTGATCCCATACTAGGCAGAGTCTCTACCATGGTAACCAGACTGCTGATGAAAATGCTTATATATTTCTAAATACATACATATTTTAGATAAATTACACCCAGACACAGAACAAACGATCGTGCTCATCACACAATCATTTGTCCTGGGTGGAATCGAACCCACGACCTCTGGCTCAGCAGTCCGCGTCACTAACCACTAGACCAACAGGCCAGTCGAATAATACTAAATATACCATTCGGCGTGAGAACTTTCATTATGTGATACAGGATCGGTAGTTATTACGTAGTTTTTTGCTATAATATATGTAGAAGTCGCCACGAACAACATATTTTTTAGATCTGAGAAGAGGAAATGAATTGATATTAGTATCATTCATCATCATCATCATCATTTCAGCCATAGGACGTCCACTGTTGGACATAGGCCTCCCTTAATGACTTCCAAGAAGACCGGTTGGAAGCGGCCTGCATCCACCGACGTCCTGCGATCTTTACCAAGTCGTCTATAATAAATATCATTAATAATCATATACTTTCTAAGTTAGATGCTCGAGTTTTATTTAGAAAAGGATTAGAGAAAATATGCATTATTTATTTTGAAAAAAAACACACGCACCATGTATCATTACACCATTCGATAAGCAACGAATTCTGGGAAATAATGACCAACGACAAACTTAAACAAAATGTTGGATTTTAATAAACTATTTTATATTTGATTCCTATTACCAATTATTCTTTCAACAAGATGGCCCATCCCAGGCCCATAATAGCCGTATAGTAAAAGAAATGTTGATTCAGCAGTTTGGCGAAAATTTTATTGCAACACATAGTCCAGTGCCAAGGCCAGCAAGGACACCGGATCTTACCCTCTTAGATTATTTTCTGTATATTTGCAAGCATAATTTTTGTTAATGTAAACATTAATTTATATGTTAGGAATGGGAACACACACTTGATCCCTCTACGAGTAAGCATAAACTCGATTATTTTCATAAGGTTGTTCAGAAAATAAATCGAATTTGAGATCATGGTTTCCTTACATATTCCAATCTATTACAAATATATTAGATAAATGAATGTTAATAATAATATTTTATTCCAGATGACGATATGGACGAGAGTTTAGAGCACATAGGAGCCATGGTTACCCAAGTCTATCAACACCCGTATGCTGTTTCCCTGCTGCTGAATAACTCCTACATCTGCAGCGCTATTATACTGAACAGCTACTGGATCCTGGTTTTGTCCAAGTGCTTTGATAACATAACAACGTAAGTATGCAAATCTTCGACTGTATGTGAGCCTAGTACATTGGCCATATTCTAATGATACGGGATACAAATCGGGGTGTGTCCTAAAGATACATTAAAACCTGGGAAACTAAGAATTAGCATTAATAGATTAGTGAAATAAATTGTGTTAAATAGACAATTAAAATAAATAAATAAAATTACACAGAAATAAATTGTGTCTAAAATGAAATTGTAAAGTTGTAGAAAAATATGGTGGTCTTCCATATTTGTTTTAAAACAAGATTGGTTATTTTTTCTTCATGTATTATTTTTATGAATATAATACAGAGTGAAAAAGTTAGCTTGCCTAGTTTATTAGATTTTCAAGTATCTTTTATGTTACCCGGATTCATTGCTCTCGAGTGTATTCTCTTAGTTTTACTGTCTTGTTTGTATTTTTCAGAAAGACGTTTTCTTTTTATCGCTTTACAGGAATCACAAATATTTTATTTTCATGTGATAATAATATATTTAAGAAAATGTTTACGGAAGACAAACCCAAATTAATTCCTGGACGGAAAACTCTATTAAAATGATTGATGAATGTTTTACAGACGTAGGCGTAAATATTTTAGTTACTCTTATGCGATAATAAATGATTTTTCAAGATTTCGATCATTTTAACATTATTACAATTTTATAGAGAAGACGTTAAAGAATTTGCTAGAAGTTAATTTTTTTTCATTCGCTGTTGCTTTTTAGTTGTATTTTATTAGTTTGGAAAACAGTTTTATATTAATAATATTCAAGCAATTGCTATAACTAAGTATAGCAAAATCATGAACTTAAACCAAAAAATGATGACACTTTGGTCAAGGTTCGGGTTGAAAACATTTTTCCGAAGTGTACTAATACAATTTTTTGTACTATACAGCATAAAATATAAAATAATGTAATATATTTTAGTATATTATGTATGATACAGAGTTGTAAACACATAAGTACGCTAAAAATATCTGAAAGAAAATATATTTCGAAAAAAGCACGTTTATTAACGATAAAGTCTAAAACTTTTAATAACTGGGTCTTTTGTGTCTGCACAAAGGGTAATTATGAAACCCGTTTCCGAACCCAAATTATCCACTAGGCTCATATTATTACTTTATGAATAGAAGTAATTAAATAATTACAGACGTTCCCATACAATCCCTAAATTACTTGCCTTGTGTATAATTCTAACTAATATAATGAATGCGGGTATAATGTGGGTTTGGTTTTTTTTGGGATAGATGGCTAATGACTTTTGAGGTGCAGGTGCCCATGGGCGGCGGTAGTCACTTACCATCAGGTGGCCCATCTGCTCGTTTGCCCCACATACCATAAAAATGGTTGTTTTTAACACGCTTTTATTATTAGCTTCACTTGTATCGATGTAAACAAATTTTAGAAGTATTTTTTTACCTACTATTTGTCATGTATATGTTTTTTGTATATGTATTTCGGTTGACAGTACTATAATTTGGCGTCTTGGAACTGGTCTGATAATGGAGCCAGGAGGTGGATAACAGACCTCTTAAGTGGCTACTATAAATCCCTCGAGTTTTGACTCATGTTTATCGTTTTGACGAGTCCAACAGATTAGGCTTAACAACGATGGTTCGATGATGGAGCGAGGAAGTAGATAGAGGAACTCTTTTTAGGATTAACCTCGAAAGGAAAAAAAAGGAACCCTTATAGGATCACTTTGTTGTCCGTTCGTCCGTCTGTCTGTCTGTCAAGACCCTTTTTCTCAGGAACGCGTGGAGATATTAAGCTGGTATTTATACTAAATACTCAGGTTTACTGTCCCTTAGAGCTGTGAAAAAATCAAACTTCTAAGCCAATGCAATCAAAAGATACATCCGTTGCTCGGTGCGCGAGTCCGACTCGCACTTGGCCGGTTTTTTTGCTCGTGAATTCGCTTCGCTATTAAGGTGTAATTTTTTTAGTTTTTCTAAAATATAATTATTTTAAACCAAATTATAACGTGATCTCTCACTGTGGGCTTAATGAACAAGCTCAGAGTCGCTCAACTAGCTATGGCTCTCCATAGCTCGTTGAGCGACTCTGCGCTTGCAAGCATATAGCTATGCTTGGAGTTTTTATGCGAGATCGAATCAGAAATGAGGAGATACGTAGACGAACGAAAGTCACCGGCATAGCCCAACACATCAGCAAGCTGAAGTGGCAGTGGGCAGGGCACATAGTTCTCAGAACGGATGGCCGATGGGTTCGAAAGGTTGTGGAGTGGAGACCACGGATCGGACAGCGCAGCGTAGGACGTCCACCTCAAGATAGACAGATGACCTTGTAAAGATCGCGGGTCGACGGTGGATGCAGGGCGCTTCTAACCGTTCTTTTTGGAAGTCAGTGAGGGAGGCCTATGTCCTGCAGTAGCCGTCCCATGGCTGAAATGATGAATGATGACTCACAACACAAGTGGTTTCACTGTTCCGTTGCGATTTCTATCTCCTCAAGGTTTGAGCTCTAGTGACTTGACATAGGGTCTACTATCTATCTATTGGATTGTCTTCTATTGGAGGAAGGTGCTTTAAACGAATGTGCTCTACCCAGCCCACCTCAAAATAAGCGTTATGATTACATATAGACTATTTTGATAAAATTTGGTAATTCTTCTTATATCGTATCAAGCTGTATATTTTTCTGCAATGTAAATCAAATAGGACGAACAAGCCAATATCCCCAGATCTTTCCCAGATCCTATTAATTCGAAGGGTGCCAAAACATCGCTATTACAAACAAGGCCATTACCGCGTTTATCTGAACTGTTAATTCTCAAGTAGACGATACTATTTACGTAAAATTAAGCCGAGATTACGAATTCTTCAGCATTGTAAATACAGCCAACAGACTTACTTAATAGTGATGTCTTGCTTTTCCAGCTTTTTAGCAGTAGGAGAAAGCGAGACGGGTTTATTTGCAGAAAATGTTAGGGTACGCATTGCGAACCAATTTACCTTTCCAATTGCTTTCGCGTGGAAATGGAATGTTTACAAATACCTTTACCTTACCTAGTTTTTATGTGGATTTTTTATTTTTGTACTTCAAGTGAAATACTAAGAATTCATCATAATAATTAGACCAGTATTTTTGAAGTGAAAACTTCTTTAGGCACGTTGGGAACTTATGGTATAAGGAAAAAGCACTGAACTCGCTTGACCGTCACGCTCAGATACATATATAAAGGTGTGTGTGTTTTCACTTCTAACATGCAGTCCTACGACTGGCAGTTTTTTTTTTAATTAGCTGGTACGTACCCGCATGTTCTATATGTCTCGAAAGTAACTTGTTTCCACAGAAACAAACATTTTGGAATTAAGTCCTATAGCATCATTTTCTTAACTAACTACAGTCACTACAGTATACGATTTTACATGAAATATCTTATAACACGTGGATTGCCACATGTTATAAGATTGACAAGAAACTAAACACAATTTCTTTAGTTACCCCTTTAGTTCAATGCAACAAATAATAATAATTATAATTATGCAAGTGTTAGTGAGTAGAGAAATGAATTTGATTATGAATTTTGTGTAAAAAAACTTGAACCAAAAAATTAAGTATTAATATTAAAAAACAAATGTGCATTTAGCCAATATGGCTAAGTAGTTACCGTAGCCTATAAATATATACACGTTGTAGTGTAAGTACCACTGTACTCGTACAATAAGGCTCTTCTCTGTCGTCCTGAGGTTTCAACAATGACACGACCATGAAATGTTCCTTTATACGAATACAATGTATTGGATGTCAGTCCCCATTGGCTGCAGTAAGTACTATTCCCTAGAGAACGTGGCATATCTGAGTATGATTTATAAAATAGCGTCAATTTAGATTGTCAAATAATTCAGGTATTTAGAAACAGTACTTTTTCTGGATGAAATGTATCCTATGACCTTTTGAGTATCCCTTAAATCGTGTAGGTATGATAAAATTTTAATCCCTGACGCAAAAAGAGGGGTGTCTAATTGTTCGTGATTATATTTAAATAAATTATTTAAATTAAATTTGCAAAAACTTTAAATAATATTTGATAATTAAAAATTAATGTTTTTAACCAGAGTTGACTAGAGTTGAGTTGATGACGTTATCACGTAAAATTATCGTCCGTAAACCGACTTTACAGACAACCAATACTTTTTTCCCCATACCAAAAGTGCCCAACGTGCTTAAAGAAGTTTTCACTTCAAAAATACTGCATGTTGAAATTCAGTACCGTAACACTTTTGCTCTAACCCAGAAGTAATTTTACCGCAAGCTCCTTAAAAGATTTACGTCTTATAATAAACCAGGAAACTGCCTGCGAAGCCTGACAATAATAGCCTTACAAGCCACAAATCGGCTAAAAGAGCTTCTCGAAGGGACAAATCTTGTATATTGGCGAATATGTTGTGTACAGGTTCAATGTTGCATGGTTCTAATCACACTGTTGTAAATTACAACCCTAATATAATGTCAAACCAATTATTAACCATTTTTTGTTCATATCAGTATATAACAGTAATGCATTCATTTGTGTAATTAAAATGTAATTAAAATTAAATTTTCTGCCGTTTCCAGCGTACAAATAAATTTAGTACCATAGTACTCATGGTAATCAGTACAAACTTTTAGTGATGTTGTACATTTTAATTGCTACTAACTTCTTCTGCAGCTTCACTCGCCTATTCAGAAAAATTACTATTCCCGAGGAATGGAAAATCCCTGTAATAAAACAGCCGTGGGATCACACATTTTAAAAAATAGCTGCCAGTATCGCTTTGATGTTTTTATAGTTCAAAACGTTAACGTAGCGTGACGTTATCCGTTGTCGGATGAGGTCGGTAGACTGCAGTATAAAACAAAAGAGTGAAGTCGGACAGTTTTAACCGGACAGCGTTATAGTAAACTTGAGAAAACTTGTTACAAAATCACTGCGTTTCTGGAAGTAATCGGCTTACATCCCTGTCATAGGCGAGTGCTGTTGTGATTTTTAGAGTTTAAGTGAGTGTAGGTGTAAGTGTTAGCTTGTATCAAAAACATCGTGAAAAGTCTTTCACTATGTTTTCGATAATAGTCATTATTGTACATATAAAAAGAAGGTTTATTATACGGCTGCCCAAAAAACGCGAGTAATGTTTTCAGGGTTAATGTATGTTATGTATGTGAGTTTGTTTATACCACACAATAACTTCTAAATACCTGAATAGATTTAGATATATGGGTTATCGTTGGAGTCCTTACATCGTTCCGAGTGGCACAGGCTATAATTTTTTTGAAAAATAATTAATATGGCGGCTGTATGGCGTGTAATTAGTTTTTTGGCTGGGCAGTTGTTTTTTAATTAGTAACTTGTTTTGTTTCAACATGATGGAAGACAAAAATAAGATACCATACTCCATAAGTCTTTAGAAAGTTCATTTCAAATGATCTATGACTAGTCATGTCAAGGATTAGTTTTTTAATAATAGTTTTCAAGTTTTCAAACACGGCCTGCCTGGTAGCAAGCGGTTACCGGTACTTTTAGACATCCATAACCGCATCAATATTACTACAACTACGCTAGTACCACTGCTTAACCTAATCTTCTGTATGAGTGCGATGTGTGCCTAATCTAATAGCTGCGATTCGCGTAGAAATCCGCTTTCCCTGCCTCCTATACCCTACTAACGTAATCTAATCTGACGACCGGTGGTAATGCATTCGACTGTCATATGTATTCGTAACCATAAATACTACTTATTTAAGTGGTCTATGTCTGTATGTATAACATCTATGTATTTACTTAAAAAAAATATTTTTAAGTATGTACATCTGTATGCTATGACGTATGACGGGCCTATTGGTCCACCATAACCACTAGGGTTAGAGATCCTGACTGCTGAGCCAGAGGGTTCGATTCCCGCCTAGGACAAATAATTGTGTGATGAGCACGTCGTTTTGTTCTGTGCGGATTCTGGATGTAATTCGCGGTATAAGAACCAGATGAACGTATCTACATTTTCTTAATTTTACAGGAGAGCAAAAATACTCCGAGAATGTTTATCACTATTCTGGTTACCATAGTACAGACTCTGCCTAGTTGAGAATCATACTATGCCAAGTTATTATTGTTATTCTCCAACAATTTGGGTCTCGACAGTGATGTTTAATATTTCGCAGAATATTATTGTTTTAATCTAATAAGCAAAATAGAGCCTTAAAAAAATAAAGTTAAATAAATCACGCCACACGGATATAGTCACGATTTATAAACGACTCACAACAAGAGAGAACGATGCCTCTATTCTCTATGGAAAGGTAAACGCTTAATGGCCGTAGCAATAATGGCGGTGTTATTTATGGCGAACATGCCTATAATTTTGTATACAATAGTTACAACTTAATTTTGTGAGCTTGGGAGTAATTTGTCTAGGGTAAGTATTGTGTTATGTCTTTTGGGTGATAGAGGATAAAACAATACGATAAAAATAATGTTATGATACTAGAAACAGGCTATTAATAGACGCGGTATGTTCAGGTAAAGAGTTAGTGTTTTTTGAAGTGAAACTTCTTTAGAATCGTTGTGATTTGAAATTCGATGAAACGAAAAACTCACCCTAAAAAGAGACAAACAACAAGTATACAGTGTTTCCTATAATCGTTGTCTTTGCACCTGCGTACTACGAAGCCTTATGTCAGACTAAAAAGTGACAAACACAATACAATAGGATTTAGCCTGCGAGAGAATGAGATAGAATACAAGTAAACAGTGTTTCCTACAATCTTCATATGCTAGGACGTGTCTTTACGCCTGCGTACTACGAAGCCTTCTTGTGTCATTCACATGTATAATTTTTTTTGCATTTGCGTATTAAAATTCGTTGGTTAATTCATTTTGAAGTTTCACTTCTGTCGTGTGTGAATTGCACACACACACTTTTTTTTAAACCAAGAGGCCATTAGTATCACAGGATAATAAAAAAGTTGAGGTTAGATTAAGTTAACCGGCAACAGCAGGTTGCGGTTCGATTACTTTAATATGCTTGGAGCTGATATTAAAATACCAGGAGAACTCCTCAACATTAACCGATTTCAAGAGATTCTCAATTCAACTGTTTTTTTTTTGTGTGTATGTTACGCGATATATTCGCCAATTGTGAACCGATTTCAATAATTCTTTTGTAATTGAACTGGTTATACTCAAAGTTAAATGGGACTACCTCTCCGGGTGGAAAATAAAGAATGAAACACAGCTTGTTTGAATTTGACCATGATTTACGTGCATTGAAGTCAATCAAAATCTTTTTTAAGAATTTCTTTTGTATTTATGGTATAAGGCCTAGCACCGCTCATGGGCACCTGCAACTCGTGACCCACAAGTGCGTTGCTGGCCTTTAAGGAGGGAGTAGGGGAAGAGGGGGGGGGGAGAGGGGGGAAGAGAGGTAAAGAGGTGTAGGGAAGGGTTTTCTATGAGGCCGTGGTATCACTCCGGTCGAGCCGGGCCCATTCGTGCCGAAGCGAACTTAATCATAAATCTCTCATGAAAGGTACAGGTACCTTTTAGAAGACTGCGACTTTACACTACTAAGTACTAGGTAGGATCATCAGATATAGAACAGTATACTAGTATACTGTTCTATATCTGATGATCAAGAGAGTCCAAACAGTTCCATGGGCATTGGGCAGGGGTATAGAATTGGTACCGCGCAATTGACACCATGGGTGTTATGTTCATTTGCAATACATTTGAACCAACTACTACATATTCTGGCATAAAACTGCTCTACAAATTTTGACTTTTACACGACGGCCCAAAAAAGAGCGAATGTTTAGGAGTTTCATTACTCCATCATGACTTCTAAATGTATCATTAAAATCCTTATAACATCCCGAGTTTAATGTATTTTTTTTTAAAAGGCCTCTTTTTGAAGTGTCAAAAAATGGCAGTCGTGTTGTTTATTTTTCAAATTAGTATCTTGGTTTTTCAGTATACTTTTTTTTACAGTGACATTCTATCATCGTACATAGCACGTAGCAAGAACCTTGGCAACTACACGATACGCGCTGGCAGCTCATACAATCATAAGGGAGGGAGCATACATAAGGTAATTCTATTTTAGCACACATATTGTAACTCGGCAGGCTCAATACTCACTTAAACAACAACTATCGACACACCACCTCAGATTTTTTCACAATAAAAGGTAGTCAGTGTTCTAATAAAAGGTAGTCACTGTTCTAATAAAAGGTAGTCAGTGTTCTAATAAATTCAACTACTACTAAGACTGGCTATGTAAAATATTGATAACGGTTTAAGAACTTAGGTGCAAAACAATAAAAGTAACAATCATACAGACAAATAGACACACTGACTGACAGCCGGACAGGTGGAAGAAATATATACAGATCTGTATATTTTTTACCCGACTGCGCCAGAAGCAGGGTTATGTTTTTAATTGTAGACCAAGATATACATATACAGGGTGTTGTAGAAAGGTGTGGTCATATTCTAGTATCGTATAGTAAACCCCGTGAATAACGTAAAGCGCTAACAATTTTATGAAAATTCGTGATTTTTATTAAAAAAATCTTATTTTGAAACGGAATACTTTAATTTAACCGATAGAGCTAAATTTCGCATGAGATATTAGGATCATCATCCTCCTCCGCGCCTTTCCACAACTAAGTTGGGGTCAGCTTTCAGTCTTAACTACGATACGGCAGAGCTTTGATATTTTACGTGAAACGACTGCCATCAGACCTTCACAACCCAAGTACTAGGCGAGATCGAAGTTCTGTAGTTAGACCGGGTTGTTGGACTTTTTTGGGCTCCAATTACCCGTAACAACTGCCACAGATGTTCCTATGGCAACCGGGACCGACGGCTTAACGTGCTCTCCGAGGCACGGAGGCGATTCAATGATTCAACCGAGTAGTACTAAGGATACTACCTACACTTATTTAATACCAAGGATATTGATGGAATGTTCAGATTTTTCTAAAATTGTCTGCGAAAAAAACCAAAATCATTGAAAAAGACATGAAAATTCATGAAGTGTTATTTAGAAATATGCACCTACACTAAGAAAAGCATTATCGAAAGAAAAAAATATGTCCATTTTTTTTAAGCTAAATCCACTATTTGTTGGCTACACGTAACGTTTCTAAAATTTGACCACACCTTTCTGTAATATCCTGTATAGAAAGATATTGGTAGTAATGACTGTCCACACACTAGCTTTCGCCTGCGGCTTCCCCCTGGCACGGAATGCAATATTCCATGGTGATCGGTTGAGTAGGTTAGACTGATAAAATAACAGACAAACAAACAAATAAACTCACATTCGCATTTATAAATCAGTATTCCTAATGTAATCATCATCAATACAAATTAATAAAATTGAAGTGTCTGTTTGTAATGTCCAAATAATAGTTTTTTTAAGCTCTTTTTAAAAATTTTGTGTCTGCCTGTCTGTTTGTTTAGACTAATCTCGGGAACGGGTGGACCGATTTCCACGGGACTTTCACTGGCAGATAGCTGGTGTTATAAGGAGTAACTTAGGCTACTTTTATTTTGGATAAAGAATTAGGGTTTCGCGCAAAATATATAAATATGTACATGCGAGAGAAGCCGCGCGGGAACTGCTAGTTTGTAATAAAAATCAATTTAGTGACTTGAAGTCAAAATCACGTACGCTTCGTTCGTCTTCTAGACCATCAATGTAACCATAAACGTTTGATTCAACGAAATAAAATAACCAAATGCTGGTGTCAAAGGACTTTTACTCGGAGTGTACATAAAATCTTTACGACGGACATTGATGGGTAATATAGGGTACTGCGGGGTAATGTAGGGGTACAAAGGGAGTAACAAGGGATACTCTGTCATGTAATAAGTTGGTTAGCATCACCGCAATTTTACCTCATATACCATGGAGGTCAAGACGTATTTAAAAAAAAAAACTTTCATGGTTAACATAAAGGTCGACAAAATTGTGTTAAAATTGATTAAACCATATTTGACAGATATCATCAATACAAATAAATAAGATTGAAGTGTCTGTTTGTAATGTCAAAATATTAGTTCTTTTTTAAGCTTATACAGTTATTTGCACGATACGAATGCCTAAAAACCAGTTTTTAAAATTTTAGTCCAACGTTTTCTTTTATTAAAAAAATTATATCATTTAACAAACAAAGGAGAAAAATGTACGGAATTGTCTTTGGCTATGTCTACAGAGTTGAGATCGCCTGTTGGACGTGACCAGTATAACTTGAACTTTCATTGTATAGACTTTCCGAACATGACAGTTCAACATATAAACTGGACTCCTTTAGCTGTTTGTAGTCGTTTTCATATAATTTATATAGAAAAAATATCTGATCCAACTTTCTTTCTATCAAATTGATATCACTAAAACTCGTCAATAGCTTCTAAACAAAAAAAAAATAGGCTGTCATGGGACTGCCGTCAACGAAACGACGAACTTAAAACGTCCCATTAGCAGGTTGGTGACATTAATTAATAAGGAGCTAATAGAACTCAATGTTTAAATTAGCGCCCTCTAGTGGATCTATATATGTATTATTAGCGTGATGGTTAGTACTTTTTCCCCATAGCAAAAGTGTACAAGCGTGCCTAAAGAAATTTTCACTTCAAAAAATTAAAGAAAATCGGTTCACACTTAACTGATACGTAAGCTTGTGTATCATTATTTCAGTTAAATGTGGACGTGGATGTCTTATGTCTCTTTCTATCCATCCATGAATAATTCTGTTTATGGTTGACTAGCTGCGCCCCACGGTTTCACCCGTGTAAGTCCCGATGCCGTAGGAATATCGAGATAAAAAGTAGCCCATGTGTTAATCCAGGGCTCCAGCTATCTACATAACACCTCACAAACTATCACGTTTATAATATTAGTTGGATAGGTATACCTAGATGGATAGCGGTGGCAATATAATGGAGGCTGTCAACCAAAATTACAATATGCTATTAAAACTTTACTGTAATTTAGCCAGGTTTTGTCTCATAAAGTAGCTTATCTCCCAACTTAACTCCCAGAGAACCTCGTTCCTTGCTTCATTACATGTAACTTTTTATAATGTATGTGCTGTGTTTTATAAAAAGTTAAATTAACTTATCGGTCATAATTTAAAGAATAACGTGTGTCTGTATGCTTAATTTACAGTCGTGGTAATATTCGTTTCTATACTCTTTTTATTTACATACCTATATTACAAAATAGGATACACCAGATGTTGATTGATGTTGATTCTACTGGAATTTGTGTCGCTCTGCTACACATCACTACCCGTACACGTACACTACAGAATACACTTCTACCGGGTATTTTGGAAATCCCTCATCCGTAAATAGTGTAGTATTTACGCCCCGCATCTGCATAGTGTTGTAATTTGCTGGTGAGTACGGTCGCCAGACTTTCATAGGCAGAGGTTGGCAACATGCCAGTGACACTATGACACTTATGTTACAAGTGTTTATAGGCAACGGTAGCCAACCCTTATTTGAAAAACTCAGTTCCATTTTTATTTTTTCTTCGAAAATGTTTTTTTGTTTTTGTTCTTTTATGCCTCGCTTTCGTTAATGTAGACTCCCCAAAAGTATATCTTTTCTAGAGGCTCTAAAACTCTTACTACCAGGAGATTATAAAATCCAGTACTTATTTGGAAAATTTGTTTCACAAAAGAAGGAAACGTACGACACCAACGTTCTCATGTATTTTGATTATCAGTTTATAGTCACTGCTCCGCTTCTTTCTTAATTAATACTGTATCCAATACAAAAATAATAAGTCAAATCTGAGTGATAGTTCCAGGGATTTGTGTGTTTAAACAAACAAACATCGGCTTTATTATATTAGTATAGATTTACTTTTAGTTCTCACAATTCCTGAAACTATAAAATTATGTATGTGTGTGTAACCATGTCGGTCAAAGAACCTTCTGATTTCAAATTCGACTCGAACTTCCAGTGAACTCTCTCATAATATATTTAGATTGGGTGCAGCTCGACGCTGCTGAGAATAGCGATAGTTGAGCTTTAAGAAATAAATTGACCTAAGAGTTAGAATCAGTATTGCTGTTTCATTCACCGATCACATTCAATTAATAGCTATAGCTTAACCGTGAATATTGATCAAAAGATATTTTATGTGCTCCAGTGGCTTAAATAATCAGTAACAAGTCTTTAATTGTGACTTGTGACAGATATCACAAAACGTTTAATTTTTTTCATTTCAATAAATGCAGTAATCATCTATTGTCGAGTTAGTCATCGCGATTCAGTATTTTTAGAGTTTGTTTCTTGATCTTTTTTAAGAATCTAAATCTAATCTATTTCTTTTCCGCTCTCTTATTTTCTTTTACTTTTGGATGTTCTTTCATACGGGTTATTGGGGTCAATCCATAAAAAAGTTGGCTACACCCACAAGATGAACAGTTTTTTTTTATTGATTGCTTTCTTAAATTCGCTAATCTCTAGAATTACCAGTCAGGATAGAGTATTTACTGATGAAGGTTATAGGCTATGTAATATCACGCTACGGTCCTTAGGAGCAGAGCAGTGAACATAAACGCAGGTGAAACTACAGGGGGGATTATTATAAAATCTTCCAGTTTCGACTCTTGTGTTTCAGAAAATATTGGCTTATCGCCTGTACTCGCAATTACCCCTAACATTTTATTCGCGATTAAAGATCAAATTTCCCGCAAATCATAAAAAATATTTTAGGTTTTAACACTTGCTGTTAGCGTCAAATTTTTAGTGATTATTTGAACTTGTAGAAACGCTATATTTATGCTGTTTATAAAAAAATCACGTTGCTTTGACTTTGGTGTGAGCTTTGGCTTTGTGTGGCTTATCTACCAAAGCGAAGTAATAATAAATAATAAATGAACTAATACAAATAATAAAATATATTTCTTAATCGTAGTAGATAAAGTTCAAAGCAGTTTAAATCTTGTCTGACTAAAAATAATTTCTAAAATTCTAGCGATATCTCAAATATGTCTATTTTGGACCTTATTATAGTTTTCAATAAAGTCTTGTTTGTTTTCCAGCTAAAAATGGTAATAAATAACTTCGACCGTCATGTGTCCGCCGCCAAGTTGGAGAGTCCAATGCAGTTCAGTTCCCAAATACAGAGCGTGAGGATTCCCAACGCAGACGAAGAGGCTACCCTGGGTTATTTAGCTTCTATCATTGCTTGGACTCCTAGTGGGGTAAGTAATATTATCTAGGTGTTTTGTATCTTTAGTAAGGCACTCTGTTAGTTCTATATTAATACGAATTCTTCTTACTGATACTGTGGGATTATAGTCTCTATTACAGTGTATAGTCTAGTTAATTAATCATAAAGTATTCATCTATGACATCCCTGCCATTAAATTTTTACTTAAACGCCATTCACACGATAGGATTTTACTACCTGGTCAGATTTGTGATTGAATTAGCTTACGAACAGATTTCGCGTCCACACGTAAACAACTAAATCGCCAATTTTCATTTCATTTTATTTTCTGTGCTAGACGGACGTATGTAAGAAAGGTTACCGCATACGTATTTTTTTTTTTTGTATTTGAAGAAATGCTACCTGTATTGATCTACTAATATAAATCATCTCATAAATATAACCACATAACTGAAAAAACGCCTTAATAATGCGTAAATACACAGATGCTTTAAAAAAATTTAGAATCATTCCGTGTGTACGCCGTTTTACTTAAAAAAAAACCTCGAAACTACCAGGGAAATAGGAACTTTTTCTGTAAGGGTGTGCTGGTGGATATTTTTCCAGTCCAAACTTTAAACAGTATCACAGTCTAAACTTTAACTGACTATGACTACATGTACTGACCTACATGTATAAAAAAGTATGAAACGGTATATTTTATTTAAGGCATAGGGGGGCAAACGAGCCCATGGGCACCTGTAACTCGAGAGTCACAAGTGCGTTGTCGCTCTTTAAGGTGGGAGTAAGAGAAGAGGGGGAGAGGGGAAGAGTGGGAAGAGGGGGAGAAGGGAAGGACGGGAATAAGCGAGAGGGAAGGGTTAGGGCCTCCGGTAACCTCACTCACGCGGCGAAATGCAATGCAATCATTACTTCACTGGCGGTTTTCTGTGAGGCCGTGGTATCTAGCGGAGTCGAGCCGGCCCATACGTGCCGAAGCATGGCTCTCCCACGTAAATGATATGATTAAACACTGATCCTCTTTGTCTCAATATATATGTAGCTATATATGCACCAACTGGTCGTTCTTGTCGCTTTTTAATCTATGGATCCCGTGCAGAATTTTATTCGTCTACTTTAAACGTGACGGCCGTTTAGTAGTTTCGCATCAATACATTTAAGTACACGGAATTTACCTATAGATCTTACAGATTCTATTATTTGTTTGCATAGTTGCACAGAGTTAGTGTTGTACCTGTGCCTGATTTATTTGATTTAAATCAGCTACTCTGAGTGCCAAAATGTAGTAAGAAAAGGTAACAAAATATCCAAATCTGTATACTTTCATTATATGCCACTAGTGTTATAAATTCCATACAAATGCATAACTAGTCGTTCATAAAACATGACACAATCAAATCATAGTCGTCTTTGACAATTGTTGATTTGCGTGACACCTAGTAGGTAACGTTATTAGTTAATAGAAATTATTTTGCAATGAACATACATTTCAAGGAACTGAACTGAAGTTAGTAATAATCTATATAACACGCCGCTTGTTAACACAGACTCAAAATTAGTCCGACCATCATTACTTATAATAGTGGTTGCTAAGATTATTGAAAATAAAGCTGCACCGAAGATAGAGAAACAACTGTTTCTTAATTATTTTTATAGATAATGCTTTCTATAAAAATAATTAAAAAAGCTCTTAAAAAGCTACTAGAAAAAAAGAATAAATCGGTTAATAAACATAGGAGAAAATCAGGAAAGTTAATGTTTTAACATATAAGTATATCCTTCAAATAATTTAATATAATTATTACGTATTTAAATTTTATTATAATTTGTTCTACCTGAACAGTTCATATTAGGATACACAGTAATTAGAATCTCAGCCTAGGTAAATCTACACACTTTCTCCCATGAGACGTGGTCTAAAATTTGATAAAACGCTTTCATTAGGAAACAAGATTTCTATAGAAAGCATAATTTTATCACAGAATCTAATTTCCCGTGGGTGTAGTATAATGCTCACTAACATTTTGTATCAGAACAATCTCATAAACCGGCTTACGGGTATACATGTAGGCGCACGGATCAACTATTAATCTACAACAACAAATATGGGTGAATAATACTATTGCTATTTTTCTAGACAATATTTTGGGTGGACAATAATTTTATTCTTTTTTGAGAAACAACTGTTAAATGATACATCCAACAAGACAATAAATCAACTACCATAGAGCGCAATGCATGCACAATAAAACGAACTATCTTAATTTAGGTACTCGTTGATGCTCAAAGAATGCAGCAGGCTACCTGACCGTCTGAAACTCGGCAGTTTATACCTCGGACGTCCAGGTCACGCGCTGCTTTCCTTCTGCACTTGTTCCCCTACAAATCCAATGCTGCTTTGGTTACATTGTTATTTAGGTACTCCATATCCACATCGATATCCATATTCAGCTGATCACCTGCTAAAGCGAGCAAGCTTGCGCCGTTATTTAACAGTATCCTGGTAAATTGACTTACCATATGCATACGTATGCTAATATTGATGAGTGATGGTTAAGCTGCAAGATGTTTACGTGATTAACCAAAGTTTACATTTATAAACTATTTTTTTCCAGCACATGAGGGCGGTAAATGTGCCGATTATAGACCCATCCATCTGCGAAAGGAATACCAGGATGTTGCCTGGACACTACATCTGCTTAGGAGGAGTTCAAGATCCTAACAGACATTTTTGCAGGGTAAGTAGATATTATTTTAAAATTAACCTTATTCTTAAAAGTCTTATACTATACTGTGCTATAGTACTTACAAATACGTGTATAAGATACCATATATATAAGAACTCATTCATTGAATGATAAATATGTGTACAAGTATGAAATTCGGACCTTTTTCTAAAAAAACATGTTAAATTCGTCAAAATAAAAAAAAGTGTTTTATTCAGAACATGTTCCATCGCTTGTTATAAATTTTGTGTCGCTTGTTATAAATTTTGTGTCGCTTGTGTCAATTTCTGAATACCACGCCAGTAAAAATCTTCCCCTTTTGCTGCGAACGACTCAACAAGCCATTTTATCACATCTTCGTACGAATCAAAGCGCTTCGCAGTTAGTGCGTGACCCATCGATGCAAACAAGTGGTAATTAGAAGGAGCCAAGCCTGGTGAGTAAGCCGCATGGGACAGAACTTTCCAGCTGAGCGCTGCTAACGTGTCGTTAACCCGTTTTGCCGTCTGTGATAGAGCAAGCATTGTGGTGAATAGAGCGTTGTCTTTTTCGGTATTCTAGCCTTTTTCAAGGAGAGAACAGTTCAAATCCGCCAACTGTAGTTGATAATGTATAGTATTAACCGTTTCCCCAGGTTTTAACAGCTCATAATAGCCCACGCCCTTCTGATCCCGCCAAACACAGATCATCGTCTTTCTGCTAAAGCGATTCGGTCTTGCGGTCGATGTGGATGGTGCATTTGGAGTCATGATTTTTTGTGCTTTGTATTCTCAAAATAAATCCACTTTTCATCCCCTGTAACTATACGATGCAAAAACGACTTCCTTTTGTACCGAGTGTGTAAAATGTCGCATGTTCAACTTATGAGATACCCATCCAGCGCTCTTCTGAATCTTTCCCATGTCTCCTAGCCGCTTGGAAACAGTTGTTGACAAAGTACAATTGTTCACGCTTATGTCCACCATAAGCTTCTTGAACTAATTAGTACGAATACGAATTAGTATAAATTGTGATATATTGAACATAACAACACAACACAATGGACATACTTTTCCAATTTATCGCTCGTGCGCGTTTGACACTTGTTGATGACAATAAATGGTGCAGGGTCAAATCTTTCATTAAAGCACAAACTGCATTGGTGCACTATTTCTTTTCTGAAATCCGCATTTCATACTTTTGCACCTGGTAAAAAACATATTATTGATTTAATTGTGGCAAAATCATAAAAGTAGACATTTGCAGAGAAAAAACAGTTACTCAGTCATTCATAGGAAACTAGTTCACTTTTTTATAAATCTTAGAAACATAGGTCCATATTATTGTTGAATGTCCACCATTATTATATCAGACATAGATACTATGTTAAAAGATGCATTATAATGAAACAAAGTGGGAAACATTTTATAAAAATGTGTTTTATACATTTATAATTCTGAGAATCAGTTTTAGTTTTTGTCAGCAACATTAACAACTAGCTGCGTCCCGCAGTTTCACCCGCGTAAATCCCGATGCCGTGGGAATATCGGGATAAAAATGTAGCCTATGTGTTAAAACAGATCTCCATCTACATGCCAAGTTTCATCGCAATCGGTTCATACATACAAACGTCCTCACAAACTTTCACGTTTATAATATTAGTAGGATGTCTTTAAAAAAAATAAACCTTACTTGGCAAATGAATTGCGTTTTATAGATTAAATAGTTAGAGGTGTACCCTTTTAACAAATGGTAAAGAACTACTCCAGTATTTGTCCAAGCTTAGTTCTACCGATTAATGGGAAAATGGTCCCAAATCTTCCTCACTCTTTTCTTACTTATGCATACGACTTTTCTGCAATATGTGGCCTACCCATGTACAATGAAACCAGCCATGGTTTGCTCACGTGGCTAATATAATATATACGTATCTGCAAAAAAAACATTAAGAAGTGTTAGTAACGGCTTACCATTTCGTCTAATAAAGCCTTTAGCTCTTTTGCCACTTTAGTGATAACAACTTTAGTCAAACTTACCTAATCTCATCTCAAAACAAAATCATCGAACTCAATTTCCTGTTCGAAGTTACAGTTCAGGCTGAACATCAAACAACGATTAGGCAAGCCAAAACTAGGGCACGTCCTTCAAGTAGGTACTTGAACAAAATTAATACTTCTCGAACATCTTCGGGTTAACAATCGGGATCTAATTTGTTGAATGTTTTAGAATTTTATTCTACTTGTGTAGGAAGGGAAACAACCGGTACGACTTTTGTATACGAAATCGGTTGCGTGTTGTTCAGTGGTACCTACCTACCGTATATAGATTTGTACCTCTAGTTAAAGAGTATAACTTCGGTTTTGTTGCGTGTTGAGTATGTACAATATATAAAAAGAATTGTATGGGTTAGTGTGCAAAACCAATTTAAGTTATATCTGAAAACAAAGAAGTTGGATCTCGATTAAAAGGGTCACCGCAAATTAGACCACTTTTTATAATATAATTATGTATATATATATGGGAATTAACGCGGTTACGAAATAGGTATTATTAGTTATTAGTCAGCCTGTGACCACGGCCAGTGCAACCTGGTCGAAACGTCTCAGACTGTGTTAATTTGATCAATAACTTTTATATAAATAATCTAAAATTAAATTTATTAACATTAGTAAATTATTTGTGTTGATTTTCCTTTTTATTTCTCATTCTCTCGTAGGCTACTTCTACTTCTGCCGTGGGTGAAAAAAAGTGTGTGTGTGCACACACACACTTTTTTTTTTAATATTTTTATTTAACATTGTTACACAGTTTCATCAAAGCTAGCTTTTGCTCGTAGCTTTGTTTGCGTAACAGTTAAATCCTCGGGAACAATACTTTTTTTGTATCCGTAACAAAATGTATGTAAAATTTTATTGTTATGTTGAGTAGTTAAGATGTATATCATAGTAAAGAAAGTAACTTGCTGTCGCATTTTTATGTAATATTAGTTAGGATTAGAAAATAGTCTAGTTTAACAATGTTTTACGATAAACATTCAACATTAACAAAAATAAATTAAAAAAAAATACAGATCCGCCAAAATAGTACTGCATTGTACACGTATAAATTTATCATATTATACTAGTCATCTTATGCAGTTTACTATGAAATAAGATATAGAGCAGTAGCTAGTGGTAAAGTAAAAGTATTTATTATATTTTTTTTGTAATTTACTAAGGATATTTACAATTCGCCATAATAGATCACGTGAAAAGGAACGTGTCAATGTGCAATAGTGCAGGGATTGTTACCATTAAATAAATACACAATCGATTCACTTGCAATGCAATAAAGATAAATTCACTTTAGTGGGGCAATTAATAACACAGATTATTAATAAATTAATGTAGGATAAAAAAATCGATAAAATATAAACACTAAGTGTCATAATTCTTCTTTTGGTAAAAAAATAGGTGCTATCGATGAATCGATATATGTTATGACAGTTGATATTATTTGAGAGTTTTTTGTTGGAAAAGTCAGTTGCTTGTTGGGTAAAGTCAAATCTGTCAACTGTCAATCTGCTCGTTGGTATTGGACAAAGTAATTATTGATACAAACCTGTGGAATAGACGAGGGATAGAGTCCATAATAAAAAAATATATAAAGTAATTATTATTGTATCTGTGGTATTTTGGTTAGGAAAGGTCCCAAAGTAATATAAATGCATCAAGCACGTTTTTGGATGTATATTATGATGATATATTGAGACAATGTAGAAAATAAAGAAATTTATAAAATCGTGCGAGAAGCCATTATTATTATCGTTCTAAGTGTGTTCTGTTGAGTGATCTTTAAACTAAAATATATGTTTAATTCCGCTAGCTATCAAAGTCAAATGAAGTACAATTTTGTATGAAATGCTCTTAGTTTTAACATCGTGCAGCTCAGTACAAATACATTATACAAAGTGGCGGATCTCCTTTATAATTTATGGAAGGCAATTTTTTTAAATATTAATTAGGTGCTAAATGTAGTTTATTAATAAGGCATTAATTATTATCAATACGCCATTTGCTAACATTCATAATCCATAAGACAAATGTAATAAAAATGTAGCATTACTCACGGATTAGGGGAACATCGAGTGGACAAGGGTTAATAAAAAGGGGGAAGGAATGACCTCGACGGATAACCTTATCTGTCGGTTTCGCATAGGGGCGAACAAGGAGCTTCGTTTTCAGGTAATTTTGCATCAAATAAAAGTAAACAATGTAACTTGCTTCTAAATCATCATAGACTTCTAAAACACAATTTCCTCTCCCTTAAAAACATCTTAAATATTTCCGCTCTGAAAAACTTCAGTAGTGAATCGTAAGCACGGCGTCAACGTACAAATTCCTAAATTCCCGCTACGAAATGACAATTAGTGGTCTTAAAGCAGTAAAGACGGGAAAAGATTTCCCTCCTAATTGTATTCGCCTAATTTCTCCATTTAATCCAATGATATAATGACTGGTACAATTTACTCAAGAATAGAATGGAGAGTGTTGGCCGTAAATTATAATTGGTTTTGTGAACTTTAAAATTTTAAAGGATATATAGGGTTTTGGATTCTACTGATTTTTTTATGACATTTATTTATGAATCATAGTCAGAAAGAAGTCAACTTCAGAAGATTTCTTTTTGAGCCGAAGACATGTCACTACTCATTAGGGAAGTACATCAACTGTCTAGTTATTTACCAACTAAGTTGAATAAAAAAGCAGTTGAAAGCGAGTAGAACCAAAGCACTGAACGTCCCGTATACCCTGCTCTCCCAGAACAAACCTACTAACAAAACACCATGTGATTTTAGAAGGTTTGATTCCGACAACCCCCAGGGTTGCCACATTATAAAAAAATATTAAAATTTATTGTTTGGTAATAAATTTCATAAGATGAATGATTAATTGCTAGCAGACAGCTATTTCCATATAGATATTTATTCTTTCCTACGTCAAAATGCTCATGACTAGTGAAAACAAGACAAAATATTGAAACGTTAGGCGAATTACTATTTTTAAACAAACTTCATTTAATAGGTCACGTTACTGCTTTAGACTCTCCAGTCGGTCGATTTTATAGCCAATTTATCAAACGAATTGAATCACATCTGCATTATTGACGAATTGAATAACTAAAAGTGTTCATATTTCACTCTACACCTCGAGGGAACAGTCTCACTACATTTAAGGGGAAAAAATAGCGTGTCTCGACCGTGATTTAGACTTCCTCTTTAGGAAATTTATCGCTCGTTATCGCTGATTGACTGTATTGAGTTTTCAGTTTGCAGTACATATTCAGATTACTTGATACAATTGAGTATTTATTAACACTTCAGTGGCTTATGTATACATTTCTTTAACAATTTTTATTCTCATTTGACAAATCTTTCCAATATTATAAAGGCGAAAGAAAGTTTGTGAAGATGGATGGATGTTAGTACTCTTTCACGCAATGAAAGCAGCAGCACAGCTGATTGGATCTGGATAAAATTTGGCACAGAAATAGATTATAGTCTGGAATAGCACATAGGGTACTTTTTATCTTGAAAAAATGTACAGTTTCCTTGGCATAGTTCACCAAAATTTCCACGCAAACGAAATCGCGGGCAACAGCTGGTATGTAATAATGGACTTTGTTATCACTACATATTATAAAAGTCCCCCGCCACGTCTGTCTGTCTGTTGGCGATAAACTCAAAAACTACTGAACGGAATTCATGCGTTTTTTCACGAATAGATAGAGCGATTCATGGGGAAGGTTTATGTTTATAATTTGAAGATGTTTCTGCCACCCGTGCGAAGCCGGGGCGATTTGCTGGTGTCCTTATAAATTAAAATGCCATTCATGAATTAATAAAATAATTGTATTTCAGATTTATATATTCATAGATATTCTTAAAAGAACTACTCAAAAAGTCCTGTTTATATTTTATTGTTCTCGTTTTCTATGATCACGCATTTCATTAAAATTTGAGTAGAGCTAAGAGAGATGTTAGATTCTCCAATAATCATTTCTACATGACAACTAGTACTCTCTTAAGACAACTCCTAAAGTTGGACACTGCAGCTCCTCTTTTCACCTGTGTTTACAAAATCAAATATTGTATCCTGGTTTAATTGACAATAAAGAGCACATCTGTGTCTCTATCAAATAAAAAAAACGATAAAAAATACTTAAATGCTTTACTAAATTAATAGTATATACCGACTTAAATAGTTCTTATAAATTTAAGCATTTTTTACTGTACTTATATTTTCTCTCATCTTTTTATTCCAGAGGGACAATGGAGGAGCAGTGATTCAAAACAACACATTAATAGCCGTTGCCTCCTTCATCAACACATGTGCCCTTTATTCAAAGACTCACGCCTTCCCAAAAGTCGCCTCTTTCTCCCACTGGTTAAACTCCCTTATTTGGGACGAGGAGAGCCAACGAACGACCTCAGAAGACCCTATCACACAATCAGTTGCAACAACCAAGTTACAATCAAATTCGACTGATAGGTCAAACGATGTACCATATTATGACCCCAGCAAGTTCATGCTAACATTACCTTTTGACCCTATAAACGTTCCTCTAGAACCGGCTGAAGATAACTCTGTTTTACCAAGAATGAGCCTTTACGAGTCTTACTTACAAAGTTTGTCTAGAAGTCGACAAGGAGCCATGACTGAACAGTCATCCTCAACAGTGAAAGAAGAACAGCCCTCAACGAAAAGAGACATCAACTCAGCACCTATGGCGATGCAAGCCTTTAGACATATGATACCAAGGAGATATCAGTTTGATTACAATTAAAAATAATTTAGTTTTTGATATAAACTCACGAAAATAAATGTTTGCTGACAATATCATATATGTTTTGATTTATTGAGTTGGTTGAAGAAACGTTCAACACATTTCTACTGAAATGACAGCTGCCTTAATTCGACGTGAAAATACCATCACTCTACAGATCGATCTCTAATACCGTAATAAACCAGCCCAACTACACGTGGCAGAGCAATGCTTCGGCACGTATGGGCTGGCTCGACCAGAGTGATACGACGGCCTCACAGAAAACCCCCGTGAAGCCATCTTCACGCCCATACTTGCGCCATATTGCTCTGCCACGTGTAGTTGGGCTGGTTTATTACGGTCTTAGAGATCGATCTGTAGAGTGATGGTATTTTCACGTCGAATCGACACACCGCAACATTGGCTTGCGGTGTGTTTCGCCGAGTGAGTGAGGTTACCGAAGGCCGTGGCCCACTTCCCCCTTCACACCCTTACTCTAATCCCACCTTAAAGGCCGGTAACGCACTTAGAACTCTTGAATTGCGACCTATCCCAAAAAAAATTAAAAGTCTGGCCTAAACTTGTATTTCTCAGTAGGTTCGTTAGAGCTCAACATGAGAGTTCTATAGGTATGAGTTTAAAATTACCTTTATATTATACGTCACAATGTCATATCCCTATCGTAGTCTACTACCGGTACTCTATATTCATGTACTTATAGTTTGGCAGATTCGCTGACGTTTGTAATAAAATTGTGTAACTGTACTGTAAGGTTATTTTATTTAGGGTATATTTCGATATACACTGCGAGCACTGTTCAGTGCTCGTACTGGGGAGAAATTTGTTCCGTTATGGACTGACAGTATACTGCCGCAGTATCGTAGGGAAATATATGACGTCATAAATGTCGCTTGACGTCACACCTTACAGTGCTCGCAGTGCATATCGGAACACACACTTAGTGTGGCAAAAAGAAAAATCAAATTCGCTGTGTGGTTTCTGAGATCAATTTTATTTTCAGCATTGTTATTATTAGCATAGGCAACTGCAATCTCTATGCATTATTTGATATTTTCTCTTCGTACTTCAAAACTAACATAACAGCACTTATCCTTTGAGACCTAGTAACATTTTCACACATATACTCGTAAATATAGCTCGATCCATATTTAATAACACCGATGTTTATTCAGTCTCGTTCGCTCCCTAGAGACTGCTGCATTCATTAATATTGAGATGGGTAGCACTGGTGCGACGTTACTTGGATTAATTGACGTTTTAATAATAGTGAAATGTTGAGCCGTGGTCTTTTCTGGTAAGTTTATTAATAGCCTATGATTAAATTGAGTCCAAACAGTCCAGTCGGTCAAAGTAACAGATGATCAGTGTGTATGGAATTCAATGTCGATCCATATCAGTCTAGTGGCCTTTTGAGTCATTGAAATGGTTTTATAAAAGTTGTACTAAACGTTGACGTAAATTACCACGTAAAATACTCGCACTGCCACCTTGGCCAGTAAGTTTAAAATTATAATGCTAAATACAATAGGTATCCCGCACTATCCCAATTTAGAGCCATCACTAGTCAGGCACGCTGATCCATCACAGAACGGGCCTCGCGGCTCTCACAGCCTCCTCGTTGAATTTTCAAATCCATTTCTTTCGCTATTGAAAAGCCGAAACAATAAAAAAACCAGTTTGGTAAACTTACAGATATAGCTTAACTGTTCTGTTGCGCTCATTTCATACAAAAACAGTATTTAATAAAACTCTGATATATTCGATTGTTGCCTCTCAATGTCGCCAGCGTTGCTGGCATAACTAGTTTTATGTAAAGTTCTAAACATACTAACCCGGAAATCTGCAGTATGCAGGTTCCGTCGAGAGGCAGAAGAAACTGCAATGAGTATTCTATGCTTTTGTGTCCCACAAACGCGGCACCGAAATATTAACTTATGCAATCATGCAACCGCATCATGCAATTGCAGGAAATATAAACAATCACTGCTGATAGGGTCTGGGGTTTCTCGAAGCCATAAGTCCGAGCAGTCAACTTTAAAGCAAGAGTGTGCTACAAAAGACCAGAAAAGTTTGAGGTATCACTAGGCACTTAAAACAATAATAATAACCCAAAAATCGAAAAGTTCCATTTGTTACTGGTCATATAGTAAAAGTAACTTGCACTTAGAGTAGGGCAACTTAAAGTGTTTTCGATGTGTAACAAATACTTTGTCAAGGTATAGATGTTTTAGTGCAAATAAATAAATTGATTGGAAATTTTTGACTAGCAAACGGTTAATTGAAATGATAAGTAAATGACTGAGTATTATTATTATTAATAATGACTGAGTAAGAATATTTTGTGTTCGACAAACCACAAACTCTAGGCAAGACGAACTTAACACAATTGTTTTTAAGCTTTGTTAATAAGTTTTATATACTTTTAATACACGATTTTATACCGATTAGCTTCTTTATAGGGCATTATTATTACGTACTATATTATGCTGACATCCACATTCAGTGCCATCTTGTGAAGATCAGCCGAACTACACCCGAGAGCAGTAATCCGGGTCACATTAAGATACCTGAAAATCTCGAAAGCTAATAATGCTAGCTTTGTGAAATAAATACTCCTTAAATAAAAGTAATAACACTTCTTTGGTGTTGTAAAGCATACCATCAAAAATGATGAATACAAAAAAGGAATGGAAATAAAAACTAAAATTTGAGAAATTTGCAAAGTTGTAGAAAAATATGGTGTTTTTTTATTTTTGTTTTAAATGAGATTAGGTATTTTATTATATTTATTACAAAATATAAAGTGACAAATACATTTTATTACTCTTATTTCATTGTCTTTTAAACACATTTTATTTCACTAAGCTAGCATTCTTAGCTTTCGAGTTTTCAGGTTTATTTATGTAACACGGATTCGTATCTCTATGTGACCCGGATTCATTGCTCTCGAGTTAAGTTAATAACTACTGACCCTGCACCGCACTATGAAAGTTCTCGCTCTGATTAATAAATCAACATCAACCTCTTGGCCGCCAGGCATGATCACCAAACATAGTCGCAAGATCCTCTTCTGTATTGGAGAGACATAACATCCGAATCACTACAGCCCAGTAAATCCCATAAATGCCATATACTTAATAAAAAATACATGCAGGTAAGCTTTCAAGAAAAATAATTGTTTAATGTAAATTAAAAGGTTAGTTTCGTATTCGTTTACCTACCCAGCACCCAGCCGATTTATTTTTATGACATTTTCGGACATTTATATTAATATACATTCCACAAACGTTATCATGGAACGAAGCAGAAATTAAAATGCCAAAACCCTATAATATTTGCGTGTGTTTATCGTAACTTGCTCATGTATAATAAATTATGAGTAGAAATCACACTACGCACTATAAACTTCATGAGATTTTCTCACGGCAGTAATACGAAGTATTCCAAAAATAATATTATCTGACTTGTACGATATAAGTATATTGTTTCTCTTTGACCCACTTTTTTAAGTGGTCACCACTGGGCAGAAATAGAAGCATATCACCTAAGCCCTTTAATTCATTACAAAGTCGAACCTTGGCTATTGTGACGATCTAACGTGCAAGCAGTATATTACGTAAGGAAACATTCTACTTCTTCGTGTGTATTTCACATATTCCATATTACGTTCTAGTAGTAAAATAACGTTTCAAATAATTAATTCAAATGACTCCCACGACTTACATCAGGAATTGCAATGCTCGTCACCGGCAGCCAAATATTTATAAAGGTTTTAAATTATGTTGCAAGTGCCCGTAACCGTGGATTAGGCCAGGGCTGTCACAGACTCCGGATGTCTTAATAAAAGCTGTTCCTGGATCCCTACTATTTAAGGCGCAGTACGGCACACCGTGGTTTTAGTCGGTTCGATTCCGACACCCCGCCCCACCGAAAACACCGGTGGGGTGACGGACCGATGGGGGTTCCACACGTACAAAAAAAGAAAAGGGCTGTCACAGACGGTGAAATCAATTTCTAATACCACTAGACAATGCTCACTACTCTTCAACTTACTAATACCTAATAACCTCATCATTTATATATATATATAAATGATGCCCTATTTCTCCTGGTCACGCTATAACTTGAGAACGGCTTTACCGATTTCATTCATCTTTTTTTTTAAATGTTTTGTAATACTTCGTAGACTAACGTAATGTAAGAACCTTACATTTAAAAAAATTAAGAAAATTGCGTAGAAACTTAGAAAACTTAACGACTACCTTTATTTTAAACTTTTTTAATGTAACTTTAGCCCCAGCGTTATATACTCTTTGCTAAGCACGCTTGAAATAACTGTCAGTTGTTTGACAGTAAGAGACAGATCGTACACCACCACTATCGTTTACAAAGATCGCATAATTCTCTTTGCGTTAATTAGTTGTATCGGTCGGAATCAAGGATTTCATCACAGAAATCCATGGTCGGTACTAAGAACGAATTATAACCCTTACCGAGCTCCGTGGTCGGAATGATATCTTTGACGAGGTAAAATTAAACCATTTTGCTTTGATTTTGCATATTGTTAATGAATTATGGTTTTCATTTCTTAGTGCACACTGCACAGTCGATTGAATCGAAACATTTATGGAGTTTTAAGTTTGTTCATTTATAATTTTCAGTTGAAATTTTAATATTAAAAATGCCATGAAGTAGACGTACAAACATAGGTCGCATAACTCGCAATGCCGCAAATCAAAGATGTTTAAGAGCAAGTCAAACTGATGAGCAACGCAAAGCGCGAAATGAAGTTGAACGGAATCTATATAAGAATATAGAAATGTTGCATTTGATCCACATCGAGCTGCATTCAATTATAACGTGGCAATCGATTACAGTTCACAGCAAATCGTTACTAATGGACCTATGAACGTTGTATATTTACATTGCAAGGCATTGAAGTTCAAAAATGAAGCTCCTGAGTCGTTGCGGAGGAGTTCGATAACAAACACTATGACACGAGATTTTTATATATTAGATAAAAAATTACAAACATTTACAGTATCAAAATATACAACAATAGACATAATTATTATTAGTATAGTATTCCAGTTTGAATTGAACGACAGGACAACGTCTGTCGGGTCAGCTAGTTTACAATAAAACTCTAAATGAATCGTAATGAAGCTTTGAAGAAATAGCTTGAATAAGCACATATGCTTCTTTCCATAATAAACATTCAATTATATGACAGAGACTACTTTCGCAAAACACCAACATCTAAGCGGGCCAAACCGAAAGTGAAATCTAGTAAGTATAATAAAAAATAATTGTGTAGGCTCAGGGGTTTCTGTTAGATATTTTTTTAATGGAACATTAGATGAATATAAATGGAAAATATTAAAAGAGTCAGATCTTTTATACGCTGCTAACATTTCCTAAGATGCTAAAACTCCCGAATAAATTCCTGAATTCCACCGCTACAAGATAATATGTTTGAAGTCGTGGTAATGTAAAATCCTATTACCATTTAACACGATCCGGTGCACTTGGCTGCCGTCCAAACTTGCCTGTTCCGATATATTTGTCAATTAAAATAGATAGTGTCGCTATCATTACTTAACGGATTTTGAGGCCATTTGGTTTATCCGTATAATGTTAATACTACAACTGTTGTTGAAGATACTCCATTTCTAATATTATGATGATAGTATACTGTCTCGTGACATTAAATATTTAACTCTTTTTATGCTTATATACAAATAATAAATATTTTGGTCGTTTGCAAGAGAAATTTTTCAACAAATGGACAGATTTCATAATCCACATGTTTAAATGGTCACCTAACTACCTGCCGTCATCTACCATCCAATCTATTGCAGTTAGAAAGCTGATGGCTTCAAGTCTGGGTCATCAGCCGAGCGATACGTTTACGTCTCCACTCAAAGACTTTCATAACCTAGTAAACTAGGCTAACCTTAACCCTAAAGGTGTTTGGACATGAAGATCTTCGAGGCCGATGCCTCTCTTCTTTTTTAACATTCGACGCAAAAAGAGGAGTGTTATAAGTTTGACGTCGATGTCTGTGTGTGTGTCTGTCTGTGGCATCGTAGCTCTCAAATGGATGGACCGATTTCGATGCGGGTTTTTTCCTTTGAAAACCAGTTTCCTTGCGCCACCGAAAGGTTTAACTATGTTTGGTTAATATCGGTCCAGAAGTGTAAGAGTATCAGCTCTTTTCCAAAATAATGTAAGGCATTTTTGACGTATGAAAACTACTTTTTAAAGGTTGTTCCTTAAACTATAAGTATTTTTTGGCGTAGGGGGTTTTTAAATTTTTTATTTAATCTTGTTGGATGGGCGGTGGGAGGCCGATTTTCCGTTGAATAATGTTCTACCTAGATGAAAGACAACAGTTTAGTACAAATATATACATACTACACCTTTTAGATTATATATTACTGACATTGCTTCACTAAATTAAATTGCTTCGCATTATGTCAGCGGTCCCTTGAAACTGTAAACAATCAAGCTTCTAGGTCAACTCAATCAAAAGATACAGCAATTAAGCCTTAGATTTTAACAATTTTGGTTTTTCCAATTGATAAGCAAGGTCTGACAGTACAAGTTATGAAAAATATCCGAAAGTTTTTAATTTGTTATCACATAAATATGCGGTTATAATGCGGTTGGGCAGTTGACTTTGTCGTAAATCAATGTATGGGACAGTATTTTTAAAACTGCGGAGTTAATTTTATCTTTTGGTAAAAAACGGGCAAAAATCTTCGAGAATCGATGCCCTAAGTGGACGTACACGTACACGTACGGAACCCCTGATGCGTGAGTTAGACTCGCACTTGTCGGGTTGGAAGTTTTGAAGTGCTGGTTTCCAAAACTTCCATGTGATGATGTAAGCAACATCAATAAATCTTTCCGGAGTTGTAAAAAAACATGCTGCGAAGATCAATAAGACCAACAAGTCCTTTATTCGTATTTAAAGATAAAATATCTTCCTAAGCTTGTTTGATATTTACTTTATTTGTACTATAGACGATCAACATCAAATATTCCGAAGTTAAGGGAGAAACGAGACTGAAAGGAACGACCCGGGGTCAACGAATTGGGTTAATGATCACTAATTATTTATTAGTTATTGTTAGCGAGCGATTAAATGTTATACCATAAACGGTACAATGAATACTCATTTTGATATTTGTGGTACAATGTCATTGGCCTGTTACTTTGTCTATTTTTGAATTATTGATTTTGCTGATATTTTTTGTGACAGTTACACGATTACCGGTAACATTGTAATTCCTGAAAGTATAAACCTAGATTACGATCTGTGCATTGTTATTTCATTCCCCTCGCTTAGAATAACATTATGCTCTATTCCAGTTATATGCCCCTGATTGTAGTACGAGAACTACAAAATAAGACTACAAAGTTCTTGGCGATATTTAAATTAAACTTACTACTGTATTTTTTCAGTCACAATTCACAAGTCGAACTTGTCACCGAGAAACTGTGAAACTAAAATGTATTGTGTCGCAACTATACTAACTGCGCTGTAAAAGCGCACGAGAAATGCAAGAACAAGTCATTTATAGTATAATGAAGATTTCTGAATGTATTTAAAATAAAATAAACTAAAATTTAATAAATTTTGGAACAATATTATTCAAACTAATGAATAAAAATAAATGGCTACATAGGGATTATGTTATGGACACACATTTTCCTAGTATGCTTGTTAACCTTCCAACTAAAATAAATGCTTGTGTTAGAAGTGGGTCCACGCTAGTAATGTACTAGGTGGTTTCTCACAGTCTTCACATGCATAAATCAGATAAATCGATACAGCGGTCATATTATACTCAATAAATTACGTCTTTCGTAAAGTTTGTATGGAAAATATTTCGACTAACGCAGCCTTAACAATGTTCAACAGATATTAAAACTTTAAACATTACAAGTATAAATGTAAAAATATTATATTGAGAACACAATTTATTCAGATAATAACCAACATAATGTGATTATACCTTCTGCTCCGGGTATTTGAATGGTATAGTGAACAAACGAGCCGACGGGTCACCTGATGGTAAATGACTACCACCGTCCATGGGCACCTGCAACTCAAGAGTCACAAGTGCCTTGCCGCCCTTTAAGGTAGGAGTAGGGGAAAGGTGGAAGATAGGGAGAGGGGGGAGGAGAGGGAAGGGTTAGGGCCTCCGGTAACCTCACTCACTCGGCGAGAAAAGCAATGCAACATTACTTCACTGCCTATCATCCATTGCTATAATCGCGCGTTTTAGGATACGAATCGTGATATCTCACTACACCCCCTCTTCCACTTGCGATATTTCGTGTTTTTTTCCGAGCCCCTCCCCCCCTTTCAAGCCTCACGTGATTTATGAACTAACCCTAACCAATATCCCTTTCCTTGCATTGCGTTCCCTTCTTCCTACCTTTCCTTTTCAATACTCCCAAATTTTCCAAACTTGAATTCCCAAAGTGCCTTGATGTATTAGGCTCCTAATTATAACGTAAGTGGTGTTTAATCCTCGACGGGGCAGACACCCCGTCGGGGATTCTGGTGAGTGAATGTATGTAGGTATGTTTACAAAAAAAATACCATTGATTTCCAATGCCTGTAATTAAAGTTTATTCCGCTTGACCTTAGACAAAATCGTTTAGATTCACGTTAATACGAGGCAATCTATTGTAGTTACTGTGGTCTTCGCAGAAAAGTCCTTGAATTGCTCTCAATAGGATTTTGCTGCAAATTGCTTACGACGGACACTAATGGCGGCGCTGACACAAAATCGATCGCCTTTTCAATTGTTATTCTAAAGCCCGGAGAGCTGGAGAGCTTTTCTTTCCTATACATCTAAGTAGTTTTTATATATTGGTTTTCAAGCATAAAGTATAACTTTTACTTCGAATAATATTTTTAATGGGCTTTTGCTCATTGTTCCAATATTTCGACTTAATGGGATAATAATAATAACTTCACACATCTCACACACGGCCGTCTGATCCCAAACTAGGCAGGCCTTTACTATAGTAACCAGACCGCTGATAAACATACTTATATTTCTAAATACCTACATATTATGGATACATTACACCCAGACACAGAGCACAGATCAGAAACAGATCATGCTCATCACACGATTATTTGTCCTGGGTGGGAACCGAACCCACGACCTCTGGCTTAGCAATCAGGATCACTAATTACTAGACCAACAAGCCAGTCGAACGAGATAACGTGGGCGAATTATTTATCCTGGTTCTTTTGCCTTCAAAAGTTTTAATTATCTTGCCTCTACATATACACTTCTTTTCTCAAATTTAGATTGAGATCAAATTCTAATCACGTGTTTGATTCTACAGTAGGTTGATTGTCAGTTTTCTGCAATTTTTTAGTTAGCTAATAACTTGTGTTAGGACTCGATTCACACCGGTAGTTTAGTAATATTTGTCCGATACAAGTCAATGTCTGGCAATGATTTCTTAGTTTAAAGAACGTTATCGAAAATCAAAGCCATGTTTTACCATAAAACATAATATAAGAGACAATCATTGTTCGTGGGAGAGCCGTGCTTCGGCACGTATGGGCCGGATCGACCGGAGTGATACCACGGCCTCACAGAAAACCAGCAGTGAAGCAATACTTGAATTGCTTTTCGCCGCGTGAGTGAGGTTACCGGAGGCCCTAACCTTCCCTCTCCCCTGTTCCCCCCTCTTCCCCTGCATGGGTGTAGGGGAAGGTGCCTTAAAGGCCGGCAACGCACTTGTGACTCTTGAGTTGTATGGTGCCAATGGGCGGCGGTAGTCATTTACCATCAGGTGACCCGTCTGCTCGTTTGCCTCCTATACTGTGTGCATGTGTATTGTGTTCCTATTTTATATATGAATATGGATTATTTTAGTTTCATCGGCAATTCGTACCGGTTTTTTTACGGATCGTAAAGCGAGAATAAGGAACTTCCGACCTGTAGAAATAAGACTAAAATATTTTCCTGACGCTGTACGAAATCACGCTCGAATATCAACAGGCCGAAGACAGATAACGTAGTGAGAAGGTTCTTAAGGAAATATACTGCTTGTTTACTGAACAAAGTTTTTTGTTGACGCGTCTGGATAAGCCAACAGTATTTACTGAAGTTATTAACGACGACTTTCGACTGATATGTTGACATATGAGCATAATGCTGTTGAACCGTTGAAAAGGTCACTATTGTCATATCAAGAAAAGGAGTTTCAACAGCTGCCGTAATATATAGTGTAATTAATAAAGTTCCGACTATATGAAATGATATATTGGAATCCAATAAACAATATATTGACAGCTTGGTAACAAATTTAGTGAATCTACCTTGTTAAATTTTACAGAAGTAATGTAGACGAACCTATGAAACCTTATTTATGGAATTGATTCTGAATTTTGTTTAGTATTAACTCATTTCACATACATATTTAGACACTATTTCTTTCTTAGTCTCTTGCCTAGCTGGAATAGTAATTCATTTCCAATGCTTAAGATTTGCTTTAGAAGATCATCATCACTACATATTATAAAACAAAGTCCCCCGCCGCGTCTGTCTGTCTGTTTGCGATAAACTGAAAAACTACTGAATGGATTTTCATGCGGTTTTCACTAATGAACAGAGTGATTCATGAGGAAGGTTTAGGTGTATAATTTGTACCCGTGCGAAGCCGGGGCAGGTTGCTAGTAGAGGATAAGTGTTGATATTATATCAATATAGTTAGTTACAAAGAAGTGGATTGCCCTGACCTCCTACACAAACTTCGAGTTTAATGTTCCGACAAGAAGCATCAGGTACAATCCACCTGTTTTTGTACATGCGCTAAGCATTGAAATTATATAATGAATACATTTATGGTGCGAGCAAGTAAAGACTTTAATGAATTGTGCAAATAACTTTTGTTCGATCCATATACAGTAAATGGCGACAATGTCAGGAGACTAATGAATCTCGGTTTTTCTTTTCAAACAGTGATGTATTTTTCTTTTCCTATCTTCTGTATTGCTTATCGCGTTTGTATAGGTATAGTTTTGTGTTAGTTATTAGTGTTCCAATACCTATTAATTTATAATGCTGCAATTTGTAAAAACCTGTAATTGGCTTAATATTGTATTTGAAACTGCCCACTGTTATTTTTGTAGCCATTGGTTTTCCTAACTTAAATAAATAAATAAAGTTGAGATTATATAAGTGTAATAAACATAAATATCTATATAACCGATTAAAATGTGTTTTGCATTCTTATTTAGTCCTTTTGTAGCATAAATATCCACTGATATAATCCACAATAGTACATCTTCTAGTTGGATATGTCCCTTTTAGAGTCTCAAGCGTTATATTCAGCTAAAAGATTTACTATTAAACTTTTGACGAGGAGTTGTTCTGTCTTCCTTATATTCAAGTTTCCCATCAGGAACTTTGCTCTTCAGCTGCCACACAAACACGAGTACTGACAAGGTTCTTATATAAGTAGTGTAGAATTCTCGCACTGGGGCGTAGCAAGAAGCACTCGAGAAAGAGTGTGTGAATTGTTCATTTTTATAACATACTACTACGTTCCCCGCAGTTTTACGTGCGTTTATGGTCACTGTCCGGCTCCTAAGAGTCGTACCGTGATGGTATATATTTATTGCGCTATGTATATGCTTTACATACTGTACTAAGAGTACTGTATGTCATTAGTAAATATAATTACAAAACCTACTTAAATTAATTTTAATTTATTGAATAAACACGGGCTTCGCAAAAGTTTGTTGATAAAAATCTAAATTCATTCCAAACACATCCAAACAAAAACCAAATTTAAAAAATAAATATAAAAGAACGGCTTGGTAGGGTCTAGCGCTGACGGTTTTACGTAGCGAAACGAGTATATTACAGGGTAACCATAACAGTATGGCAACTCGTAATGAAATCAAAATAAAGTTTAAATACATCCTGCTCTTAAACATTACTGCCCCGTAACTCTAATGATGTATAATTTAATTTTAATTGTAATATTCTCGTTCTCCGTTTCTCATTCAAAAATATTGTATTGCAATTTCCAAATGTTATGTACGGTATCATAAACCATATTCTATATATGTACAACATCCCAAATCGACCGTTGGCTTGTTAATCATAGTCATTTAGCATCGTCAAAGAGAGCCTTGATATTAGTAGTAGAATAAAATTACTCATTTGACTACACACGAGTACTACAAAATACTTACTAACTTTTTCACTTTTTACACACGCCAGGTAGAGTCTAGCAAACGTTTTGTCCAACAATAATCAATACAAATAAATAAAATTGAAGTGTCTGTTTGTAATATCAAAATAATAGTTTTTTTAAGCTCATACAGTTACACATACACATACACGATATGCCTATGCCTAAAAACTAGTTTTCAACATTTTTGTCTGTATATCTGTCTGTCTGTGTTTGTTCCGGCTAATCTCCGGAACGGGTGGACTGATTTTCATGGGGCTTTCACTGGCAGATACCTGGTGTTATAAGAAGTAACTTAGGCTAATTTTATTTTGGAAAAAGGATTAGGGTTCCGCCCAAAATATACAAATAAATAGTTGAAAATAATAAGGTTAAAACGACAACATTGAACACAATGATGTGTTCTTTTATTTAGATTATATTATGTGATACACCTAGCAAACAAACGCTATGCACTAAATGAGAAAGTAAAATAAATATATTAAAGTCAATCCTTTATTAAAAGAAATATTGATTGCAAGAATGTGCTACATCTCACACACGGTCATTTGATCCTAAACTAGGCAGAGCCTGTACTATGGTAACCAGACTGCTGATATATATACATATTTTAGGTAAATTACACCCAGACACAACAAATGATCGTGCCATCATGCAATAATTTGTCCTGGGTGGGTATCGGACCTACGACCTGTGCAGCAGTCAGGATTACTAACGACTAGACCAGCAAGCCCGATATAAACACTTTTCATGAGTTGTGATACTAGTAACCTACATTTGCTTGAGGCAAATAACGGTTTACAATCTTAAATTAAATAAATTACTAGGAGTTTATAAGAGTATTATCTATATATTAATACGTGAAGCGAAAACTTTGGATCCCTTTTTACGAAAATTGGGCGGACGGAGGAGTATGAAATTTCGCACACTTATAGTTTATACAGAGAAGAAGTGACGAATGCTAAAATTTTTGAACAATATTTGCTACAAAGTTAGTGTCCAGTATATATTTCGATCTGTCATGGTACAAAAGTCTATACAATGACAGGTCAAGTAATATTGGCCAATGAAATAAACCATGGTCGAAATTTGAGCACAACGCGATCTCTAGTTATATTAAAACGCGAAGAGAATTCTTTGTACCCCTTTTTAAGAAAATTTCGCGAATGGTGTAACGTGAATTTTGGAATATTTACAGTTTAAATATAGAAGAAGTGCAGTAAGCTAAAATTTTTAAACAATATGTAAGAAGAAAGAAAGAAAAAAGATTTATTTTGGCACACAAACACTTAAATTTTCACACAAAGACAATAAAAAAATAAACACAAGAACATAATATTCTAAACTAAAAAGATACGATACAAAACAAACAAAAAATTAAAATAAAAAGTGGTAGTAAATCATTTCTGCTCATTGGCAACACCACATCTTCCGCCTGACCAAGCGGAAACCACCTCCATGAAGGCCAGTATTGTCAGTGAGCAGCGATACAACCTTAAAACTATTACATATCTTTATAAATTAAATTTATAAAGTTATGTGAAAATGTGTGTCCCATCAGTGCCAAGGTTTGGACATAGCATCATCATCGAGTATTAAACCGCAACACTGGTATTCTGCGAAATCCATTTTAGTGACGCTGACACCTAGTGCGTCTATAAATATAGTAAATATATTGAAATATGTAAAATATATACGATTAAATAAGATATTACAAACATAAATACTAAATAGTATAAAATATATGTCTAACAACTTTAAAAATTACGTGAAAACGGCTTAATGAAATTACACGCGTCCAGTATATGCCTTGGTAAGTAAATCTATACAATGACAGCTCAAGTTATACTGGCCAATGAAAAAACCATGGTCGAAATTCGACCACCACGCGATCTCTAGTTATACATTACTACATATTATAAAACAAAGTGCCCCGCCGCTTCTGTCTGTCTGTTCGCGATAAACTGAAAAACTACTGAACGGATTTTCATGCGGGTTTTACCAATAGACGAAGTGATTCATGAGGAAGGTATAGTTAAGTATATAATTGAATACAAAATGTGTGTGGTAAAATATGACGATGATTGTTGAAGATGTCAGAAAAAATCAATATACGCTTTGCTACCCGTGCGAAGCCAGGGCGGGTTGCTAATTATAGATAAATTAGACACAGAACGAATGATCATACTCAGCACACAATTATTTGTCCAGGGTGCGAATCGAACCCACTACCTCTGGCTCAGCAGCCAGGGCCACTAACCACTAGACCAACAGGCCAAATAAAATATGTGTGTACATTTAAATTTCATAAATTTCATTTCATTCATTTCTGCATGTTACACTTCAGACGCTCGGCGGATGGGAGCTAGACGGAAAAAATGTAAACGCAACGGAAAATGCTGATTGCTGTATACTGTATGCCTCTCAATCTCTCGGTCTCTCTCTTTCTTTTTCTCATAAGCCCACTGTTCTTTTCCATCGAGGTAATTTATTTTATTTACACCATCTGTGGATTTTGCTAGATACTACTCTACTTTGATGTTGGTTGTATACTAATTATCCATATATTAGTTCGGGCAACTTTCACAGATGGCGCATTTTCAATTTCAAGTTTTTTAAATATTTACCCTATTTTGATAAAATTTATTTGTTATAGCGAAAGGAGCTTTGTTCCAACACAACAGAACAAAACAGTACTTTTTTTCAGGTTGAAATCACCCTATGTCCTGTTCTATAAAAAAAAAACAATCATAATGATTGGTCGAGTAGTTTAGACGTAAAAGCGTAACAAAAAAAGAAACCTCATTCGCATTTATATCATTAGTTAGGATGTTGTGACACATGCTCCCACAAAAGGCAGGCCCAATTACTAGTCCAGGACTTCATATCAAAGTACGGACGAAATTTTAAATCAACATGGTTAGGATAGTGGTTTTATCTCATCTGCTGTATCCACGTTGGGCCGGATTAGCATTCCCAGTCTCGTAATTGCTACACGGCGCTCCGTACGGTATTGCACGCGTGGCCTATTAGCAAAATAAATATGTTCCCGGTGCGCACATCCGGGACGAAACTAGATTTTGTAGAACTGGAACTTTGTAGTACATCTATATTGTGGTAGTAGTGAGTGTTGAGCAGCTCTCTTAATCGGCTAAATTAAAGGAGCTAAGAGACGGAATTACAACATTTATTTTACGGCGAATGCCCGATGATTTTAATATTTCATTTTTATTTATTTTACTTCTTCCGTGTGTGCTCATGTCAACTAAGTTTAGGTCAAACTGGAAAAGTGCACCTTTTAATAAGAATAAAACCTTTATCAATAGTGGTTTCGAAGCTTATCCTTGAGATTCACACAAACTCATCTTTATACAATAAGATTAATGTAAAGTAAAATAAATTAAAACAAAAACTATAAAGGGTTGAATAACATATACTGATTTCTACTAACACTGACTACTTCCACAAGCATGATAAATGAATATTTTTTAAGATTCAGTTTCTTTTTAATCATTTTAAATAACTCAGACCATCACCGTGAGTACCTACCATCGCAAAAAAGGACTCCAAACACAAAATAACCTTTTTCACTCACATGCTACAAATTACGCCCCAGGAGCAGTCGTAAAAAAACCTGTCCCGGCTAAATCCGCAACTTAGCGACCCTACCCAATATGGCGCCTACAATTCTACCATAAGGCTGAAATTACTCACTATGCAAATTAGGATTCCCGCGGGATACCACGTTCGAAACCCAAAAGACTTAGATATTCAATATAGATATGGGCTTGGTATTGAAGGAAAGGGTAAATTACTATTTATGGGGATTGTGGGCAGCATGGGTAATGGTATTAAGGAGTGAAACACGAGGTTTGTTTAGACTCATCTAGCGGATTGGCGAAAGGAGAGCTTTATGGGAACTCTCAAATGGTTACAAACGGATATGCATCATACGTAGATTCAACAAAATTTTATAGACTTCGAGATTAGATATCGTGCAATAGTTAAAATGTCAAGATTTCAAATCAAATCAAATGAATCTTTATTTGCCAACCAAGTGTACATAAATGGTCTTATTATAACAATTTGTCTCAACTTAGTAGCCTTTTACGGGTATTGCAAATTTGAGAGAAAATATACAAAAAGGATTATTAAATACAAGCGTTAAAGAAAAATTACCTTAATGAATGAATAATATTATGTAGTATGATAATTTAACAATATTAAATCATGCAAAAACCATTAACTTAGTATACCAGCGTAGTATACTCAGTTTATGCAAAATACAAAGCGATTTATGACATTTTACATCGACACATATTCTTACCAAAACCGTTTTTTCATTTTTTGAATTTTTGTTAACTTAATGTTTAGGTATATTAATTATATTATTTGTGTAAAAGATTTCTATTTCTAGATAACAATAAGATATTTTATTTTTAGGCGACACTTGTTTTTGGTTACACTATGAATGTTCGCATTTTATAACGTTTATTCATCTTTTCAGATGAATCCGTGTCTGTAATCGTGTTGACAAACTGTGATAAGGAACTCATCATAGTTAGTTTTAGATGAAAATAAAGTAATTTATCATTTTATAAAACTTAACAGTTTACTACAGACTATATTTAATTATCTCTATTCTAGTATTTCCTTTATAATCATCTTGTACCTACAATCCAAGAGCGTCGGCTACTGCGCGAAACGTACTCACACGACTGTCGTACTGTGGGCAAAGCGTTCTTAACTTTCGATAAGTATGTACAAGATATATTTTTGGCTGCAGCTAACACCAGGTATTACTATTTAAATTTTGTAAGCTATTATTGCGTAGGTATTTTCGATTTTCTACGGGACTGTTACAAAGGAACTATTATCTTATCTGACTATGTTTTGAAAGGTTTACATTTGAAAGGTTTATGAATTGCTACACTAGGTACTACAACTAACTAATGTAATGTTAGTAACAATTGACTTAGTGCTGCCTCGGAAGCGAGCGAGAATGGAGGCACATCTTTTAGACATGATGGCCGCAAATTCATCTATGTCTTTTGGCGAACATTGTCAACACGCTACACCTCCGGCCCCAACAACATCCTGAGTGTGTTATTATTCTAGACACGTAGATCGTTGTACATCTGGTCCACAGACTGCACGTTTATTCAATAATGAAATTGTGTAAGAAATTATTAAATTTAATAAAAAACCTCAGGTATGGAAACCCGCAAGGCACTCGATGTCAAGTCTGGGGTCGATGAATTCGTTTTGCCACCATCGATTTTGCTACCTTCTGAATTATAGACTTACATGATATCCATTTTCCGATGACGAAGATAGACAACTGTAGCTTAAATTTCTTTTTGCCAAAATTACAAATAAAAGCTTTAACTAATATCAATAAATATATAACGCTATTCTAATAACAAAAGATGTTATAGGCATAAGTTTTCAATGTCGCATAGACGTAATCTTGTTTATTGCAATAATACAATGAATAGCCTTGGCGAATACTTTGAAGATTCACAAAGTCGGTGACTGTTAAGCCTAGTTTCAGAAGGCTTCTTTAGACATGCGTAGACAACCAACAGACATATGTGTTTAAGTAAAAGCTTGCCAATATACACATTAGAAGCAGAAGTCAAAGTTTATTCCTCACAATGAAAACAAACGACAATAAATAGAATGGGTATGTAATTAATAATATTATATTAATAAATTATATTGTCTTTTGTGATTTATTGCCTTTTTTTATATATATACCTTTTTTTTTATTACCCCCAGGCCACCGCGCATGGAGGCCGGAGATCATTCTGCGCTCTCCGGCTCCTGGTGCCTCTCTTTCGGGACGGGAGAGTACTAGCCCTCTCCCGTTCCCTTTAAGCCACCTCTTTAGCGGACATCACTTCCTCATAAAAAGAGGCGGCGGATTCCCACGCACTCTCACTTTGGACCATGGATAGAACCATGGTCTCCAGCGAAACTCCACTAAAGTGTGGAGGGCGGGTTCCTCGCGACAGTCTCCGCAGTGATGGCACGCAGACGTTGGCTCCCGTTGGCCTATGCGACACAGGTACTTTCCAAAACAGCCGTGGCCGGTCAGCACCTGCGTCAGCCGGTAGGAGAGATTGCTGTGCTGCATCTCGAGCCAATCCTCCATGATGGTGCCCTTTGTGATATAATGCCTAGTGCTAATATCTAATGTGTCTAATAGGGATACCTTTGCCAAATAGTACTAATAAGTCTCTGTGTGAATCAATTACAAATAAGCAAACATATTGTATTTTCTCAATTTTAATATTAAAAAGGAGATGAGCCTGATAACAAACACTTGCCTTTAGTTTTGTTTTTTTATTGTGTAATGGAATAGACGTTTGTCTTCTGATGGAAAATGACGATGAAGATGATGATACATGGTATGATACGATAGGTTCTTTGTTATCCTTGTGTTTGTACCTTGCATTATGCCAAGTATAAATATTTTGGGTTTTGCCAACATAAGACAAATATTTTTGTGATTTGCCGACAATTATTTCAAGTCTCAGTATGTGTTCATTGTGTCTCTTAATTTTATATCTTAACTAAATTAAAATTATTATCACTTAGCTTAAGCAGAGATCAAATTTTGCTTCAATAAAATAAAATAACAGACTAATTCAAAACACATGCTTCGAAATAAATACATTCCTGTAAGACGCAAAGTCTAAATCAGAGTTGAACTTCTGTACCTTTATTATCAAATGCTAATCTCATTTGTTTGGAGCGTTTCGTCTGAGTATAACCACGTTTTACCATTAACGCACTTAACACATAGGATAACCATATTTTATTCTCTTTCTAAGATATTCACATGTCTACGTACAGATTAAAAGGATCAACTTACATTAAAGGACTTTGGAAGTCCATTATGATAATGCGGATGATATAATATATTTTGGGACAATTTTTTAAGTAGCTCGTTTGATTTAATGGAACTTCAAATTTATAACATAGAGGAAGTTAAAATATCTTTTCATAAAATACATATAAAAGTTATAGATAAGCCTTCGACTTGATGCGATTATTTGTATCGGATACACGAGAAACGAAAAAAACCTTTTACGTTTAAATTCAACGCAAAACTATTTGATACCTTTCTTGTGCTACGTTTTTTTGTTTCTAAAACATACCTACTTATTGTATGTTCATTAACTACTTATGCCCGGGTCCATTCAACGAAATTTTACTGTCAGTAAGCAAAACGTTCTTGATTATAGGAACCGGGCATTAACCGATCGTGACATTTTGAATATCTTGAAGTTTGACACAATTTTTCTCAGAGGCAGAGAAAAGGACACATAGGGTACTTTTAATAAAGGAAAAATGAAAAAAAAAGATGGTAAAATACCTTTTTTTATGGGATACGGGGCAAAATAAGCAGGCGGGTCACCTGATGGTAAGTGACTACTACCGCCGCGAGCAAAACCGCCGGCAAATGCTAGCTATCTAAATGATTTTTTTTTTATTTTCTGCTTAAAAGCATGTAATTAATGGATACCCAGCTTTTGCCCCCAGCTTCGCGTGAATGTAGAATTTCAATCAATTCGGGGACATAATATCCTTTAGATCCCTGGTGACCTGTAACACAGGATTTCTTCAAACCTATCTCAGGCACCAGTCTCTTATAATAAATATAGAAAGTACATACATATAAGACATTATTGTCATCTAGTTTGTTTCAAAATGAAATATTTAAGTTAGATTGAGAATCAGCGCCTAATGCAATTAATGCACTTTATCTATTTTTAAAAACAATTTTATTTTATTATGTAAAGGTTTAATGCATGTTTCTATTGTCTATTATTATTATCTATTAATTGTGTAAATGTATAATGCTAATATCTTTGATTTGGTAGAATCTGATGAATTTGAATTTTTTAACTTTTGACAGAACAAAGGCTTTTTTATTAAATTTATTTCTAAGGCAACACTGTAAGAAAAAAAATATATAACAGTAGTTTTTTCTAAATGAAAAGTACTCTTACAACATGGGTGCAAAATTTCATGACAATTGGGTGAGTGGTAAAGGTCGGAAGGCGTAACAAACAGACTCACATTCACATTAATAATATAAGTTAGAATTCGTCGATATGTATTCCGCGGTGGACGAACATTCGCCTAAAATGTCAGGGGTCAAGGATTCAATTCTCGCTTAGTGGAAATTTTTGTATGTACAATATTAATTTTGATCATCAATCATTATTGAAGTGGGTATTACTATCTTTAATATTTATAATAATTATAGGTATATTTATTAGTTTTCATGAACTCAATGAAAGCCGTACTTGATTTGAGTGTTTATACCTTTGTAATGTCACGGGGTTTCAACCGCGTCTTTGGATTATATATCTGACTTCACGTACTTGTATATTCAACTACAATTTCAGAGACTGGTTGACCCTTGTGTTCACTCCACTCCTTGGTTTCGTATCGTAGTGTTACATAAATAAAACCTTCTTTAATAAACACACTGTTTAATCGCAATCCAATGGTTACTTAAACTATTAAATCATTTTCTTTTTGTAATCATCAAAGTATTTAACTTCGTTGTCTATCCATTTCTGCCATCTAATTTTTAATTATGGAGATACGAGTTGCCTTACGAATTTCTGTGGCATTCGCTACGGGTATTTGGAACCCTAAAAAGTCCGATAACCTGGTCTAACTACAGAACTTCGATATCGCCTAGTACTTGGGTTGTGGAGGTCTGATGACAGTCGCTTCACGTAAAATATCGAAGTTCGGTCTTATTGTAGTTAGACTGAAAGCCTACCGCAACTTAGGTGGGAAAAGGCACGGAAGATAATGACAGATATAGTTCTGTCGCAAGGGTTTAAATGATCGATCGAGAGATCAGTTAAACCTTTGCGACATAGGGGCTTATAATCTACAAACTATGCAAAGGTATTTATCCTGCTTTTTTTGTACTTGGAAAAAGTTATCCAAATCGCAAAAAAAAATGTATTCGGTTAGGGCGTCGTTCGGCGAGTATGGAGGATGATGGATGGTTTTTAACTGCAGGTTTTGTGGTGTTAAGCCTTAATTTTGAGCAGTGTGGGATTATCGGTAGTGCAATAATGCTGAAGACTGACTGAAGAGTCGTGACAGTATTTCTGCTATCATTGTTTGAAGTTTTGCAGAGTAGACATAAACTGCTTTCATTGCTTGACCAGATCAAAGGAAATTGTAGTAAATTACACTATGAAATGACCACCAAAACCTTGATCATCACCTGTCTAAGGCTAAGCTTCACTTTATGGCATTGTTGTGATGTTTGACATGGGTTCATCCAATGCATTTTTCGCTTGGGATTATCATAATCGAAATCGAATCCAATTTTCGTTGCAAGCCACAATTCGGTCAAAACCCTTTTATTCTGTACCGATTTAACCAAGTAATGCAAGCCTCAATGCACGTTGCTCTCTGTGATCAGCCAAATCCCGAGGCCACCCATTTATCAAGTTTTTTTTTTAATTTTACCGATTTGCTACAAATGGATCAATATTGTGGGATACACCATCACCACACACCATCATCTTTCATCATTCATCGTTATTTACCTTAGTAGCTCATCTTCCTCGTGGTTCATTCCTCGGTTAAACCAAAAACGCATGCACGCATGGTACGTTCGTTAACCCTATCCTTTCCAAACAGAGCATTGGCATTATGAGTAGTTTCTACTGCGTTAGTTCCACGTGGGAACTCGTATTGGAAAATTACTCTGAACCAATCTCTCAAAGGCCGGCAACGCACTTGTGACTTTTGAGTTGCAGGTGTCCATGGGCGACGGTAGTCACTTACCATCAGGTGACCCGTCTGCTCGTTTGCCCCCTATAATATAAAAAAAAAAACCATCTTCACGTTAAAAGCTGAATGTAAAAACAATTGAAAGTCGTACAATCAAATATCCTGTTTATGTTTTACAAGATTTGTTTGGTTTTCATTTTTTTTTTTAAAGGTATCCTATCAAAACTGCCATCGGATTATGCAGACGTGGACTATACCAGTGGAAGCAGTGAGTAGTATTAGTGAGTAGTCACGACTGTCGCTTATTCCAGTAAGCTGTAATTGTATTCCACTAGTCCCAGTTAACGGAAACAGACGTCCGTTGCTCCGAGTAAGGGGGGCTGATGGCGGTGTCCTACATGGTGCAGTATCCTGTGCTCAGGATAAGGCCGTGATATCCCCGATAAGAAAGATGATGCTCTTTAGCTTCGGCTTCATTTAGAGTTGATAGCTTTTTACTGCATTGATACCGCAATGATCCCATGTTGTAGGTTCGATTCCCATAGTAGACAACCATTTAATCAAAAATCAAATCAAAAATACGCATTCTGAAAGAAGTGTCTGATAATTGCAAGTTTATAATCCATAGCTGGAGTTGTGTAAGAAAACATTGATGCATGCTGGTAGGCATTGAATGCTTACCGACTCATGCAATTTTGCAGGTTCCAAAAAGCAAATAAGTGAATTGTCTTAATAAAGGCGATCCTAACAATAATGCCGGTTAAGTCAACTAGAATAAAACTGTTTACATTAGTTCTCATAAATAGCGGGAATGACGTTAATTACTATGAAGATGGCTGTATTGTGTTGGTATGACGAACGAGCGCATATTGGAGTAATTAAATCCAGTGATAAATGGATACTAGAAATACCTGCATGTTACTGTTGTTCATCTATTAATTATTTAAGGGTAGGGTTGTTACGCACGTATAAGCTTTATTTCTGTTAGTCGGGCTTAGTGGAAGGCAGTGAAGAGTGGGAAGAGGGGAAGGACGGGAATAGGGGAGAGGGAAGGGTTAGGGCCTCCGGTAACCTCACTCATGCGGTGAAATGCAATGCAATCATTGCTTCACTCCAGGTTTTCTGTGAGGCCGTGGCATCGAGCGGAGTCGAGCCGGCCCATATGTGCCGAAGCATGGCTCTCCCACGTAAATATAGATTTAAGAGTTCACACTCCAGATGAGTTATAGTCGTGGAAAACATTATAAGAAATATATAAAAAACTGTTTTATCACGCAAAAGCTAAAGCTTAGATTTAAGCCATTTTAGCCACCATCACTACATATTATAAAACAAAGTCCCGCGTCTGTCTGTCTGTCTGTTCGCGATAAACTGAAAAACTACTGAACGGATTTTCATACGGTTTTCACCAATAGACAGAGTGATTCATGAGGAAGGTTTAAGTGTATAATTTGTTAACGTTTTGTGTAAATTGGTTGAAATATGATGATGATTGTTGAAGATGTCTCTACTTTTTTACTTCTGTGGTCACTTTAAATCATTATACAAATTGCGTCTCTAAAGTTTTAACAAACTGAGACAGTAATCACTAAATTAGATTTTTGTCATAGTTCTAACATAATCGTTTGGCAACCCTAGCTCACTAGCGGAGCGTTTGGCGGAAATTATTAATATCCTGTGTCATGTGTTATGTTTGAGTGTGTAATGTGCGAGATTACTCCAGCTTCCGTTTGAAGAACATACGGAACATATATGTATAGTCTAAATATACGTAAATGAACATGTTCTTTACTTGTAACATGAGAAATATCTTCCGACTTACAAAATGACTGATTACTCAAGATTCCAGCTAAACATCACAAACACGATAATGTGAACAAGCGGAATCCGGCGAAAAGAGGAGGAACCTGTTTTTGTCGGATTTCATGCCGGTTATGGATAATTAGTTATATTTATTTATTTATTTATTTATTTATCCCTTTATTGTACACCTTTCAAGTGAGATTTATGAAGTTTATAAGAAAAATCGTTCTGGCATTGTTCATTACAGCTTCTTGGGATCTGGCACTACATTCACGGTAAAGGTGTATGACAGTTTGCAAATGTACATATGTATGTAAATTTACAAACAGGAGGCCTAAGAGCAATAATCAGGCGGCTTTGTCACACGGACAGTCTCAAAACTACAAGAATATGACTAAAAACTACTTCACCAGATTTTGCTACATGTTTTAAATATTTTTTGAATATGTTAAAAAGGCCATTAACTCTTTAATACCTTATGATAATAAATAAATAATAAATACAAATAAATAAATATGTACTTACTTAAAAAAAAGAGGATTGATTCATTTCTGTACCTAATGGCAATGTCATAGGTCAAGGGCACGCCACGATCGTGGCGGTAAGACCCCTCATGGAGGATTGGCTAGAGAGGCGGCATGGCAGCCTCTCCTACCGGATGACGCAGGTACTTACTGGACATGGCTGTTTTGGGAAGTATCTGTGTCGGATAGGCCGGGAGCCAACGCCTGTGTGCCACCACTGCGGGGGCTGCCGCGAGGATACCGCACTCCACACTCTAGTGGAGTGCCCTGCATGGACGCAGCAGCGTGCTGACCTCGCGACGGCCGTAGGTATGGGTAGCCTCTCGCTGGAGACCATGATTATGTCCATGGTCCAGAGCGAGAGGGCGTGAGATTCCGCCGCCTCGTTTTGCGAGGAGGTAATGTATGCCAAAGAGGCGGCGGAAAGGGAACGGGAGAGAACTAGTACTCTCCCATCCCGCAGAAGGCGCACCAGGCGCCGGAGAGAACAAGTGGATCTCCGGCCTCCATGAGCGCTTGCCTGGAGGCGACGGACAGGGTTATCCGGCGCCCTAGCAGAAGCAGGCCCGAGACTGTGGCGCCGTGTTCCGCGCGTGCCTCTCTTACTGATAGGGGACAAAATCCCCCACAACACAGTGGGGTCGCCTGTTGTTTAACAGGCGGCCAAGTCTGCCAGGGTACACAGGGATTTCCTTCTAAGGGTACACCTGAGGCCCTGATAATATAGACTGTGATGGAACACCGTGTGGTTTTAGTCGGTTCGAGTCCGACATACCACCCTACCGCTTAGCCCAGGTGGGGTGACGACCCGTGGGGGTTTCCACACGTAAAAAAAAAAAAAAAATGTCATAGGTCAGGACCAACCATTTGTTTTTACTTTTAAAGGGTCGTCCAATAGGGACTTTCGAATTTTGACAGTTGATAGCGGCCATATTGTTGAAGCTACATGTGTCAAATTTGCTGTCATTTATTCAGTCTGTTCCATGCCCTGGCAACTCGGGAACAAATTTTTATTATTTTAAAAGAGTCATCTTCACCTGATACATAAAACTGTTATTCTAGGTTACCATATATACCATACCATACCGTCACACATTTAAGGTATTTTATATAACTTGTCAAGTTTGTATATTCATTTCACCAGGTTTACCATTCTTAATAATTCCGTGATTAATATTAAGTAAAAAAAGTTAAAACTTTTAATAATTTATATTTAAAATAATAAATCATTGTTTCGAAATAAAATAAATTATTACTCGAGACCATAAACATAAAGTAGTTAACCAGTATAACACGCTGGCAAGTCTGGTCTCTGTCTAAATGTCAAATGTTAGAAAAAAAATCGCCGGTTAGTTATTTATTAAATAATTTAAATTATTTCTTGTTTGTAATAAAAGTGATAAGATTTATTGTAATAGTAAAGTATTTTTCGTTATGAATTGGTGCAAAGAAGTGGTCAATGTTCGCACAGTCAAAAGGAGTTCTACATTTTATAAAAATGTATGTGGTGACAGTGACAGTTCCTATATGCTTCAAAACCTTATAAAGTCTTGTAATTGAAATGATAATAAAATATGTTTTTAATAAACTAATTAAATTAGACTTTTGTGTTATTTATTCCGTTCTCATAATTATACATTATAGTCATAGCTTTAGTAATAATACATTTTTACACTTTTACACCTGTAGTCAGCGCCTCTATTGGTGAAGTAGGGAACTAAAGTTCCCGTGCTTTGCGGTCAGAGGCGCTGACCTACACAAAACGAGTTGCCAGTCTATTTCAGTATAATATATCTTAGTTTATGGTCTGTTCTGTTAAATCCCCATGGACGGATATAGCGTCCAACAACACGTGCAAATGATAAAATTGTTTTATCAAAATGGGTGCTCTGTTCGGGCAACGTTCCGCGCGTCAAAACAAATTTTACGGTCGCCATAATCGTCCTAAATTTGAGTCCACCGGTTCAGTAACCAATACCCGTACGGAGACGAAACGGAAGATCTGCCGAAAACATTGCCGCTATCCTTGAGAGTGTGCAGGATCTGAGGAATCCGAGGCAATCAATTTCGTGTCGCTTACAAGAACACGGCCTTTCGCAGACCACAACTTGGCGAATTTGCGTCGTGATTTGGGCCTGCACCCGTACAAAATTCTACTGACCCAGGAGCTGAAGGTAAATGACCATAGACAACAACGTGGTGTGTTCTCTATTCTCTAAATGGGGCCTGGAGCAGTTGGAAACTGACTTTAATTTTCATCAAAAAATCATCTTGACCGATGAGGCCCATTTCTGTATGAATGGGTCAACAACAACAAAAAATTGTTGAATTTGGGACTTTACTAATCCACATGAGATTCAAGAGCGTCCAATACTTCGAGAAAACGTCACTTTTTGGGTGAAGGATTTTAGGGTGGCGGCGACATTCTTTGAGAACGACATTGGCCAGGCCATCACCGTCAATGTCGAGCGCTATAGTTCAATGCTTACCAACTTCTTTTGGCCTGAATTAGATGATATGGGCACCAACGACATGTGGTTTCAACAGGACGGCGCTAAGTGCCATACAGCTAGTTTAACTCTTGCCATCTGTCAAATTCAGCCTGATTTATGCGCTAGAGTAATGGGAAATTGAACGTTTCGGATGCGCGCCACTCAGCGACGCCGCGGTGGACATTTGCACGATATTATATTCCATACATAATGGCATCGATAGGCCTTTCAAACGAATAAAAAAATTCGTTGATATCTCACACGCACATTGTTTTATTTAAATTTAAAGATAGGAAGCACTTAATGAAATACCCTTTAGAATGCTTGATTCGTAACATGTACAGGCGAGTTCTGAAACCAGACAAAGCCAAATGTTTAATGGCAAACTGTTGATGAACAATTTGCTGATTTCAAATTCTTTATTTAATTCAAGTGACCCACAAAATTGTTTAGGTATACACATAAAAACAATAACAACCCACTTTATCATGTGAATGAACAAAGAATAATGGTAAATAAAAACCGCAAACCACACTATAAAACTTCCCTGTTGCTATCAGGGGAACACAGCAAAATAATAACAGTAAATAGTATGAATAAGAATTTATTTTCATACGTGCCCGAGCCGCGACGGATTTGCGAAAAACCTCTTACTACCACCTGATAGCCTGGTAGTCTGAAAAACTATTTGTCGAGGTATAAAAATAAAATCCCTTGGATTCTTAGAGTTCCCATTTGACAGAGCAGATTTGTTTATTTTTCCCATTAAATGAAATTTCATTTATTTCATTTTATAATTTTTTTGTGACGATGGCACATATGTATTTGTATGTTTGAATTGATTGTTCATTGATATTAGTAGTAAAATAAAATATAAATGTTATTTGTATTATAAATAGAAGAAATTATGTAGTTAATTAAATGGAATAAAGTTGAGGCACCAAATACGTATGTTGTCGAAAAAGAAATATTAATTTATTTATTTAAACTAGAGGTCACCTGGTGGTCCAAATTTCAGCCAAAATTAATAACTCTATTTTTAGGAGTTTACTTCTTAAGAATCGATTTGCATATAAGGCCCTATACCATAAAAAAAGGCGCTCGGTGTGAAAAAAAATCAGAAAAATTTAGTGATCGGAGGGCAGGGTAACGCTTTAACACTTTATTGTGCTTTTTGTGCTTTATTGGAGTTTACTCCTTATCCTCGACGCATGTAAGTAGATATGTGTATATACCTTTATGTTATATATACTGTACAGCGTCTTCAAATGGTTAGAGAGAGAGGGGGGGGGGGGGGGGGAGAGAGAACCTCCAGTAAATTGTAAACTCCAGTCGTGCGTCGGAGCTGACACACACCTTTTTTTAACCCACAAAAAAGGAGGAGGTTCTCAATTCGACTGTATGTTTTTTTTTATGTTTGTTATCTTAGAACTGAACTGATTTTGATGATTCTTTTTTTATTTGAAAGTTGGTGCTTCCCGTGTGGTCCCATTTTAATTTGGTCCAGTTCTGACAACGGCATCCATGAGAAAACCATATACTTATAAGTCTTTTATGGAATAGTTTTTTTTTGTTGAAGTCGGTTTTTTTTTAAAGAATTTCATTTTATTTACCAGTACAACTTGAACTGTCATTGTATAGCTTTCCGCACTATAACATATCAACATATATACTGCACGCGTGTAGCGCAATGTAGCCGTTTTCACGTAATTTTAAAATTAGTAACACATATTGTTTAAAAATCTTAGCTTTGTTCACTTCTTCCATCTTTATATATATATTTCTTTTGTGCGTGTGTATATCACTGAACTCATCCTAAACGGCTGGACCGATTTTGATGATTTTTTTAAATATTTTTTACGTTCCGGCAGGACAACGTCTTTCGAGTCCGCTACATACAGACACGCTACACACACGCTACATATAAGATTTAAGTATTCCAAATTCCACGCTCCTCCGTTAACAAAATTTTCTTAATAATGTGTACAAAGAATTGTCTTCACGTATTTATACATGGCTATTGTACACAGAAGTTATAAAAGTATTCAATTCCTCAATTCCCTATCTCCCCCCTATTTATTTAACACCACACTTCGAAACTCTTATGCAAAAACTATGGTAGAAACCTTCGGTCGTTAAGTAACCTCCTTTTACTTTGTCCCTTTCGCACCACTGGGTTTGTCGGTGCTTTTTTCTCCGTTCAGTTTATTTTTCAGTATATTTAGGTCTGTATGTATAAGTAAGTAAGTAAGCGGTGATCATGTCTACATAGTTTATGCATGTTTGTATGTGTAGGTATGTATTTAATATTATTTTTATTAGGGTACAAAATACGTATATTTGTGTATTATGAGGTCAAATTTATTTTGTATTCCATTTATTTTATATTTTTTGAATGTACTTATTTCATTTCTCTGCATTATTTGTAGACTGGTAGAAAATGCCTTAGGCATTAAGTCCGAATATGTACCAAACGTGCATAAAGTTTAAATAAATACAAAAAAATAATGTAGAATAAATTATTATTTTTTATTCTTTCTTTCTAAAAGTAAAATATGCTGCCAGCTTTCGGCACTGAATCCCATACATGGAGCGTCGGAAATTTATCAGTATCAACTATGCGATATAACGGTTTCTTACCGCCAGATATTTGCACATTGTTATGTGACGAATATAAAATCCCTTTAACAGGATTTGTCTTTAGTTGTTTGATAAATAAAATATTTAGATAAAAGAAAGAGATAGGTCAAGTGGGAATACAGGACACAGTTTGTTTGTAATGGCAGTCAAAAGGCAGCTTAATTTATTTACTTTAGAGAAAATCAGATTATATCCTACGCACTCTTTTTTGTATGATATAGGAGGTAAACGAGCAGACGGGTCATCGGGGAAGGTAAGTGACTACCGTCGCCCATAGATACCTGCAACTCAAGACTCCCAAATGCGTACTTCCACCTCAAAAGCCTGAGGAAGGTAGCTGGGAGGGACTGGATGCGGAAGGCGAAGGACCGGGTACTATGGCGCACATTGGGAGAGGCCTATGTCCAGCAGTGGACTAGAATAAGCTAATTGATTGACCTCAAAGGCTGCCGACCTTTGAGGTGGGAGTACGTTCTTGAAGGTTTGAAGGTCGTATCGGTCCGGAAATACCGCAGGCAACAATTTGTTCCACACATTCGTTGTGTGAGGCAAAAAAGGTTTTTGGAGAACCGCACAGTAGTGGATTGCCAATTATTCAAGTGATCTTACATCTCTATCTACTACTATTGTGTTAAATTTAATTATGTTGTATATAAACTATAATTGACAAGTATTTAGCAAATACTTATTCTATTATTCAATATTTCTTTACTCAAATTATGATCCTTTAATACAAGTATGGCGGCCTTCATACACTAACAAAACCAGGGATGTCACCTTGTCCTTGATAAAAGGCCCCGGTCTGGTCCGAAACTAGTCGGACATCCCCGAAATATACACGTGAGTAAAACCATATCGACGGTTGAAAGGTAATAGGGTATAAGCAACAAAAACTAAATTGTTAAGGAGAGCAGTTTAAAGTTATAAATTACTGAAAAATGGCCGTAACTTTTGTATTTATTGTCACATCGTGAAGATCGAAACAGCTCTAGAATAAAAAAAAATAGCATTAAAAAGAGTATAGAAAACTCAGCTACATTTACATAGCTATTTTTACAGGGTTACAAGCGCCTTTGAGGTAAAAAAAGTCGATAACTCGGATGGTTATACCGAATGACACTTGGAAAATGCGGTTTTTTGCTTGGGTATAAGTGACGAAAAAGTCATTGTAGAGCCATGGGAGTAAGCGCATTCGAAAGAGCAGAAAATTTTAAGTAGTATGACATTTATGACATTCATTACTCATTTTCACCCAAAATGTCGCTTATGTCCTATTACCTTTTAACCGTCGATATATCTTAACTAATATGAATACCACTCACGACAGTTTTTATTCGAATTATTTGAGAGTAAGTAATGACTAGACAAGTTTAACAAACCTTTTTTGTGTCATATGAGCTTGTAAATATATTTTCTGATAGAACCATTGGTAAATAATGAAGAATAAACTAAAATATATTAAACAGACATACATATTCATCAATGACATTTATCGTACATGTAAACGGTAAAAATTCATACCAATAGAGGTACTCAGTGACCTCTATGCTCAACATAATAAAATTTGGAATAATTTTTAAATATCCTAGTAACTAATGAAACTACAACAGTATAAACTACTACAGTACTGGTTAGAGGGCCCGGACATCCTGGCAATAGCAAGTTCGAGTTGCAGGTATGTGACCTTGACCTTTTCGACATTTTGCTCACAATTCACAATCCACCCGTATAAGCTTTATAATTTTCTTCCCATTTACCGACCTTTCCCCTTCAATATAATCCTAACTTTCCCATCTTTAATTCCCAAAGTGCCCGGTTGGCTGCAATAGGCTTGCTATTACGTGAATGGGACAAATGATAGTTGGCAAAATGTGGGTTTTTTATATGCCTCTGCCTACCCCTTCGAGGATACGGGCGTGAGTGTAAATATATGTATGTAACTAATGAAATCTACCCATTACAGGGCGCCTATAGTGCTAAAATTATGTAATGTATGCTTCGATTTAGTATTTGGTGAAAATTCTGTAAAAACGCCGAGTATTGAACCGTTATCTCCATGTAAGCTCTCCAATTGAACTCCTTTAATAAAATCAGTGGCAGTACCCTCCTGTTCGAATCAAGCTTTTCTTGGTTTACTGTACTGAATTGTTCAATCAAGTACATTAACATCAATACTCAATACTTTATTGCGTCACACCTTATTGACGCCTTTAAGAGTTCACTCCTTATTGTCTTCTCCGCTTCCTTTGATTAAATTCAAACAAAAAGCGTAAGAGAGAGAGAGAGTAACATTTTTCCAAATTCGTTTAACTTGTAAAGATATTGGTTTGCCTTATTCTGAAATGATAAATATAAAGTTCGTATGTGTAACAAACACCCAAAAAGTATTAAAAAAAATGTAACTTCGACCAGTTACAAATTGGTTACAACCTCACATTTCAAAAATAGGACAAATCTATGCCTGTTTAAATGTTGATATGTAGCCATAATATTTTTGGAAATAATAATAATAACCTAAGACGCCTCACACGGCCCTCTGATCACAAACGAAGCAGAGTACAGGCTCTGCCTAGTTTGCGTGTAACGTAATGGTAACCATACTGCTCATAAATACACTTATATAAAATGCTGATGAATACACACATATTATAGATAAATTACACTCAAACACAACAAGTGAACGTGCTCATCACACACAATTATTTATCCTGGGTAGGAATCGACCACACGACCTCCAGCTTGGCAGTCAGGATCACTAACCATGAAACCAACAGGCCGCTCAATACACATATCCTGTTTAACTTTGAGTATTCGAAAATATATTAACGAAAATGGAGTCAACTTGTCATCCAATGTGAACTTACACGCAACTTCGTTTATTGCTACACCTTATCCCGGATAAGCTTCGCTTAAAATACGTAATTAATTCGTTTTCAACTTCAGCATAAGTTGGAATTCGTTGAAACCTGGTATACTGCGCTGTAGAATGAATGACACGTAATTTATGCAGATGTAAAATTTTGAAAGCGAGAGACTGTGTTTAACAAATACTTTGAAATTTGTATATATAAGTACATATGTAAAATATGTAAATATACACATCTGTACTTGTTCACAAAATCCGAGTTTAGTTGTCAAATTGGTACGTTACAGTATAAATAAAGTAAAACAAATAAGTAAAAATATCTCTTGATTTTGCTGTCAAATCGGCAAAACTGAGTTTGAGTAAAAGGAGATTAGAAAATTTTAATTAATGTCCAGTAAGTTGCATATTTAAACTAAACTCAAATATCTAGTCAAAATCGTTCAGTTTTTGACGAGGTAAAAATCTATTATTAGACATGTAGGTACATACTCGTAAGTATACAATTAGAGATTGTACTTGTCACATAATAAAATTGAGTTTGTTAAAATAAATGTATGAGTTTCAATAGGTTTCTGTGTTTTCTTTACACAAGGTTACAAAAGTACAAAGTTAAACAAATACAATGTTGCATTTCTTTCCTATTTCAGTACAGACTATGAATAGAAGGTTTGGTGTCATTGTAAGCGTCTCGAAACTATAAAATACAATAATTGATTTATTTCATTTTTTTTCCGCCATAGTACACCACAGTTGCAGTAACTGTGGTGTGTGCTAAAATATATATGTGCTTTAAAATAAAACTATTTTTCACGGATTCTATCGCGATTTATTTGGTGTTATTTTACTATGTATACTGATCCCGACGTTTCAGTTGCTTTTCATCAGCCATGGTCACGGGTAGACTAAGATGGTGGTCGTCTCATGTATCGAAGTGCAAAGTTATCTCAAAGTACCCGAAGTTTGTTGATTATTACATCTAAGAAGGCTAATTAATTATTTGCCTTTAATTCCATAGTAAATTTTATGTTGTTTTCCGAATCCGTGAAAAATAGTTTTATTTCAATGTGTAACATCCGCGTAAACTTTCGACAATATCAAATATATGTGCTACATAAAACTGTACATATGTATATATTAGGGTTGTTTTACGATTTTTTTAAAATGCATTTATTTTTTACGTTAAAATTTGAACCATTCTAAGAATTGAACTCGTTGTTACGACACAATGGACCCGCTATGATACCTTCTTTAACTAATGGAACGAAATAGATAGTATAATATTACTTCCGTATGGAAAGCTTCCTCACCAAAGGACATACTTCCTGCTGCTCTTCCAAGGTCCTCAGTAGATGCTTGTGAGTTTTAGCTTATTAAATCCAATCAATCGATGGAAAATTTAAATTACCTAAAATAAAATTACCTATGTTATATTACTATATATACGTTGGAGACAAAAGCAGCGGGTGAATGCTTCCTGAATTGAAGTTCCTTAAGAAGTATTGTGTCGTGTAGATCTTTTGTACCAATACCACATGTTACTGATAGAACAAAGTTGATAGCATGCAATTTATTTTCGCTATTTCAGTATAAATAATAATAATATTCTAGGATATATTACACATCGCTATGAAGACCTAACTAAGCAGAGCTTGTACTATGGGGCCTAAAACACGGATAAAACATAGACACTGAGCGGAAATCGAACCCGCGAACGTCGAGGCCGTCCTATCCACTTATTAGAACGAAGTTTCTTATCGGACGTTACACTTGAGACGCTAGGCGGATGCGGGCAAACCGGAAAAAAGTTTTAGCGCAACGAAAAATGCTGACCACGAGTTGATTTATTTTATTTTGCCATCTGTGGGCTCTGCGCAATACTACTGTAAATTGAGGTTGATTGTATAATAAATATACAATCAATGTAAAATGTATTAGTTGGGGAAACTTTCAACCATGGTGCAATTGTCATTTCGAGTTTTACAATATTTACTATATTTTGATACAATTTATTTAATCCATTAAATGTATATATTTATAGCGACAGGACCTTCTTTCCAACCGGGTGCCAAAAATACCTCACGTGTTTTTTAATAAAATATTAAAATTTATTCCAGCTCTCAATGCAACCGTACCCTGGTATGTCCGCTTCCTACCTTAATTGGGAGCGTCGGACAGAAACCAATTAGATCTAACCATTTATCGATAGCCGAGTTATTCTAGCCTTTTTATACTAAAAGCGAGGCTGTTACTGCTTCCAGAAAAGAGTATTATTCGAAGACTAGAACCTTTATTGAAGAACTTCAATAAATGTATGCAATAATATCTTAGTAGCAGCTGTTATTTATTTTGAGGCAGAGGGACAACATGTAATCAGTGATTGATGATTATTATTACGTAAACCCATTGCCAATAAGTATAGCGAAGCGTCTCGAAAGTGCTATAACGCAACGTAATAGTACCTTACCTACATGAGAAGTTAGAGACGGATCTCCCTGCAGACCGCTGTCTTCCTGAGTATACACGGACATCAGGGGTTGTTCTGCCTGAACTTAAAAATATTATTCCTGGAACCCTATCGCAGCGCCATCTACCAGATCCAATTGTAAATCTAAACAATTCTCTAATCCACCTGAAGACACCCAAAAGGTTTATTAAAATCTGTCCAGTCGTTTAGGAGGAGTTCAAGAACATACACACGCACAGAAGAAATATATATATAAAACGGTAGACACCTGGCGGTAGATAACTGATCGATTGGTAGTTGATCAGTTCTCGACCGGCGAGGGTTGAAGATTAATTTAAATTAAAAAAATATATATAGTAGTGAAATAAGTAAATTGTAATTATAAACTATACATGAAAATTTATTGTACTCCAATACTTATTATATTCGATTGCCATCTTGCAACCCTATTGCGGATCTGTAAACTGAATAATATAAAAATCGCGATATAAAAATAGGGGTTGATCGTAGAGGGTTGAAAATTCAGGGTTGTATGTATTTTCTAATGCTGTATCATAAAAAAAATAAAAAATATATATAAAAATAAAAAATGAAATGTTAAGGGTGAACAACCCTTATCACTTAGGGGTATGAAAAATAGATAGTAGCCGATTCTCAGACATACTGAATATGCATATAAAATTTGGTAAAAATCAGTAAAGCCGTTTCGGAGGAGTAAGGTAACTAACATTGTGACACGAGAATTTTATATATAAGATTAAAGGAACAAAACAAAAAAGCAAACCTACATACATACTGTGGCGCACATTGGGAGAGGTCTATGTCCAGCAGTGGACTATGATAGGCTGAGTAATCATGATTGCAGATTGAAGAAAGTAATTCAAACCGAAAGTAATAATAAATTATTTGTTTGTAACCATATTCGTGATTAGTTTTTCTGCCTACTTTTCCGCTTACTTTTAGTAAGTTTTTAGTCAAATCTAACTTTGACAGTAAACAAGGGTTTGTGGCCCTAAAGTAAACAAATAAAAAAAAGCTTTGACAGTAAACAAGGGTTTGGGGCCCTAAAGTAAACTTTTGGGTATGCTTTTTTGTTTTGTCACTTTATTTGTCTGTAAAACCGACTTGTGCAATGAGACACGCGCCTGATGTCCGTGTATAGTCAGCAAGACAGCCTGCAGGTAGATCCGTCTCAAACTTCTCCTGTAGGCAAGGTACTATTGCGTTGCGTTATAGCACTTTCGAGACGCTTTGCCATACTTATTGGCAATGGGTTTATATTAAGTGCTTACCGATAGTACTCTTGCTTGCGACAGTCTGATGATATTTATATTTAACTAACTGACCCGACAGACGTTGTCCTGTCATTAAATTCAAACTGGGATACTATACTAATATAATTATTTCTGTTGTTGTATATTTTGATATTGTGAATGTTTGTAATTTTTTTATTATTTTAGCAACGATTTGCTGTGAACTGTAATCGATTGCCACGTTATAATTGAATGTAGCTCGATGTGGATCAAATGCAACATTTCTAAATTCTTGATATAGATTCCGTTCAACTTCATTTCGTGCTTCGCGTTGCTCATCAGTTTGACTTGCTCTTAAATATATTTGATTTGCGGCATTGCGAGTTCTGTGACCTATGTTTGTACGTCTACTTCTTGGCATTATAAATATCAAAATTTCAACTGAAAATTATAAATGAACAAACAAACTTAAAACTCCATAATTTTTTCGATTCAATCGACTGTGCAGTGTGCACTAAGAAATGAAAACCATAATTCATTAACAATATGCAAAATCAAAGCAAAATGGTTTAATTTTACCTCGTCAAAGATATCATTCCGGCCACGGAGCTCGGTAAGGGTTATAATTCGTTCTTAATACTGACCATGAATTTTCCATGATGAAGTCCTTGATTCTGACCGATACAACTAATTAACGCAAAGAGAATATAACGCTACGCTAGAATTATGCGATCTTTGTAAACGATATTGGCGGTGTGCGATCTGTCTCTTACTGTCAAACAACTGACACTTATTTCAAACGTGCTTAGCAAAGAGTATATAACGCTGGGGCTAAGGTTACATTAAAAAAGTTTATAATAAAGGTTAGTCGTCAAGTTTTCTTAAATTTTCTAAGTTTCTGAGCAAATTTTCTTAATTTTTTTATGTAAGAACCTTCTACGAAGTTTTAGAAAACATTAAAAAAAAGATGATTGAAATCGGTAAAGCCGTCCTCAAGTTATAGCGTGACTAGGAGAAATAGGGGTTCATTTTAATATATATAGACTTGTTGGGACGTTCCCGGAGGCTTCCTTCTTACCCACCCACTTGTGACGGACCACTGTGTGGTTTTAGTCAGTTCGATTCCGACATACCACTTCACCGTTACCTCCGGTGAGGTGATGACCCGTGGGGGGTTTCCACACGAAAAAAAAAAAGACTTGTTGGGACACGCGCCTTTATAGGGTAATAAATACATATTAAACAATGTATGTTTAAAATTCTTTCATTCATTCAAGGTATCGGATATTCGTATACAGTTACTGACATTCATAAATTATTAGATGCTTAGTTCTACGGTGGAAATTGAACCGATGAAGATCGATTTAGGTATCACTGCAAATCTACATTTGTGATCGTTACAAAATATTTTCAAGTTTTAAATGTACACAAGCGTTTATCTCATCTTTGTACACTATAAAGTTTATTATTGATGAATTTACAGATGGCGTAAATAAAATAAATCAACTGGCGGTCAGCATTTTTCGTTGCGCTAACACTTTTTTCCGTATAGCCCCCATTCGCCGAGTATCTGAAGTGTGACGTGCGGAAAGGAAATTCGGTCCAAAAACTGCCCATTGTGTTGAAAATGTCACCTCACAGTTTGTGTTGATACCAAACTGCCAAATATAATTAAATTGACGGGAATTAACGCAATCGAGTATTTAAAAGATATTACATATTTAAAGTAAGTATCATACTGTTAGTTCACTATAATACATACTCACGTAGTTAGATCTTATGTATTCTTTATCTATCTTAGCTAAAAAAATAAAGGCAGAAAAAGAGCTTAGATTTTTCTTTTGCCAAGAAATGAGTCCTAATTTCTATAATTAATAACTACAGGTTAAGATTTACCTCTCAATTGCAAGCACTCCGTAAATTTAAAAACGCGATAATTAAAACGTTTAACTCAGCTTCCAAGATTTCATTATTGTGGAACACTCTAGAGGGTGCTGCTCAATACAAAAGAAAATTAGTTTTGAAACGATTTCAAAAGGTTTCTAAAGAAAACGTTCTGTATGAAACTGCTAGTTTCCACGGAAATTGAATTAGTTTATAACTAGCCTTGAAGTCGACATCCACCAATTGCTTGATTTTTTGTAAATTCAGTTTAACAAAAAATTATTTTGAAATGATACTGTTATTTTGAACTCAGTTAAGTTAGTAAACATCAATGCTTACTAACTTAACTCAGTTAGAAAGCCGTCGGTCTGTATTATGGTAAGCAACTACCGAAAGAAACGAATAAAAAGCAAAAACCGGCAAAGAAAATTTGTACAATATTTTTTGTAGAAATTAACTGTAATTTGTACAAAAAATATTGTAAAAATTTTCTCTACTGTCAGTACCGTTGTAACTACTGAGTTACAGCGGTACTGACTTATTTTTAAATTAAAAGTTCCCGCCTCTCGCGTTGTTCCCTCATATTGTTCATTTCCTTTTAATCATAATAGGTACTATAAAGTTTTATGTAAAACGTACGTTTTACACAAAAGTTTAGACACTTCATATGATTCACGAATAAAAAAATTCGACATGCATGCGAATAAAAACAGAATCTCCGTTTTCGGCAAATCTAAATATTGTTACTGATTTTTATTTTGCTTTAGTATAAATAATACTTTGTAATGCCATAAGTTTTACTTACACCACATTAGCAAAAAAATATTACCAATAGGCTCGTTTGTTTAGGTAATTGAAAGGTATTCAATGAACCTTCACCGTACCTTGTACAATAGTGGAGGCCTGAGACTGTACCTTACTACCTACCTACCTACCTTTGTATCGTGTACCTTTGTAAGTTACCTCTAAAAAACCTTCACTACAAACGAGCCCCAAAGCTAATTCATTTACCATTTCGCTTCCACAAACAACTAACAATAGGTGTACCCGCGGTAATTGTATACATTCACAATGAATCTATGTACACAAGGTGCCCATTGTGTGAGCTTTGAGTTGAGGACAATTAAAATGACTAGACATGTCAGTTATTAATGTGTACACAATTTAGTTTTTATAATTACTATCTACAGGAATATAGATGGTTTCGTTAACAAGTTTGGTTATTGTAGGTGATAAACAGCAAAATTTAGGTACTTATATGCTACAGAAACAGTTGTTCTAACCAGATGTAGTGGGTAGGTAGATGCATAAACCTAACTCTTGGTTCTAATCATCCTACAGAAAAGAGCACTGGGGCCTTTGACATCAAAGTTCTAGTCAGCATATATTGTAAAAAGATCGTGTGCAATTTACATTGCTGAGTCTAAAACCCCTATCGGAAAAACAACATTCGGTCTTAACGAGACGTATTTTCAAATGCCTTACTTGGCAGATTTTACAAATAGACATTTATTAGCACGGAATTCGGCAGAACGACATGAAATTCCAGTCGTTCACATGTGAATAAAATAAAAATATATAGGCTTATCATATTCACATTGGTACTAGAAAAACCTTTCTGTATCTAGTAGGTGAAATATGGCGACCGCTGTCGTCATTTATTTTTTGCGAAGCCAGTACTGCCAATCGAGGTACAGTTATTTCGCATTTAGATAAAAATGTAGCTAAATAACAGACTTACTTTGTAATATTTATTACGTTTGACTGGAAACAATATATCCTTCTATTAGGCTTTGTAAAACTTATATACCTACATACATACATTTCAAAAACGTAAAATGAGTTTTAAAAGTTGTACGTTATAATATTAACGTACATGATGCACGAACTTACCCGATCATATCGCACCTCAAATACTGTTATAACTTGAAAAATTCCAATTAAGCATTTTTTTTATAAAAAATATCGCTACTTCTCATTTTACATTCCAAAAAAATAATAACTGTAAATTCACTAATTCTTCAATAAATTGCAGTTATCACAGTATTACATTGCAGTGAAGTTGTACGTGCGGCATGCAGAACCGATCTCTGAGAGTGTGACATTTTAAATTGTGACAGGTACCCTGTGCTTTTGGCTGAAGTGATAGTGTAATAAATTTTTCAAACACATTATGCTATAATTTCTACTATTAATATTATCACAATGATTTTAAAACAGTATCATTTCAAAATATAACGGTGTTGTAGGAACATGGCAATAAAATTACGATTTTATTTCTTCAAAATGTTCCATCGCGATGTTGTCAAGTATGGGGGCTACAAGCCTTCTTCCCATTGGGACACCATAAATCTGAAAGTAATGTTGGCCTCGGTGAACAGTGATCAAGTATATCAATTATATTCAACGGCAGTTCGTTGAATCTCAGCACGACGTTCAAGCACTCTTGTATTAGACATTGGTATAAAGCGACTCCACATCAAAGCTCACCATGAGGTCATCAAGTTCTAACATAACTTTTATAATTTGTACAAAGTGCCGCGACTGAGTCTTTTACAAAAGACGGTGTTTTGTCTACAAGTGGTTGCAATACTGACGCAACATGCTTCGCGAGATCGTAAGTAGAAGAAACTTACAATTGCCCAGAGCAGCACAATATAAACAATATTGTTTGTAAAACATATATTATTATCGAGTTCATTTCATAGGTTGAAATGTTATATTTCTAATGGTAACGATATACGAAATCTACTTGCAGCAACATATTATGTAATAATAATAAAATTGTGCATGCGAAAACACTGGACTTTGCAATAATATATCAATTTTATCAAAAGTTTTATCCTGTCATTTGTTTATGGTTATAGCCAATGCAGGCATTACTGGGGACTGTGTTCTTTTGTAATTTAAGTATTGCTCCAGAAAATGTAATACTAACTTTGTGAATCAAAATTCTTTTATTTTTTAGCAATTCCCTTTAATACTTCACAGTCAACCATATTGCGATGCAAGCATTTTACGCTCATGCGTATTCCATTAACTAAAGCTGATGCAGTACACACAATTACACATGTGCATACTCATAGAATTGACTTAAAACTTTAATTTATGAAGTAGCTTTTCACTAAACCTAAAACATCAAAGCAATGGTGTCAAATCTGTTTTATTACTCTCTTGACTACAATTGACTAAATTTTCTTCATACAAAATGTAAACCTTATACACTTTGAAACAAGGTCTTATTTCAAATTTAAACAAGTAGGTAACATATGTCGCTTTCGAAATAAGCAATTTATTTGTCGACTAAAGACTGACACGCTTAAATAAACTTTAGTGCCACGTAGCGAGAGCCGCTATCCTTTGAATGCCATCTCTTTTGCTTTGTGTTTTTAGTATGCGTCTTCGTAGGTGTCGATTAAAATAACATCATTTTAGTTCGTTTTGAACAAGTTTTTATACGGTAATTATACGGCATTTGAATAAATGGGGACTCTCGCTGCGTGGAAATAAAGTTGACAGGTTTTAGTGAAATTTAGTGGTGATGAGAAATAAATGCCAGTAACAAATAAACCTTGTTGCGAAGAAGACAGGGTTGATTTCATATGAAGAAATTAAGTCAGGTTTAGGTTTGGTGAGTGTTACAATAGAATCGGCACCAATGACGAAGCAACGAAGCATTGACGTTTAAAGTGATGAATGCGATTGTTATTAACTGTATGGTTATTGGCTGTATATGTTCACCAAAATTTCCGTCATTTATGAACCGATTTCAAAAATTATTATTTTGTATGTAAGAGTATGCTTCCAAGGTGGTCCCACTGTCACCAACGTGACTATATTATTATAACGTTTCAAACACAATGGTTTGTGGTTCATGATTATTTGACATACATCCATAAAACGAAATTACTTTCTGAACAATTTAATATTTATATTTGCATTTTGTCATCCTAATGACAAACCATTAAAACAATGGATGCCTAAATATCCATTACATGTTTATCCACACGATCGCGTGCGATACGTGGCTCGGATAGCCATTATGTTACGCATGCTAGACCATTAAACCAATCAATACAACTTATAACTGTCTATGATATATCGGTGCAATCATATATGACACAAGCTTCATACGGCGGTTGGTGTGTGACATATGTTACTTTAATATGTTTCTATAATTTTTTAGCTCTATTGTACAATACTAGTTAACCAATGGTACTGAGGCGCGCACGGCCTATACAATAACAAAGTCCAATGGAATTTCCGATAAATGTTGAAAGGAATGAATCAATACAAATAAATGAAATTGAAATGTCTGTTTGTAATGTCAAAATAATAGTTTTCTTAAGCTATGCCTAAAAATCAGTTTTTAAAATTTGTGTCTGTCTGTCTGTTTGTTCCGGATAATCTCTGGAACGGGTGGACCAATTTCCACGGGACTTTCACTGGCAGATAGCTTGTATTATAAGGAGTAACTTAGGCGACTTTTATTTTGGAAAAGGAATTAGGGTGCCGCGCAAATTATACAAGTATGTAAGTACTCGCGAGCGAAGCCGCGCGGGTACTGCTAGTATAAAATATGATTATTTTTTTTTCTTTCAAGCAGTTCCCGCGCGGCTTTGCTAACGTGCATATATTTATATATTTTGCGAGGAACGATAACTTCGAACTGACGATGAGATAAAAAAATAATAAATGTGCACCAAACTGGCGTGGTGCCTAGCACTATTTTTCAATTGTTGAATTTTTAAATTAGGAACGAAAATTTTTAAAACATAAGATTAACATTAAAATAATTTAAAAATGAGAATTGATATGATCTTGACCAAGCTATACTAGATAAGAAATAAGGTATTGAAATATAATTTAATAGGCAGCAGGAGATTTTTTTTATATCGTTGCCATTTATTAGGACCTAATCAACTTTGTAAAGATTCTTAATTCGGCTAAATGTTTTATTCTAGTTTTATTAATCGTTACTTCAGTGTTTTTTGTTACACTTTTTCAAGACTGGATACAAGATCAAACTGCGTGAGCTCTAAATAATTGAAATAAGGATTCGAAGCAGTGGCGGATTTACAAATTTGCCGCCAGTAGGCTATTTAAATTTTGCCGCCCCTACCGACCTCTACTTTGATTCGATCTCCAGTTCATTCATCATATTAATAACAAATTGTTTGGCAATGCATTTTTAAGTTTATGATTTGTGCACTATCGTCCTAATTACACCACATTTTTCCGGATAAAAATCCCCCAAATTTGCCGCCCCTACAATCTGCCGCCCTAGGCTTCACCTAGGCCTACTCATCCTGAGTAACTGGTAAATCCGCCACTGATTCGAAGGAGATTATTGTCATCAAAATATCATTGGCGTTTCGTACGTTTAGTACATATTGAGTCATCTCAGTTATATATACAAACCGCCGCCCATGGACACCTGCAACTCAAGAGTCACAAGTGCGTTGCCGACCTTTAATGTGGTAGTAGAGGAAGGGGGAAAGGGAGGTTAGGGGCTCCGGTAACTTCACTCACTCGGCGAAACAACTCAAGCATTACTTCACTACTACTGTTAGGCCGTGGTATCACTCCGGTCGAGCGGGCTCATACATGCCCAAGCGTGACTCTCCCACGATCAAAAGATTATGTCAATTAATCTATCTCTAAACATGTTTTTCTCTGTACACCTTATAGCGTGTGTTAAATGTGTGTGTGTGTGTTCATGGCGGTCGAATAGTTCAGACTTAAAAGCGTAACAAACATTCTATGATATTAGTTAGGTATGTATTGTCTAAGTATTTATGTTTTGCTGATTGAAATTACATTGATCTATAAGTTTTGTTAAAAAAGTAAAAAAAAAAAATTATAGTATTTTATAAAACTTTGACTTTGGATATATATGTAAAGCACTATATATATATATATATATATTATTTATCTAAAACTGGTTATATGTATGTACGTGCTATGTAGAAACAAACATTTTTCTTTCTTTCTTTCTATATTTTAGTATTTTTTAGTCCTAGTAAAAACTTTAGTTTATTAAGTTTATCCACCTACCCTACTTATTCTACATCACACCAAGGTTGACTGGTAGAAAAAATATTTGCGTATATAAGTAATATACATATTATAAGTGGTAAATTTATTGTCAGCTTAAATTATAATTGACTTTGTGTTCTACAAGTAATAGTACAAGTGTTGTACCACTTCATGTTCATGAAGAAGACTTGGTGCAGACAGGACAGACAGAAACTTGGCTCATCGATTTCAACTGTCAAATTGTAATGTGTTATAAAGTATTATCGAATCGAATGAAAAATTACCTCGTCGTCGAACGCATCGGGGTCCGCCATCTTGTATTGTTATCAACAACTACCGCAAGACGTCACTATCACTTACACTTTATGTCACATAGGTACCATTGTCTACACAGCCCACTTACACCATCTGTAACAAGAGAAATAACAGATTAAGATTGCGTATATTACAGGAAACTGTGGAAGCATCATTAATCCACTATGTGACGCTTCGGCACTTTAACTAATTAGACATCACTTCAGTTGACATTTTGTATCTACTGCAAAAGCGATGTTTAACTATCTGAAGCACATTCGATAATCTACCTTTAAGATTAAGTACCCTGAATTTTGTAAGAAAAGCTACTTCAATATGTAGGACTTGCTTACGCTAATAACATTTCTAACCGTGTTCTTAATTTGGCCAATATTATTAATTTGAATCCGAAATGTTTCCATTTGTTTTTTTATATTTGTATTTCGAACGACATGGTGACATTTAGATGTTTGACAAACGCAAGCAAAAGTAATTTCTAACTTCAGAATGTTAATATTTAAGTATAATCTAATATCTATATAAGAAAATTCACATAAGAATCATCTTCATCAAGATCTAGATGCGGTAGGATGAGGGCCATCTCTCACTTATCAATAGATCCTAGCCTCCCATAACCTTGTGTTGGTTTGTGTTGCGTTTTGTTCTATTTATTTTACTTTGGTAGATTTTCTAGATTTCTTTAAAAATCGCCTTAAAATGACAAAAATATAAGTTTCAGTAATATTTCTAAAGTTATTTGATTCTTAAGGAACGATTTATTGCGAAAGTAATTTATTTATTTAAACTTTATGCACATTTGATACACAGGCGGACTTAATGCCTATGGCATTCTCCACCTGTCAATCTTTGGGTGATGCAGAGAAAAGAAGAAGTAGGTGCACTGAAAAATTTTGTTAAAAAATTGTAAAATAAAAGGCATACATTTAAATTTGACCACTAAATACACAAATATACGTTACTTATAGTCTAACACATATATATAATACTTACGTGCATGCATATAAATTGTTTGGACATAATGATCATAAAATTAACTTACACATACCGAAATAACTACCTATACATATATGGAGGAGTTGCGTATGCCAAAGCTTTGAGTTAATGTGAGCTTTACTTTTAACTTAAGAATAACTGTTTGTAGCCATCCTGACTTCTAAAGCGCATTCCATAGAAGAATAGATTTAATGGAGAAATAAGAGCCTACAAACCCCGTGGTGTGAGAGGGACAAAGTAGAAGGAGGTTACTCGACGACTGAAGGTTTCTATCATGGTTTTTGTATAAAAGTTGGAAGTGTGGTGTTAAAAAAGAAGGGAGAGAAGGGGAATTGAGGATAGTGAATAGGGTAGTGAGTGCGCGCATTTTCCACCATTGACAAATAGGCAACTATCAAAGCTGACAACGAAAAGTGGAAATATAATCATATTTATGAAGATTAAAGATAAATTGAATGCAGGTATGAAGTATGAAGAAGACGGTCTAACTTATCGAGAAGATCTGCATTCTGGTCATAAGAGCACACATCACCATAGTCGGTTAAAGAAAAGACAAGATAATATTTAGGAATATAGTCAAAGGCGGCAATCTTACTTAACCTGTAAGTCAACCCTGAATATAGTACAAATTTGCGTAAGGACGTCTTAAAGTCCTACTAAACCATTCGTTCAGTCAAATTAATTAAGGAAACTCCACTTTTGTTCACTTTAATGGCAAGGATGATTCATCCTTCAGCCTTGAAGGGTGTCTCTCAAAAATGTTTTTAAAATTATTAATAATTGAATCTCATGACCGTTTTATTATTACTTTTTTTACCAGCTCTTCTTTAAAATTAAATTGATGCATATTAATACCTGTTTTCTACTTTTCTTTTTAATGTCTAACACTGATGAAAGAAGTTATTATTTGATCAAAAATTCTTTGATTTTTTAATATCAAAGTTTCTTTGTTGTTCAGGATTAATGTAGTCTTTTGTGACTTTCAAACTGTTGAAGAACGATGTTTGAAAATAAAAGAATAAAATATTTGGAAACTCGTATATCAGCTTAAAATGTTCACTAATTTTAAGAAGATGAGTGAGTTCCCGAATATTTAATACGTATATAAGCATATAATTTGACAGGACCAAATTTTTGAGTTTCAGAATGCTTTCAATCTTAGTTATGGACAGTTTGTTTCATTGTTAAGTGGTCAAATTGTGACCAACGAGATTGAAACTCAATCATTTGTTCGATTAATTTATTGATAACTGACTGATCAGCGCTGCGAGCTCTAAAATTGTTTATAATAATATATCTCTTCTTCCAAAACAATAGCTAAATAACTAGTAGATTATGAAATAAAATAACAACAGCTGTAGGTAAGGATACTTGGATTGACTGTGTCAAAAAGTCAATCAAATCTTGATTGACTTTTCGTCTCGTCTCGTGTGAACAATACCATTTTTACAGGCAGTCAATCAGGAAAAGCTTCTTGAGATGTGTAGTACAAATCTACAGTGTATTAATATTCTGCTTTAAAATAGCCCGATCAAATAAAATGACATATTGTGTCACCTGGCAACTGTTTATTACATTCAGACCGATAACGGTTCTATCATTAGATCAATTTGCAGATCAGCTAACTCTCGAAATCGACTGTCACTAACCTTTGAAGAAGTATTCAAATTTATTTATTTGCGTCAAATGTGTATTTAAGGTCTTAATAAATATAACATATTAGTTCCTCCATTTCTACCGCAAGGGCGTGCAAATGTTACAATATTATACAAAATTATACAAAATAAAACAATACAATAAATTGATGGAAATTTCGTTAGAGTCTGGGCACAGATATTAGGTAGACAGTTCCATAATACTAATCTTTAACAACATAGATATTACGTATACATTCTAATTTTATGATTACATATTAATTATCAATGTTAAGTAGTATTGGTATTGGTATAGGGCTCTGTTTCCGCATTTAGACTCGTAGGCGGTCCATTATGCGTTCAGATAGGCTAACTAGTTGAGCCAGCCTATCTCCTTCCAGAAGCATAGAAGCCTCCTGGGGTGTTCACAGGCTTCTAGGAGCGACCTCGCACCCGCGAGGATACTTGCTCGTTGTGTGGCCACTCCCTCGCACTCAAGGATAACGTGGGCGGCCGTTTCCTCCGCGTTGAGGCATCCTCTGCATAGAGGAGTTTAGTAGTATTTTAGAGATATAATATTATAATCCTACTAATATTATAAACGTGAAAGTTTGTGAGGATGTATGGATGTGTGTGTTATTCTTTCACGCAAAAATTACTGAACCGATTGCGATGAAACTTGGTATGTAGATAGCTGGAGACCTGGATTAACACATAGGCTACTTTTTATCCCAATACTCCTACGGCATCGTGACTTCCGCGGGTGAAACCGCGGGGCGCAGCTATTTATCAAAGTTAATAGGAATATTGTTGCAATAAAAATATAATCCATTTTAAATTAAAACTCAATAATACTTCTTTTTACATTAATTAAGTAGTTCTGATACCGAGTAGACGCATTTCTCCAACAAACAACGCTTTAGCTCTATTTTGAATTTACCAGCAGGAAGCTCTTTCCCAGTTTGGCCTTTAGCCTTAAATAACAAAAAAAGAATCATCAAAATCGGTTCATAAATAACAGAGTGAGGGCTGAACATACATAAAAAAAATATACATACGGTCGAATTGAGAACCTGCTTTTTTTTTTCGTTGGTTTAATAATGGTCACTTGGCTGAAATGGCCAGCGGTAGTTTATTTATATCAAATCATTTATTTCTGGAAATGGGTACATTTATAAAAGATGTTAAACAGTACATTTGTCATTGGACCATATCCTACCTTAACAAGTGTACAAATATTTTAAATAGTCATAGTCTAAAATAAGTAGCATTCAAATTGAAAATTCCTAGCGTTATTAACAATTACAAAAGTATAAGAAGTATAAAAATAATTAAACAAAGTCAATAATCCACTATTATTAAGTATTATATGGATACCAAGGACCTGGTAGTCTTATTTCATAATGATGATTTCAATTAACGTCAGAAATTGAATTTATAAAAGGTAATATCACAATAATAATATTAAAAGTAATAACAAATTAAATAAAGAAAGTTCTGATGTCAAACTTACAAGTCAGATTGTGCAGTAACAACATTAAGTATCGTGTGGTATCATGAACAAAAATTCTTTCATGTCTTAAAAAGCATTATCCATTATTTTAGAAAATTTTAATACAATTGTTCATTTAGTTCCCTTTTGTCAACTGGTAAGTACACACGTATGGCAGGTATATAATTGTGTACTTTTGTAAAATCAAAATCAAAATTATTTAAAACAAATAAACCCATTGTAGGTATTTTTGAATTGTCAGGAGTAGGAGTCAGTCAGTATAAGTCGGTCGTGAAGCTAGTTGCCTGTTCCAAAATGTAGATCCTATGGAGAAGAACAGGTAAGAAATTTCAAGGACACTCTTTTTCAACATGTTTTTTTTTATTCCTAATTCTTGGTCAATTTGTGTTACCTATATTTATACTTACTACGAATATTTTTCTTTGTATCAATCTTAAATTCAAAATGTTGTGTATTATTTCTTACAGACAGACATATTCCAAAACATATTTCTGAGCGATTCAGTACTGTACATGTCTTATATTGTTCGTAGACATCTTTTTTGAAGAATAAAAGTAGAATGAACTGACTGAAATTTGTCGATTTTCCCGTCACCGTCCATTAACAGAGGATAGACATTTCGAAAATAGGCATTCCTAGCAACATTTATACTTGTAGTTTCTGCTAGTTGCTATACAGTCACGACTGATTGTAATGACTGGATTGCCTGTTGATTTAATACTTTCTTCTTTAAAAATTTTGTTATTTTAAGACACTCATATAAGAATCGAGGCACTGTACTAAATGTCTAATACTATTGAAATAAAACTATTTTTCACGGATTCTATCGCGATTTATTTGGTGTTACTTTACTATCTATACTGATCCCGACGTTTCAGTTGCTTTCAGTACTCACTATCTTTGTCCCTCTTCTTGTAAAGATTTTACAAAGAAAACTCAAGAGGAGCATAAGTAAAGTTAACACTGAAGACTGTCACTAAAACTGCAGTGGGTGAGATGGATTGGATTATCAACTTGCAGTGAAACACGATACTCGATCTACAACTTTGGTCTCCTGCGGCTCAGTCTCAGGGGTAAGTCAGTCACAGGGTTAACCGTCACGCGTCAAAAGCAATATAGTTCCAGCGATCATACTGTTTTATTCAATTATAAGTTTTGTCTAGTTGGTTTTCATTAACTGAAATCCTTCACATCGGAAATTAGCATACATAGAACTAATGTCTAACTGTTGAAGGGCCTTGATGATAACAGACGACCCCATCCCTACTTAATTGTGTACTTACGACAATAACATTTATAATAGCCGGAATGCAAAACAGTTTTATTTCACAATAAATGCATTTACAATGTGAATAAGAAAACATTTTCTTTTTAAATTGTTTCATTATTTAGGACTAGAAAAGAGAGATTTTATCAAAACTATTATAACAACTCTGATTTCATAATAACCAGTAATGAATAGTTGCTAAAGAATGTCACACTTGTCACCATCGTATGACGTATTGTCTTAGAGAAATCATGGCAGAGAGGTCACAATCAGTAGCTACATAAAACCAGACTTAAATAAATCAAAGAGTATTTTTTAAGAGGTTGCGAGAGGCGGGTTTAACAGAAACGGGATTAAATACCGAGTTATTTAATTAGAAAGTCTTGTGACGACGGTAGTAAAGGGCACCATTCGTACAACCACTTAAAATTTCTTTGCCAAGTTCGTTTTAATGCGTATTTTATTTTATTTTTGCAAAAAGAGAGGGCCCAGCACTGATTTGTACTGGAAACTAAATAGAATGTCAAATTACCTAGCCTATTAATTTGACATTCTATTTAGTTTCCGTATGCGTACATAAAAATGTATGTACGCATACGGAGTTGGATGACGTCACTAAACGGCAACGAAGTTGAACGTTTTTGGTCACGTCAATCTGAAGACTGAGACATAAATAAATATATATATATATATATATATATATATATATATATATGGACTGAGACAGACCTTATGATGCCAAAAGATTTCCGTTTTTTATTGTAAGTACAGAAGTGTCGTAGAATTCGTCCCCACAATTTCAAAATAGAATGGACGCAAAATAAGCGGTTTGGAAGGACTTTTCTTTCAAGGAAGATCAAATAATTACATTATCTGCCTGTTCTTTTACATTAATGCTATTGACTACATTATCTTCTAAAAGAGTTTAAAAATGATTCTATTGGAGGTGTTTGTACCTCTAGTGAAACTCCTAGTGTACTAAACGTTTATAGTAAAATGTTAATGTCATGTGATTTCTGTGCTATGCTTGTACAGTCATCACAGACGTAAGGTCAATTTTAGTGTGTCACTTTTAGACCGTGTATTAATCTATTTACAGCGTTATGCTTTTGACGTCCGGCCAGGCTATGTCAATCACTGAGTTATTATTACTAGCGTAATGTCAATACGATAAACTAATATTTCGGGATAACGAAATTGTAAAGTGACGAGTGATTGCTAATTAGTATGGCAACTATAATTACGTTACCTCAATGATGTTAGCTCTTAGAACAATGTTCAGAAATTCAGTTAAAAATATATTAGGAACTATTGTTGGTATTGTTTATTTAGAGTGCACTAGTCGACGAGTCCAAGTCATCGCTGTGTTATCTAACTCGTACTGCTATGAAATAGGTGATCACTAGCAACCCGCCCCGGCTTCGTAGGGGTAGCAGAGACGTATTCAACAATCATCAACATATTACAATCAATTTACACAAAATTTTAACAATTTATACACCTAAACCTTCCTCATGAATCACTCTGTCTATTAGTGAAAACTGCGTGAAAATCCGTTCAGTAGTTTTTCAGTTTATCGCGAACAGACAGACAGACAGACAAACAGACGCGGTGGGGGACTTTGTTTTATGATATGTAGTGATAATTTGTGGTAAAACAATAACTGTTTCTATACTTATTGCAATTGTAGTAAAACGCGAGAGTAAAAAAGAAACCAAATTAAAACTATTAATTGATGATTGTACAATTTTAATAAATTTAAAATTTTAGGATAGTAATTTGTTAGTTATTGATGAGAGAGGTGTTATTTAAACTATTATAGCAACTTTAAATTGCGTTAAATTTATTTTAAAATACGGAACTCTTTTGGCTTTTAACTATTAAATTACGTTTCATTTATTATATTTATCTTGAGATGTACGATCTCAGTAACAGTACCTTTAAGGGGAGGACTCGTTAAACGCATCAGAAATGTTATATATCAAGCAGCCAGTCCACAGAGTGAAAGTTGCACGCTTACGCATAATAAAATGAAGACACACGAGCGATCACTACGTGAATTTCGATCGTTCAACTTGTCGTAGCAAATAGTACTCCTCCGTAGCTGCTCCGTGCTCTCCGTAGCACAGCTGCGTAGCACATCATCGTAGCAAGTATATAAAAGCACGTAGCACTTAAGCGTATTTTTAAACACCGACGCAAAAGGAGGGATGTTATAAGTTAATGACTGCCTGTATGCATGCCATTGGCATCATAGATCCTAAACGAATAGACTGATTTTGATTTGTTTTTTTTTGTTTGAAAATCTGTTCAGCTCGTTGAAGATCATCCACTCTTTTCTAATTGTTGAAGGGATTTTAATTTATACTTGCTAGCCGTATTTACTACCTAGGACTTGATTAATTGTCCTACCCTATATCAGTATAGGAGTTGGACGGTATAGCAAAGTTACACGTAACAATATGTGTGTACAACTATGTGTATTTTTTACTTTTTAACACACTTTCATTACCTTGTATGTAAACAAAACTTGAAAGACAATTTTAATCCACTTCTAATTCATCCTCCGCCCCTTTTCCCAACTAATTTGGGGTCGGCTTTCAGTCTAACTACGATACGGCCGAACTTTGATATTTTACGTGAAGTGACTGCCATCAGACCTCCACAACCCAAGTACTAGGCGATATCACAGTTCTGTAGTTAGACCAGGTTGTCGAAATTTTTCCTCTCTTCTCTTTCAAGCAAAAACTACTACCGATTACGATGAAACATTGTATGTAGATTGCTGGAGACCTGGATTAACACATAGACTACTTTTTATCGTGATATTTCCACGGTACCGCGTCTTACGCGGGTGAACACGCGGCGCGCAGCTAGTTATACATATATATAGAACTAGAGAGAACATAGAGCTCCCATAAGCTCTATGGGAGGATGGCATAGATTTAGGAACGCATAGTGACACCTTTGGTATTGTAAGTATTTATAGATATCGTTTACCATCGGGCGAGGCAAGTACTTGTTTGGCAACTTAATCTTCTATCTATATATTTCAGCTTCCACGTATATGTCCCTGACCGCAAATCTCAGCAAGTATTTGATGCATTGACTTGAAACCTTTACACAACATAGCATTATTTACCAGAATAAAGTTTTGGATACTTTTAATTCCGAAGTTTCAATGTAAACGGGAAATTTTGTGCATTTTAGATTGCGGTTTAGAGAGGCGCGCGCAAAACACGTCGCGCCATCTTCTCAGGCATGATTCTTCTAGCTAGGGTAACGGGCAAGTGACGCAAAACCCTTGCCGCCCGGCGAGAAACGAACATTGCCAAGAAGTGACGAGCTGTGAGGAACATACCACACAAACAAATGTTCCTAAAATATCGTTTTTACTGAAGTATCATAAAACACCAAACAGCAATTTATTTTAAATTATGCGCGGATGAAACCGCGGGGAAACTTGAAGTAAAATAATACTCGGTGAAGGGGAACCGATTTATCTTTAGATAAATTGGCAAATGAAACTGATTTTATGTAAGGGAATAAAGTTTCCACTGACAGGTGGCACAAAACCGCTGTCAACCGCTGTCAAGAAAATTATGACGAAAATATAAAACTTTCTATTATACCCTCGTCACTACAACAAAATTTTAAATTTTCTGCAAAAACCAATTAAAAATGATGTAACAGAAAATAGAAAGAAAGAAAAAAAAGGAAAAGAAAAAAAATCGTAAACATTAAGATGTTTGTGACATTACGAAAGATTTAGCTCAGTTTAACAACGTTTTACAGGTTATAATCATTCCTTGTATTTTTTCTTCACATTTTCACGCGTTATCAATGGTTACTACTTTGTATATAACAGTCGATAATTATTAAAAAAATTAACCATACACTATTATGTTGGCACTGTTCGGCCATTTTTCAAAGCTGAAACATTAAAATTCACAACAAGTTTTAAGTGAGGTCTTATAGATCGAAAACGCAAGCACTTGTTTAAAAACTATTAGCTCAAGTCATGTTCACTACGAAGCTCATTTTTTCTGCAATCTGTGTAACCTTTTTGTTAAATGATAAGGTTTAAATTCCCTTGATAGGTTTCGGTTTTTTGAGGGTTCTTAAAAAGCTTTGTGGCTTTAGGTGTATCAACAAATTTCGATTGATGTTGATAAAAAAGACCAAAGGGATCGTAAAGGGTTTTACTAATTTTATATCATAATATTGTATGAAGGAATTTGCAATAGTTATTTTAAGCTGGTTTAGTCACATAGAGCGTGTGAATGCGCTAAAAATAACTTAAAATAAGAACGTATGCTTAAAAGAGTGCCCGGGGAAAGAGCATACGGGGTGATGGTATGAATGTAAATATGCATACATATTTAGGTGAATGAAGAACCTTCTACCTCACGATCTCGATTACAAACGGCATGCACCACGAGCCAGTCAACCTGTGACCACGGCCAGTGCAACCTGACATCAGGCAATTCAGAGGTATGTAATTACCTTTTCGTGATCGTGTTAATTCCCGTAAATCCATAATTATATCATGGAACGCGAAAGTTTAAAATTTAGTATAACTTGTATAACAATTATTGTAAAAAAAAATATTTCAACTCTCCACTGCAATGGTACAACAGAACATTGTAATGACGTAATGGCTGCATATCAAACTCTGGCGCACCAAATTAAAAGTTGTTCTGAACTTTAACAATACCCAGCTGCAGTATTAAAATGAGATCACGTCAGTTCTATCGCAAAACTTAATACTACTTCGAACAACGAAACGGAAATATATTAAGTATTTATTTTTTATTTATTTATTCTTTATTGTACACTAAAACTAGATTAATAAAAACAAGGAAATGGTATGTACAAAGGCGAGCTTAACCCAAACCTGAGTTTTCTTCCAGCAAACCTTGGAGTGAATAGAGGATAGTTGAAAAACTTAGAGGCAAAGTCGTGTGTACGTAAACTAATTAGAGATAGTAATTAATAGATATAACTTAGTTAAAATAAATATCATGTATACCGACACGTATACTCATTTTGAAATATAAATACCTATACTTACACATATAATAAAGTAATATATATTCAATATATAAATACATACAAATATATTTCCATACATATACTAATACATATCATAAGTCTGATTTATTGTTGAGAGAGAAAATAATCCCTGGTTCTCCGCTTGAACACGCTTAGAGAAGGGCTATCGCGTATTGAATGCGGTAAGGCATTCCATAACCGGACAGCAGAAACACTAAAAGAATTGTCATAACGAGTAGACGTATGGGAAGGAGTTCGAAGGAGAAGAGAAGAAGAGGAGCGACAGGGATTGCTCCTGGGAACAAAGTGCTCGAAGCGCTCACGCAGATATGAAGGAAAATTAGGGTTGTGTAGAATTGAATAAAGTAAGGAAAGGATGTGGACATCTCGACGCCGCCGAATAGGTAGCCAATTTAGTTTTTTTCGAAATTCTGAAACATGATCATATTTTCTCAAGCCAAATACGTAGCGGATGCAAAGGTTTTGCAACCGTTCTAACTTATTCCAGAGTTCTTCGGTAGCGTCGAGAAAGGAGACATCAGCATAGTCAAGAATAGGTAGGAGCAGGGATTGAGAAAGGTAGACTTTAGTCTGAAATGGAAGAAAATTTTGAAGACGTTTAAGGGCGTGATATGTTCCAAAAACTTTCCTGCTTACCTCTGTTATGTGAGTGGTCCATGACATGTTAAAGTCTATAAAAACCCCGAGATTTTTGACATGGGTCGAATATGGTATAACAGTGTTATTGTATAAGACGGGAGGTAGTGATGTGTGGTCGAGGCTATTATACATGTACCTGCCACCAATAATGACGGCTTGCGATTTAGCGGGATTGACAAGCAGTCCAAACGATTTTGCCCATTTACAGATGTTCTGCAGGTCATTATTGATAGCAGCGATAGCTTCTGTGAGTTCATCAGTTTTAAAATGTCGGTAAAGCTGCAAATCGTCTGCATAAAGATGATATCGAGAAGATATAACTTTGGTGATAGCATTAATAAACACGGAAAAAAGTAGAGGAGATAGTACGCCACCTTGAGGCACACCCGTAGTAAGGTCACACCAATCAGAGGATGCCTCTTCTGAGCGGACCAGCTGCGAGCGACCCCGAAGATAAGAGCTAAACCAAGCGATTACAGAATTGGAGACATTCAGAGACGACAGGATGCCTAAGAGGATGTCAAAATCAACAGAGTTAAAGGCACTGCTGAAGTCTAATAACACCAATACTGTCAGAAGTTTATTTTCCATAGCCAGTCGTATGTCGTCAGTTACTTTGACTAATGCAGTTACAGTGCTATGTCCAGAACGAAATCCAGATTGGTATGGACTCAGCAGGCTATTAGAGGATAAAAAACTGTTCAGTTGATTTCGGACAGTACTCTCAAGCACTTTGGAAAGGATTGGGAGTACAGATATGGGACGAAACTGGGATACTGAGGAAGGGTTAGCAGTTTTAGGTAGAGGGATAACATGGGCCATCTTCCAGGGAGATGGAAACACGCTTTCCTGTAGGGAGTAATTTATGATATGAGTGACAGCTGGAAGGAGGTCACTTACAATAGGTCGCAACATTTGTTGTTGAATCCCATCGTCACCTATTGCTTTTGTGGAAATTGATAGGATAAGTCTCTTTACGTCACCATCTGTAATCGGGTTGAAAGAAAATGAGGTACAGTGAGGCAAAGAAAGGCTGGAAAGAGACCTAAGAGTAAATGCTTTTTCTAAAACATCTACACAAGTGGGTGGAGTGGAAAAATGCCTATTCAGCATGTTGAGATTAATACCAGGTGAGCATTGGTTGGCTTTCTTACCAATACCAAGCGACCTTAGAAATTGCCATACCTGTGGTGTGTTAAAATTTTTTATTGAATCGTGAATGTGGCGCCTTTTAGCATCCCGACACAGACGACTGCAGCGATTCCGGAGAATTTTATAGGCACTCCAGTTTTCATCCGAGGAATTCTTTTTGTATCTTCTCATGGCTTTATCCCGTTTGGACATTGACTGTTTAATGTTTTCGGAAAGCCAAGGCGCAGGAAGATGCTTAACCCTTACTTTTTTTAGTGGAGCATGTTTGTTGTAAAGATCTAAGAGTATTTTGTTGAAACTTTTGACTTTATTATCAATATCACCACTATTATAGATAGGAGACCAATCAATATTCTCGACGTCCTCTTTCAAATCCACTGTATTGAGGTTTCTGAAACTACGAAGAACAACATATTTAGGCTTAGGTTTAGGTGATTTAGTTTTGTAAGAAAGGAAAATAAGATCGTGATATGAGAAAGGGGCAGAAAGTTGTCCATGTGCAGCAACTTTATTGAAGTCTGAAACAAGAATTAGATCTAAGAGAGAGGAAGTACAGTGAGGAGCGTGATGTGTTGCTTTTAAAGGGAGAATATGCATGTTAAGGGAAGAGACAAGCGAGCAGAGTTTCCTACTACGAAGGTCACTCTTGAGTAGACACGTGTTGAAGTCTCCAAGAATAATTGTATCGTTGTATAAGGGAGATAGCTTTTCCAGCTTAGTTTCAAAAGACGAGAAGTAATCAATATGACAGGAAGGGCTGTAATAGACACCGACAAGAAGTTTAGTGTGGTGAAAGTCAATTTCTATAAACAGGTGTTCTGCAAAGCCAGAGTAATTACTAGGGGACTGGTCAACCACTCTAAATGTGATATCATACCGAAGATAAATGGCGACACCACCGTACCCCCTGCCGATTCTGTCATTTCGTATGAGCTGGTAGCCTGGTAAAGCATATTGTGAGGAAGGCAGTGTAGGTTTGAGAAAGGTTTCGGAAATAAGGACGGCATGGATACAATTAGAATTGAAGGAAGATAGAAGATCAGGATAGTGAGCATGGATACTTTGGGCATTGATATGCACTACGTTGAAAAACTTGTAGAAAGGACTGAGAACATTAAAAAGTTGTTTGCTTAAGTCAGTTGCATCCCCCCCATCATCACTAAACGCACTAGCGTAATCCCCATCCGACGCAGAAGATGAACAAGAAATAAAACTTTCATCGTCGCAACCAGACATAAATAAAATAATTAAAATAAATAGAAAAAACAAAAATAATAATAAGCAAATAAGAAATAATAAATGAAAATACTTTTAAATAATTCCACTATAAAAGAATATATACAATTATATGAATAATAATTATCCTCAATGCACTGAAAGGTTTTACAAATACAATAAACGCAAGTAGAAACTAAACGCACTAACAATGTTTCTACTGTTCTGTCATCATAATAAAGTTTAAAACGTCAAAATATTAAGTGTCAGATTTGTCATTAAATTGAGTCTAAAATTTATAAAGTGACTGACAAATCATCAAAATAGTTTGAAGATAAGAACGAGATAGAGAATTGAAAAAATACAATTGACCTTCAACAGTAGTTAAAATGATACAGTAAACGCATATGGATTGACATGACATGAGATACTATATTTACGTCAGAGGTCCTTTGGCTGGCTTGCGGGATCGTTTTTCTGCAGCAATTGTCCTGGGAGCTGTTGATCTTGTGGTTTCACCAGGTTCCAATTGTGGTGCAGGGTATTCCAAACATAGTTTGCGCAGCTCACAGTTGGATTCGATCTTACGTCGCAAATTGTTAGGCAGTTGGACGACAATTTTACCATCAGAGGTCCAACATTGCCTTACTCCAAAATGTTTGCGAGCATCCATGAACACGTCGTGACGAGGCTTAGTGAGGAACTCGGATAGCGTTAACCCCGACCCCTTAAGCTTAGTTTTGTTGTTCCAAGCTTCATTTTTCAGAACATAACTGTTGAATCTTATCAGGAGGGCACGTGGTTTCTTAGTGTTGCTTCCTAGACGGTGACATGACTCAATGTCTTTGGGCGAGATGTTACACAATTTCAATTTGTTAGATAACAATGACACAGTTCGGGAGAGACAAGCATCTTCAGTCTCCTCCTTTAAACCATGCAGCAGTAGGACCTTTCTTCTAGATGCCATCTCGTGCCTGTCCAGACCAAGTAACAGCAGCTCCATTTGTGATTTTAGCATACTCATGGTGTTCCAAATAAGAGACTTAAAATCAGAAAAATCTCGTGAGAGGCTGGATATGTTTTTATGAATTGCATCAGAGCCCGCAGCATTCTTCAGGTCATCTTCATACTGTATCATCCGTGCTTCAAAAGTAGAAGAGAGCTCCTCCATGCAAGTCGACAGCTTGGTGTACAGATCCATTGCGAAGAATTGTGATGTTTTTTGTTAGTGCAAGTGAGAGTGTATAGAAGAACAGTAAGTAAATTCAATGCACTAGAGGATATAGATTACTTTTAGCACTTATGTAGCATTAATAAACTATATTAAATATTATTAAAAATTAAAACAATACAGAGCTCAAAATTTTTGATGTTGACACTTTGACTACCCTCTTACTATCATCGTAGTCTATCACTATCAAGTAACTTACTTTTACTGCAACGTTCATTTTAAAAAGCTTCGAAAACTTACTTAGAAAGTAACATTAAGATTTTTATCCTACTAATAATCTTACTAATATTATAAAAGTGACAGTTTGTGAGGATGTATGAATGGATGTTTGTAACTCTCGTTAAAAATAGATACACGAACTTTATCCCCACTTCCACTCGATTTCACCATGTATCCAAGGCTACCTTAAAAATTGAATCTAACAGCCCGAGCCGGACTGACTTCCCCCACTATTCTCAATCTCTCCCACCAAATATATTTAAATAATATCCTGATATGTGCTGGACTGTTAATTACTTTTAAGTCTTACAAATATCAGAACACTACACAATACTGTTTGAAACTCGTTTTACAATAATTTTACATCAAAATAATTACACTTACCTAAATATTCTTTGAGTCTTTCAACAATATGTTTTGATGCGTGTATCTGTGGGTTATATATCTGTAATCGCCTTTTTAAGTCTTTGTTTTGATGCCCCGCTCGATGGATTTTGAGGAAAAAATAAATAAAATAAGATTCAGGCACTTCCATCGCCCAACATAGGAACCTTGTTGGACGATAACACATTCCGCCTTGCCACTTGCCTTCGTTTAAGAGCTCCTTGTGTTTCTCCGCATCTTTGTCACTGTGGAGAAGCTGTCGACAGTCTCGGACACCATGGCCTTTCTTGTAGCAGAAGCGCAGGCCGTATATCTCGACATGCCAATCTTAATGACATAATCCGTCGTGCTCTTGTCACCGCCGGCGTGCCAGCCGTACGTGAACCTAGTGGTCTGGTACGAGACGATGGGAAGAGACCAGATGGTATGTCGTTACTGCCATGGAAGATGGGTAGGCCTTTGGTGTGGGACGCAACCTGCGTTGACACCCTCGTGCCATCACATCTTCCAAGTACAGCTGGTTGTGCTGGCGCTGCTGCTGCATCAGCAGAAAGCCTCAAACGGCGTAAATACAATAATTTAGTTGGTAACTATGTTTTTGAGCCGTTTGGGGTCGAAACGCTTGGGTCATGGGGTCCGAGTGCTCGTTCCGTTTATAAGGAATTAGCTAAGCGACTGATCGACACTTCTCGTGACCAGAAGGCGGGCCTTTTTCTTGCACAGAGAATTAGCATTGCCATTCAACGTGGCAATGCTGCCAGCCTTCTGGGAACACTGCCAGTAGGCGACGATGTGGAGGAATTTTATGACGCATGCATGTAAATAGCCCATATATAGTTCTTTTTCTTTTTTTATTAGTTTTAATGTGTAAGTTGTATATTGTAATAAAATAATAATTTTGAAAACATATCATTTGGAGTCAAAAATCATACATACATACACTCCAAAAACACTCCCTTGCGCAGTAGTGCAGATAGACCTGCCATTCTTATTTCTGGCGCAAATTTGAACAGAATTTACTCAAATTGTGGTAAATGGTGTTGGTAATATATTAATTAAGTTATATTTGTAAGAAAACTGAATACCTACTCTGTATTGTGTTACTGTTAATTTAGCCAAATAAACAAAAAAATTCTGACACGTGCAAAAACTAGTTTTCTATTGATTAGATTAGCTTCTTGTCAAGCCCGCCACTTCACTATATGTTTAACCAAAAAGGAGGAAGTTGTATGTTCCACTGTATTTTTTTTTTCTATGTTTGTTCACCGATTACTAAAAGACGCCTGAACCGATTTGGAAAATTCTTCTTTTGTTTGAAAGGGTGCTTCTCAGGTGGTCCCATGGACATTAGATCAGCATCTGATGATGGGATCCTGGAGAAATCGTAGGAAATCTTTTTTTTTTATGGTATAGGCCGTATAGGGGGTAAACGAGCAGACGGGTCACCTGATGGTAAATGACTACCGCCGCCCATGGGCACCTGCAACTCGAGAAGCACAAGTGCGTTGCCGCCCTTTAAGGTGGGAGTAGGAGAAGAGGGGGCGGGGGAGAAGAGTGGGAAGAGGGGGGAGAGGGAAAGGACGGGAATAAGGGAGAGGGAAGGGTTAGGGCCTCCGGTAACCTCACTCACGCGGTGAAATGCAATGCAAGCATTGCTTCACGGCCGGTTTTCTGTGAGGCCGTGGTAACGAGCGGAGTCGAGCCGGCCCATACGTGCCGAAGCAAGGCTCTCCCACATAAAACTCTTCAAATTTCATAGGCACACTTGAAGCGATTTGGGTATTTTGAGGCGCATTGAAGCCGGTGATACTTTTTTTAAAAGATAATTGTCATGTCAATGTACTCTTTGGAACCACTACTTTTTTTCTGGATGAAAGGGACTCGTATGTCCTTTTCGGTATTCCTGATAAGTTGTACTCAAAATTTCGTGATGACCAGTTGAGTAGAAGGCGTGAAAACGTCACAAACAAGCAAACAAACAAACTCACATTCGCATTTCTAATGTTAGTTCAGATGTTAGCTTAGCAAAAAAATCGTGTTTTTAGTGACGTCATTCATATAAGCGCCGATTAAATAAAGTACTGTTTTTATAAACCTGTACAATGTACGGAAATGTGCTCGTAACAGTTAAGCTCAAGTCCATTACCGGGCAGTGGACTATAAAGGGGTAAGCGTAGCGCATTATCGCTTTGCACTTTACCCGTATACGCAATGTACACTGCAGATACAGGAAATGTTATAAATAATATCGAATATCAGGTAGCACTGCGCTTCCGTTATGCTTCCTGCTGTTATACATATAAAGCCATATCTACATTGTTTGTTCCAATACTTCTTGTCTATCTTATTTTATTGGAATAATAACTTTCGTGAGTGATATTCATCTAATACCTTTAAACGAGCAATTCTTGTATGTATATATATATAATCTGAATCTGGGTAATGGCTCCAACGATTTTCATGAAATTTAGTATGCAGGGGTTTCGGGGGCGATAAATCGATCTAGGTAGGTTTCATTTTTAGAAAACGTAAAAAAAAATCGGTCATCCAGGTACTATTTATTAAACACTAACTGACCCTTTAGACGTTGTTCTAACCAACTTCAATAATTAGTTTTAATTTTACAAAGCGCGCTTCCAGTTGCCTCTGAATTTGCCATTTTCCGAAAAAAATATCTAAAACCCTTATTCGGACTATTAATAATAATAGATAGCTGGACACCTGGATTAACATCAGCTACTTTTTATCCCGATATTCCCACGGCATCGGGACTTATGCTGTTGAAACCGCGGGGCGCAGCTAGTCTTCTATACTCGTATACGTGATTTTGTCTGAAGGAATTTTCTTTGTGCGATCGCTGTTTGTACAACTTTGTTTTAGCCGAACGACTATGGTAGCCCCACCCATTAGCAGTTCTAGAATGCTAGTATCATAGTGCTAGTTCGATGATGGTGGTGATGGTGCAGAGCTCCCTGAAAGGGGAGGACATGGTTACCAAGACACATGTGACATCACTAGTTATTTAAGTGTTCATACAGGATTTGTATTAAGTTAAACATATTATTTGCTATTTATAAACTACTAGCAGCGCCCCGTGGTTTCACCCGCGTAAATCCCGATCCCGTGGGAATATCGGGATAAAAAGTAGCCTATGCGTTAATCCAGGTCTCCAGCTATCTACATACATAGTTTCATTGCAAGCAGTTCAGTGGTTTTTGCGGGAAAGAGTACCAAACATCCATCCATCCATCCATCCATCCAAACTTTCACATTTATTATATTAGTGGGATAAGTCTACAGTCATATAGAAAACGTTATTTTTTAAACACCGTTTTCTTTTTTTTAATACTATTCTCTCATTTTAATTTTCGTACGAAACACTTTAACTTCGAACAAAACATATAAGAAGCAATACATCATGAATACATCGTAGCAAGTTGTGAAGCATCGTATAACAACTCAACTTAGGCAAAGTTAGTCGCCACCACCTGATGCATCGATGAGAACGTACATAAATAACGTGTTGGTGTTACCAACTCATCTAATGTTTTACTACTACTTTGCATAATGCTTTGCATAGAATATTTAAAACCAAGTGTTCGTGGATCATGGCGTAAATAGATACAAAAAAAATTAAATCATTAAAATAAGTATCTGCGTTGTACGTAGTGTCGTTAAGAGACAGTTAGATAAGATTGTAAGAAATGAATTTAAAATTTAGAATTTAATTTTCTTTTTTTTACAGTGTATATTGATAGATTTCATAAATACGGTCCAATGCCGATAATTCTGGGCAATCTAACATTGTTAGAGAAGATTATGTAAGGAGATCGTCAGGCTATCGTTACTACATCTGTGCAAAAGCGAGCCTATATTCGAAAACCCAAGATCCCACATTTAATGTCCTTTACCGATTTCAAATGAGTACCTGTGCATATAATAACTACTAGCAATATCGGTGATGTTATTGACCCACTATTCATTCTGGCAATCTAAAACCCAGTAGGAGTGTTAGATTTCCAGGTGTCATATAACACTATGTAGGGTTAGTAAAGACAGTAAAGAGCACAAATACAACACCGCTAGTAGCTTTCAGTAGGATGGCGGTGCCTCCTATGTAGGCCAATTCAGGCATCTGCTATGCCATCTCCAGTGTTTTCTTGAAGTAGAATAGTTACTAGGCTAATAGCGCAATAAGTAGATCGATCTCTAACAACAGAGCGTCTAGAAATCTTACTTTCTTAAGGTATATAAGATAACGGCACAACAATTGTGACCTTGTATGTCCTTTTGTCCACTAAAATTGATTAGAAAGGGCCATTTGATGATTTTTTGTTTTCTTTTGTGTTCAGATTAATGTCCTGGTATATTTTTTTTTATACTTTATTTCTGAATATTGTCAGAGTAACCTTGAGGTTTATAATAAAACTAGCTGCTAAAAGATATTGTCGAAAGTTTACGCGAATGTTACACATTGAAATAAAACTATTGTAACGGATACTATCGCGATTTATTTGATGTTATTTTACTATTTACACTGATCCCGACGTTTCAGTTGCTTTTCAGCAGCCATGGTCACGGGTAGACTAAGATGGTGGTCATCTCATGTATGGAAGTGCAAAGTTATCTCAAAGTACCCGGAGTTTGTTGATTGTTGGTGTTACTATTTACGCAGAATGAGCTCAAAGTGTCTTGAAGCCTTGCTGTGTTTTGTATTTTCTTGGGTTTGAGTAAGTGAATAACCGGATCCCAAGCTGATGGTACGTTCCAACCATCTTCTCTATTAAAATGAGGGTGTTTTTTAATTTCAATAGCCTCACGGAGCATCCTTGGTAGGAATCGGTGTTCTTTCGCGAGTACCTGTGGTTTATCGAAACGCAGGTAATGGTTGGTCCCTTATTGCTCGTGTTCACACACAGCAGACTTCATAGAACGTTGGTGTTTTATGTCAGCAGTGTGTTAGTGCCAATGCTTCTCTTGGTTTGACCAATGTACGAGAGCCCACAGTCACAGTCTATGATAGCAGGCTGGCGCCATTCTACCGTATGTACGAGGAGTTACTGACAAGATTGGCTACATCTTGAAGCGAGCTTCAATCAATACATACTACAAGCCGCCAACGAAGATAAGTCAATTTTTACCATCTGTCAAGTGCCAAGTACCTCTACAAGATGCAGGGGTCTATAAAATAGACTGTGACTGTGGGCTCTCGTACATTGGTCAAACCAAGAGAAGCATTGGCACCCGCGTCAAAGAACACATTGCTGACATAAAACACCAACGCTCGATGAAGTCTGCTGTGTGTGAACACGTGCAACAAGGGACCAACCATTACCTGCGTTTCGATAAACCACAGGTACTCGCGAAAGAACACCGATTCCTACCAAGGATGCTCCGTGAGGCTATTGAAATTAAAAAACACCCTCATTTTAATAGAGAAGATGGTTGGAACGTACCATCAGCTTGGGATCCGGTTATTCACTTACTCAAACCCAAAAAAATACAAAACACAGCAAGGCTTCAAGACACTTTGAGCTCATTCTGCGTAAATAGTAACACCAACAATCAACAAACTCCGGGTACTTTGAGATAACTTTGCACTTCCATACATGAGACGACCACCATCTTAGTCTACCCGTGACCATGGCTGCTGAAAAGCAACTGAAACGTCGGGATCAGTGTAAATAGTAAAATAACACCAAATAAATCGCGATAGTATCCGTTAAAAATAGTTTTATTTCAATAGCTGCTAAAAGCTTTAGAGTTTTATGAGTCTGCCGGTGAATCTTAAAGGCTTCTATTACTTTGCTAATTTAAGAAACTTTTGACTTAGCTTTAGCAATTTCAGGATCAACTTGTAGGAATTCTATGTTTTTGATTAATGAAAAGCATTAGCTGTATTAATATATACAACAACAGAGTTAGTATTTTTGCTTGAACACAACTGTTTGTTCGCAAATAACATATTTTTTCTTTAATATCCAATTACCCAAAACTTATCCAATCTTTTTCTTCACTACACCCTGTCTCTCTCATATTATGCTATTCTCTAACTTATGATTGAAGATGTTCTGTACAAAGTTTGGGAATTAATTTTCACCTTCAAGGTGTGCAGCTGAAACTTATTCTTCAATGCAATAAGACAAACTTGCTTGTACCCGTGCCTTTGTAACGAAGTCCTCGACATCTGTTCTGACTTCAACACAATAGGAAAGTACTCCAATATCACTCGTTTTAAGCAGTTTAAAAAGTTCCATGTTTTCATCAATGCCATTTTAGTAAAGTTCGCAGACTAAAAATTTTAATGTAGTCCGTACAGGTTTTGACTGCCGTAGCTTTGGCCGGCTACTAAGTGCAAACGATAGCGGTAGAATAAACTTAAGCTTAGCCTTTTAATTCTTGACTCACCGTGCACCTTCTTTGCAGTCCGCAAAATCTGATTGCAACAGCAATTTTGAAAACAACTAATGTAGAAAAAAAAAACGAATCGAAAGAACCACTTCAAGTTTTGTGTCATCGGGTATTATTATTAATCGACTACAAAAAAAGGAAGAGGTTTTATGTACGGCTGTATTATTTATTTTTTTCAACTTTGGTACCAATTAAAGATATGACAACATTTATTTATGAGACACTAGCAGCGCCCCGCGGTTTCACCCGCATAAGTCCCGATCCCGTGGGAATGTCGGGATCAAAAGTCTATGCGTTAATCCAGGTCTCCAGCTATCTGTACATACCAAGTTTCATCGCAATCGGTTCAGTCAAAGAGTAACACACATCCATCCATCCATCTATCCAAACTTTCAAATTTATATATATTATTAATAATATTAGTGGGATTACAACGTTTATTCTACACCTATCTACTATCTACTTTCATTAAAATTCAGAAAATAATTACATTTTAGCAGAGCTATAGAGGAGGCATGGCATGCATATAAATTTTAATAACGTCAACCCTCTCCAACCAGGCTGTCATGAACATAGAAGAGCGCGCTTGAAAACTAAACAACTAGACAGTCTAGAAAGTAATTACGTCATGGGCGCTCTCTAACTTGTCAACTATCTCTTAATGAACTGACGGGGTAGTTACCAGGCGTTCATGATGCGAAAGATATACTTGTACGTACGAAATTCGGCCTAATGATTAAATAACATTAGGTACACCTTTTTGATTGTGTTATGTTAGTACAAAAATTAGTATTTAAGGGCTTAGGGAATACAGTAAAATGGGAAATTAAGTGATCATATTACTAGCTAGCTTAATAATATACCAAAATGTTAGTAATTAGAGCTATGTACGTTAGATTAGTACTTGGTAATTACAACTATGTAGCAGTCAGATACCAATCAAAGCAACATAGACAGCTTCATGACGTAGTTTAATAAAAAACGAATATAAAATAAAGAAAAAAGCATGATTTCCTAGTATTCTTTTAAATACAGAACACTACAAGTCATAAAATTACACCTTATACAACTAAACATAATTCTTTCAAAAAACTAAACTTATCTATTTCATAAAAGACTTATATGGTTTTCTCATGGATGCCATTGTCAGAACTGGACCAAATTGAAAGGGGACCACACGGGAAGCATCAAAATCGGTTCACCCAGTCGAAAGTTCTGAGGGAACAAAATAAAAATACAGTCGAGTTGAGAACCTCCTCCTTTTTTGAAGTCGGTTAAAAATCTTTAATGAACATATTTGGCATCCGTTCTAAAGCGCAATTGCCGGAATTTCTAATAAAAAATCGAATAAACTGGCAAAGTACTGCGATAACGATCGTCCGTGCCACCTGTCTTAGATTTGATTTATTGGGCTAAGTTCCAACAGGAACAGTTGCAGGAAACCTTCTCTTTCTTCTGTTACAATAGTTGTAATGCAAACTTTTCACACTGCTCTAAAGAATATTATTGAGAATAAGAAACTAGACAATGCTTATAATAATAGACCTCAATATTATACCCAAAAAACCGATCAATCGAGTATTCCAGAACCAAAAAGTTTAAACTGTTTAAAGATTATCAGTGAACTTGGTAGAATCTCCAGATATTTTTAATTTCAAGTTCTCTAACATTCTCGGAAATCTCGGATACGTGTCATCGAAGAAAGTTACCTTTTTTGCGGTAAAGTAAAGGAATAATTTAATACTGCAATAATAGATAAAGAATGTGGGCACCATTTTTCAAACCTGCATTATATAAAACACGCACATAACTTCCCATTAAATTAGGTTATATTACATTCGCTGCTGTATTACAGTTTCATTCCAGAACCACTGGATATTACTATGGTAAAACTGGAGTCCATTAATATCAATTATTTCGTTTTTCTTTTATCATAAACTGAAATAAACAAACCTGTAATTTGAACACCCTAGAACGTGAGAATGAATGATGTTGACATAGTGAGATTTATCGACTGAAGAACATTGCGAAGCTCCTTACGACTGCTGTTTGCCTAGTACATACTCATTGGAAAGTGATCGATGTTATTATGGTGTGAGAGACAAACAAAGAAAAAACTGTGTCTATATATATATTACATATATCATCATATTTACTCTGCATTCGTACAAAACATTGCTGCACTACCTGTAGCGGTATGGCAGAGTTCGAATTTTTGTCTCGCACGAAACCACGAAAACATGATTTAGTTACATATTTTTCTTGGGTTTCTATTTTTTTATCATAATTATACTGAGTTTAAAGCCGTGCCCCTGCAGTTTTAACCACGTTTAATTTGAATGTTCCGCTGATCAGGCTGCAAGACAATGGTTTTAGATTATATTGATTACCATTTCAATTTCGGGATGTTACTTTGGAACTATAAAGTTTGCTTAAAATGCGTTGATATTCCAAGCCAATATATAATGCTTTTACTTTATAGGGAGGCCCTTAATTAACGCAAAAAAAGATAATAATATTCTACCAATTGAAAGAAAAAATCGAAAAACTACAGTTACTACGTTAAATATAGAAAAACTACTTATTCGTCTAAATGAGATGGTAAACACATACAATTTTTTAAGTGTAAATTTTTTACTAAAGACAAAAAAGACATTTTCTACAAACCTTTTTAGGATATTTAGCGATATTCTTATTACTCTCTACAATGGTCTACATACAGATATAACTACATGTATACTAATTACTAATAATTTAAATGTGAAAGTAATTAGATCTATTTGTTTAACGCCTTAACTATTCAACTGATCATCGTCAAAACGGACGGGGACAGCTTCAGATATCTCTCAGGCGGGGAATTGAACCCCGGGTTTGTCAATCACGCCTGTCGCGCAGGAGGCGTGACAGGCGTGATTGACAAACCCTACATTAACGCGAGCGAAGCCGTGGACAAAAGCTAGTACAACAACTACAATAGAATGTACGAATGACATCACTGGTGCTTGAAATGTCCACTAACCAAAGTAACCATTAACAGTCAGACGAGCCGTATGCTTGCTACCTTGCAGACATTACAAAGGAAATTAAATTCAGATAGCTCGCATAATCCAAAAATAAAGCGATCCAAAATCTGAATATCCAAACATAATTACAGTTCATATTCTGAACCCCGAGGAGAATATCCAATACCCTAGATTAGCATAAGTATTGCTTTCACTGAATATTCTCAATGGTTCATATACTAAGTTCTAAGTAATAAAAAATAATCTATTGTATAAACTAATGCTTTTGTAAGTTTAGTAAGTCATGCATATGTGGGAATGATTTCACAAAAATAAATAGTTAGTGAAGGTCAATGGAAGACCTGTATGGCACTGCTTGACCATGTTTGAAAAGGCAGTACCTTCTGTGCGCAAGATGATGTATTGGTTAAAATGTCTGAATTTCTATTTGGCATAGAGGAGTGACACTTTTTTAACTAAATAAAACAAAATAGATTTATGTGCAAATTTAAACCTACACCCATGAAGAAACACGGTCGTGAATTTAAAAAATTGTTAACAATTTCACCTGTGATTCAACTCAATAGCGGTGCTGCAAATTACTTTCGCTAACAAAAAGTGACTGATACTTCGCAGATACTTTAAAAATCCTGGATCAAGGACCGTCTTCAGGTTTCGATATTTCAAGAATAATTAATATAGAATTGGTCCCAATAAATAGCTTATGATATTACGATCCGTATTTACTTTTAATTAAATATAGATAATATTGAGTTTCAAACAGATGCCTACTTCATGTTGTTTTAGGACTCGAGAGCCTTCATAATTGCATTATATAATTTATCAAACTTCGTAATTTCATTATATACTTTAATGATACGGAGGGATTGCTAAAATCTGAGCACACGGTATTTAAGAGATGTTTGTTTACGACCGGGGCGCAATTTGAGCGTATAGCATTCTGATAGAGAGCTGTTACCAGTGGCGGTAGTTAGATCGGAGAAAGACTCTTGCTCTTTGGTAATGCTGCCCCCTCGCCATGAAATACTACCGAGCCTACTCACCAATAGAGTGTACAAGTAGTGCTCTTTAACCGCAGTGTTCTGTTTGATAAAAATACATGATGGCTGTGAGACAGGGTATCCGACAAATCGATTACATAAACACCATGTGGAGGGATGGGTGTTATATCACTCTAACACAAAGCGAAGATCTTCCGACTACTGCCGATTGCCAAACCGCGGCCCAACGGTTGATGTTGGGAAGTTGTATTTATAGTAATCAACGCAAGAACTTTCATTGCGCGATACAGGATTAGTAGTTACTATGTAATTTAGCTTGTCTTCGCTAGATGGCGCTATAGTGTGTTTTGTTGTATGTGATGCCACAACTAAGAACACGCGCTCATAGTGACTTGATACTGTCACGTAGGCCGGAACTGTGACAAAAATGATGTAGTCTTATAAATATGCATGAAACACTAAAGCATATTGACGAATTTCATAATTTAATCTTCATCGGCAATAATCGATTACCGTTTTGTACAATGAGCTATGTCTAATAAATAATTCATTAAAGCAATTGCGTTACTCCGATACAGAATATGTTACAGTAAAGCACAGAATCCCTACTGTCCTACTAAAAAAAAGATACGACTTTTCGATATTTTGTTAAAAATATCTGGAAATACATGAAATAAATAGAAGAATAAAACTGGGCCGTTTGTTTTTATAGGATGCATAGCATTATTTATTGATTTATCACCAAATCTAGAAAAGTGAGTAAAGAGGACAAAATAGTACCCACTCGTACTTATGTAGCAAACAGAATAGACAAGTACTGTACAGCTGCTCCTACACAGCGAGCATCACCCATTGGGGCTATTTTAATAGTTATTATCACTATCATATATCTCTATAGTTCCCCTACAAAGGCTACTGAAGATCACACCACACACACAAGTACGAATGTAACTTTAGCTTCATTTAAATTCCCCAAAGTTCAAACTATTACTGTGACATATACATTTAAATTGCACATGTACACATCGTATAGTATCTGGACACAATACGAAACCCTGCGTGAATGAATACATCTGAATGTATTTTATCTGTCATTTCTGCCTCAGGACACTTATTATGTGGGTGCTAAAAATAGGTGATGGCAAGCTTGTAAGCCTTTTGACGTGTTATGTACATCTGTATATTTTTGTAGTCGAGATTTCTAATGGAATTAAAAAATAACTTTGTGAGACACGCTTTTTTCATTGAAGTATTTTAGGATACATTGTATTCAACATTGGTATGTACTATCGCTACTCGGAGCTCACTGAAGTAGGATAAGAATATTATTATATTATTTCGTGTTATGATGGGATTAAGGGTTTTTCACGGTAAGGCACCATTATTTCAATTCGTTTCATCCATTTGTCTCTTTCTAATAATGTGTTAGCGAAAGGAACATTATAGTCATAGAAACCAGTTACGTTATAAATTAAACATTTAAAATACCCCCGACTCTAAAATCCCTTACAACACAATTACAAATGAGCTGATGGTCTTCGAACGGCTGAACAGATTTTCTTGAATTATATCTAAGAACACTCTCGATCAAGTCACCTTTCAAACAAAAAAACTGCACTCAAATCGGTACATCAAAAATAGCCAGCACGCAACGGCATTCATATATATTTAACTGATACCTAATTCTCAAAACTTTTTGAGAAGCCTTTAGACTAACTTGTTTACTTGTATAACTTGTAGATGATAGAAGAAAGGCGGCATACACATTGCATATCCTTCGACGCAACAGCGGTGGAACATTCACATTAGTACTATTACCTATTCAACTATTTTGTGATTATACTAAGAATTTATCTCATTCGCTTTACATTCCTTTTAAGAATACAATGACACTTGAATGTGTGTTCAACAAATATTTAAAAAAGTGTGAACAAATAATCTTACTATAACGCTTGTTAGCAATAATCAACCATTATTGCTATAAACTACGAAGTTTACTAAATAACAATAACCGCAATGTTGTTCGTACCTCGACCAGCACTAAAGTGACCGGTATTAAACTTATATATAATGGACGCCTAGTCTTTTTATCACCCACATATTATATATATATATATAGTCATAATAATGTCTATTAAATTATTTTTAACCCCTGACGCAAAAACGACGGGGTGTTATAACATTGACGTGTCTGTGTGTGTGTGTGTGTGTCTGATGTGTGCTCCAGAACGGATGAACCTATTTTGTTTTTTTGTTTGAAAGGTGAATTAGTCGGGAGTGTTCTTAGATATAATTCAAAAAAGTTGTTCAGCCGTTCGAAGATCATTAACTCTTTTTTAATCGTTGAAGGGATTTTCGAGTCGGGGGTTTTTAAATTGTAAATTTATAGTTATTATTATTAATTAGTGAACTGTTTTATAATCTACTAGCTTTTGCCCGCAACTTCGTCCGCGTGGTGGCGGACATCAGACATCGTAGAGTGTAGGTAAACTAATTTAGGGTACACCAGACTCCAGCCATAAGACCCGGTGACGAAACACTGTGTGGTTTTAGTTGGTTCGAGTACGACATACCACCTTGTTGTTTGACCCCGGTGAGGTGATGGCAGGTGGGGTTAGATAGTAATTGGGGAGGGCAAACCCACCAGTCACCTTCGGTTTGTAGACCAAAACGATGCACACAGCCGATGATAAACCTGAACGAATTGCCATAGACATATTTTACATTGCTGCCGAACTATTATTACATGCCAGCGGTAGATTGTAATTTAAGGCTTAAAGCTTTGGAAGTACTTGCAACGCCTGGTAAGTATCAAAAAACTGTGGAAGGTGTTCGGTTTGGATTCTCTGTCTATGGCAATTCGTTGAGGCTAATGTCCGTGAAGGTGTTTCTTTGTCCGGATCCCGAGAACTTCATCCTATCTTCACTAAATTCGCATGGTAACAAAATCGGTTCAAATTTGACGGAGACCTGAGATAACATACACAAAAAAACCTACATGAGTATCAAATTGAGAAAACTAATAGACAGAGTGATTCATGTGGAAGGTTTATGTGTATAATTTGTTAAGATTTTGTGTAGGTAAATTGATTGAAGTATGTTGATAATTGTTGAAGATGTCTGCTGCTACCCGTGCGAAGTGGGGCAGGTTGCTAATTATCTTATTTATCAATTTTTACATTTCTAACTTCAAAAATGACAAAGTTTCATGTAAACGTTCATCCCCTTTTTTGACCCTTTAAGGGATACAGTTTTACAAATTACTTTCTTATAGAACGCCTACATCATGCAAAAAATACGTTCTGCAAATTATTATTACCTATATACGAAAATAATACTTATTAATTTTTACGAAAAATTGAAGATAATTAAATAATGTAAAATTCTCAAACATTTTTTTGTATTGTTATGGCATTGTATTGTATTCATAATTTATAACCTTTGCAGTTTATGTATTTTTTTTATTGCCTTTATTGTATTTTAAATATTACAATATTTTTTATGCTGTAAAACAATAGGTATAGGAATTATTTTTTTCTATCTTGCAATATTTTTTTTCTGAAATGTGCAGAGTTGTGAAATTGTACATAAATGTGGATATAGTATAGTTTCGTATAACGCCATCTGTTATGAAAGTCTTATATTTTAACGCCATGTACCTCACTTGTCGCATGATTGACGTCTTGACTTTTATTGTCAACTTGAATTTGATCAGGCCAAGCAAACACGTGTTCCCATACTAACTTGGCCGCCCCTTTTCAACCTCTTGGGGGTGGAATTTTCGGAAATCCTTTCTTATCGGATGTTTACATAATATAAGGAATACATTCTCCAAATTTCACGTCTCTACGACCAGCGGCTTAGGCTGTGCGATGATCCGTCAGTCAGTCATTCAGGACAAAGCATTTTATATGCATAGATTATAGTTAACCCCTATTTTTAGTAAAATAAATACGCGTTTTGGATGTAGCGATAGCCATAACACGCTCCAATAAATTCAATCGTACTGTAACGAAAATATTTAAAAAAATAAGTGTTCATCGTTTCGAAATAATATTGACCATATCCAACACTGGGAGATAACTTTGTGATTATTTCATTGCCATCAAGAAAATATATCCCATGATGGTGTTGTTGTATTCAACCTTTATATTAGTGGCCTAGGATTATACAGTTAAATTATTTAACAACTATGCAGGTAACGATTTCCTTTAAAACAAGGCGGCCCTTTATAATTTGAATATAGGACGTTGTTTTTTTTTTTTTTCTTCAAGAAATATAATCTGCATTACAGAAGGGATACCTGAAGTTTCTTTCATAGAGGTAAACAATACAATACATAGGTCACACTGAAAGTTCTGCGCTCCTGGCCGCTCATAAAGGTTTGAATTTCGAATGTTACATTTTTTTAAACATAAGAAACTCAATCATCAAATTGAAGTTCGTCGTCCGTAGCAAAAATGGAGTTAACGCGAAAAGATTTTAAGGCGATGATTTTTTATGATTTTAAAAGTTCACTAACTACGCAAGACTGCTCATCTTCAAAATGCTTTTGGGAGGGAAGCACCTCATTGTAGCGTCGTAAAGCGTTGCTACGCAGAATTTGATCGTGGCCGTGTTTTTCTCCATGATGAAATTCGTAAAGGTCGGCCTTCAACTGCGATCGCTGAGGAAGATGTGACTACTGTCAGGCAACTAATTGAAGAAAACCAGCGTATCACCTATGAGGAGATTCGAGGACATTTGGGGATTGGTATGAAGCAAATTCCTTTTTGCTCTCACTATTCAAGATTTGTATCATGTTCTCTAATTCATTTAATGTTTTGGCTAAAAGCACAATGTCGTCTGCAAACCTTAAATGTGTCAGATGTTGATCCATTATCCAGATACCTTTGTTTTTCCAGTCGATCTTTTGGAAGATACACTCTAGTACTCCTATAAACAGTTTAGGCGATAAAGGGTCTCCCTGTCTTACTCCTCTTCCTATTTCAATTTCTTCACCTCTTCTTTCTAATTTTACTTGACTTTTACTTTTTGAGTATATGTTTATTAGAATATTTATATATGTATTATTTATATTGCTTGCTTTTAGTGCTTTCCAAATAGAATTATGAGTTATACTGTCAAAAGCCTTTGAGTAATCTACAAATGCCATATACAATGGGTAATTAAATTCTGTGAATTTCTCCAACAACTGTTCTATTGCATGTATGTGGTCATGTGTTGAAAAGCCCGTCCGAAAACCTGCCTTGTCAATTGGTTGATTTTTATCGATTTGTTCAGTAATGCGACTCTGTAGGATAGATGCAAACAGTTTATAAATACTTGATAATAAGCTGATTGGCCTATAATTGCCGATGTCTAACGGGTTACCCTTTTTATAGATAAGTATTATGTCCGATTGGCACCACTGCGTAGGTACTGTTTCCGTTTTAAGCACCATATTAAAAAGTTCTGTAAGATGTGTCACGAAAATAGGTGCTCCTATCATCAGTGCTTCATTACTAATGTTATCGGGTCCAGGGCTTTTGTCGTATTTTAATTTTTTTAAATATGATATTACTTCTTTTTCATTTATTAGTTCTATGTTGTGGTTTGGTTCCGTTATGATTATATCTTCGTCTTGTTTTCCACTCGTACCTTCAGGTGGTTTGCCGTAAAGGGTTTTATGGAATTTTGTGGCGTTACTCAGTACTTCCTGCCTGTTTCTTGTTATTTTCTTCCCTTCCAATTTTTGTATCCAGTTTTTGTGTGTATTTAATTCCTTGTAGGCTCGTTTTGAGCTCCTGTAAGTATTAAGATTCTTTTCTATGATTCTTTTCCTGTAATTGTTGTAGTCTATCTTTATGGCTTTATTTGTCTTTTTAAACAATTCTTTAAGGTTTTCTTTCATTTCTTTAGTCTTTTTCATGGTAATTAGTAGTGTAGTTCTTTCATTTATTAGATCTATAGTAGTTTTTGTCAGAACTTTGTTGTGCTTCTTTCTACTTTTGTCTTCTTTTTGTTTTATCTTTAGGCTGTTTTTTATAATTTCTTCAAATTTATTGTAATAACTTTGTATGTCTTGTGTTTCGTTTAGAGTATTAAGTTTGTTAATGTTGAGTTTCAGCAAAAAGGTTGGTCTGGACATGAACCCAAGCAAAACTAAAGCTATGACTAACAACTATAAAAAACCAATATTTGTAGATGGAAAAGAAATAGAATATGTAAACGAATACGTCTATCTTGGTAAACAAGTCTCGTTCAGTACAAACAGGAACGAAGAAGAAGTGGATCGAAGAGTTACCATTGCATGGAATAAGTTTTGGGCACAAAAATAAATTTTAAAAGGAGATCATCTTAGATCAAAAAAAGATTAAAATAGATACGTGCATATTGCCAAGCCTAACATACAGCAGTCAAACGTGGGTCTATACAAATAAAATAAAAAACAAACTAATAACTACACAACGAGCTATGGAAAGAAGCATCTTAAAAATAAAGAAAATTCAAAAAATTAGAAGCGAAAATATAAGGAAGAAAACCAAATTAACAGATGCTCTGGAATACGCTTTGAAGCAAAAATGGCAATGGGCTGGACATATCTGTAGAGTAAAGGACAAAAGATGGACGCTGCAAGCGACAAAGTGGAAGGGACCGCTAGGGAAAAGACACGTCGGAAGACCAAAGAAACGATGGGCTGAAGATATAGTGGAGATCGCGGGAAACGGATGGATGGAGATAGGCCAGGGCAGAGATAGATGGAGAAAAATGGAGGAGGCTTTTACCCGAAAGGGGTCCGAAATAAAGTCTTGATTAAAAATAAAGGAACTACATAGCACTACTAACACACATATGTAATGTAAACTTTTTTCGGAATAAATAAAGCTTTATTATTATATTAGTATTATGAAGCAAATTCAAAAAATCTTACATCAAAATATAAAAAGTTAGAAAACTTTGTTGCCGCTAGATTCCTCAAGAACTCACCCCAGAACAAAAACGGACTCGTGTTGATTGGTGTAAAAAAATGTTGTTAAAGTACGTTCGTGTCAAATGCTGTGTATGACATTGTCACAGGAGATAAAACATGGATATATTGTTACATGCTGGAATGGGTGTTCGAAGGTGACAGCAAACCAACAAAATTGAGGCAGGCGAGAAACGTAGGCAAAAAAATGATTGGGTTTTTTTTTCTCCCGGACGGGTCTTGTCTGCAGGATCCCACTTGAAGAACAAAAGATTGCTGAGTGGTACTGGTGTGCCACCACCACCAAATGGTGGTCCATTTGTTTGCCCAGTGTCTTGGAAGAAGTTAGGGAAAAACGACCAAGAAGTCGCATCCAATTGCACCATGACAATGCTTCGGCGCACACCACGAATAAGACAAAATCATTTTTGGCTTCTGAAAAGGTAGAGCTAGTGACCCATCCCGAACAAAATCCAGACCTGGTACCATGCGATTTCTTTATTTTTCCAAAAATTAAAGATTTGATAAGAGGTATGCCATTTACGGGGCTGGAAGAGGCCGTGATAGCTTTCAACCAGCATGTGAAAAATATGCCCTTAGACCAATGGTCCTCATGTTTTCAAAAGTGGTTTGACCGAATGGAAAAGTGTTTAAAATGTAATGGAGAATACTTCGAAAAGCAATAAATATATTACTTTATATGTAAGTTGTGTGTGTAATGAGTTACGCAAAACTTTCAGTGTACCCCAGTGTGTGCTTATCATTAGCTAAGTATAAAATGCTCACTAAGCTAAGCTTAGTCCAAAAATAATCCTCATAAATCAATACCGTATACATACAATAAAGTTATAAGCAAAAAAATCATTTTAAATCTCCTAATTAGATGTTTTCCCACCTACCCACAATACCCTATATTTACACGAACATAAAATGTTCAACATCATACCAAAAACGTTAAATATACCGTAATGCAACAAAATAACGTATACATTTGTTTGTTTTACAGATAGCCAGGGTCAAATAAAAGCACGTTAATTAATAATTTGATTTTCGTCGAGGGATAAAAATGTTGGATGTGGTTATCCAATGTTTGGACAAAGATTGGCAAATTTTGAGCAACATGTTAGCACACGTTTTCGTTTGATCCAACATTTAGGACCAAGGGTTAAACCTGATATAAAAAGTAACACAATTTTACAATGACCAGAACGCTGAGATTTAATTATGTAAAGGTTGGGAGTTTTTTTTAATAATCTGTATAGTACGGTCAGCAACAAAAGTCGCTTAATGATATATCTGAATAAGTACATAGAATAATCCACCCCGGTTTCGGAAGGTACCTTTTTCCTTCTAGATTGGCGAGTCGAGCTCAAGAAAGATACTCGAACATTGGTGTTTTATTTTTAAGCCCGTATGAATTTATGGTCAAGATATAGTTTACACATACAGACACACATCATTGTAACTGCAACCACAGATTACTAAGTACTGCGTAACAGATAAATCACACCCTACAAAAATATCGATACCAACTGTTTTAATTGCCTACTCTTTCCGGGCTTTAAAATGTGTGTAAGGCTACCTCTTTAATTTATTATTATTATTATTTCCAATGAAGTATACAGAATACAAAAGAGTATACAGTATACAAAAATCCTACATATCGTGTTTTATTTTTATGTAAAGATTAATAAACTACTTCCCTTTTCTAAAATCTCGATTATTAAACTGTATTGTGGAAAATATTCTAAATCTTACAAAAAGTTTTAATAGATAATTTGAGGGAAACAATATAGGGTTAAAAGGTTAATTTAAAAAAAATACATAAATAGCGCTGCTGGGCTTTTTTCTCTTACATTATCTAAATTCTTATACTGCACATAAACAACCATGTAAATTTTCACTATGAATTTTACAGTATTTAAAGAATATATCAATACGATATTGAATTACGTTTTTTTACTTTAAAAATAAAAGTGTGTGTGCGTGATGCACTTGTCAGTAACCCACTACGCGAGACTGCGTATAAGGTCCACCGGCGTACAAGCGGCCGGTAGGTATTTAGCGCGCGTCCTCACAGAAGGTCGCGACCGCGGTAAAATTCCTGTCGCTACCGGCCACGGAGTGTTTGACGGCCGGTAGATTCCCTCTGATGACTGCAGTGAGGGCCCTACGCTGCATCGCCTAGGCGGAGCAAACCGCCCGTATGTGCTGAGCCGAGTCTTCACTGCAGTCGCAGTGGTGACAGACGGGACACAGTTTCCTCCTAACGATCGAGTGCAGGTACTTCCCAAAGCAGCCGTGCCCGGAAAGAAGCTGCGTCAGTCGGAAGGAATGGGTCCCGTGCTGCCGCCCTGCCCACTCGACGATGACCGGCTGGAGAGCTTCCGCGGCGACAAAGCCAGCACGTGGAGCCTCCAGCCGGGACGACCAACGAGTCATTTTAGCGCGGCGAGCGGCTTCACGCCACCCTCTTCGGGCGGGGCCAGACTGCCGCTTCCCGCCCGGAGAGTGACATAGGCCTGCCGCAACCATCATTAGTAACTATAAACAGAGTAACTAGTGCAAAGTTGCAGACGAGCAAAAGTTTGCTTCCAGTTATCCGTAACATTTAGAATAGAAAAGAGTAACCTTAATTGTACACCAACTTGAAATAAATACACAAAGTGGATAACACTTACCAAATTATAAAAAGATAAATTGAAAAAAAAAGGTTTTGATGAGTAACACTATAGTTGTTGTGACATTTCAAATTGTTGAAGGCATTACACATTGTGTGTCGTTTAAAGAAGAAGACAGAAAAGTATAAAAATACACACCCCAACTATTGTTAAAAGACTGAAGAAAGGAATGAATGAACTAGAAAAACTCTTCACCACAGAAAAGTACTCTTAGAGTTAACTACTAGTTTTAGTGTCATTTCTATTATATAATAATATGGATATAAGCAAAAGTTGGAAATAATGAAAACAGAAAAGTGACAATACTGAAAATGTTTTTACTCACTTTTAAATGGTAAACAAACGGGAACCCGTCTGCTTGTACTATATACATATGTACATTTACACATGACACGACTTAAATTCCACGGTTAATTATTTACCATATTATAATAAAAATATATATATGAAACTTTTTAAGTAATAGGTTTATTCAATTATTTTATTATGTTTATTTTTTACTTATTTTTTTAAATTCAACGAATTAAAACGCGTTCTGTATATAGACCATTTTTTTACAATTTATCCAAAAATAAAAATACGTGGTAATCGAAATGTCCATTTTTGATCATAAAACAGCTAGGTTGACTGGGCTGTAACGTACCCAACTTAATTATCACAAAACCCAACAGTTCTGTAGCAATATTCATATTGGCCAGACAATGTATTAAATACTGAAGTTTATATAATTATTAATTACTTAATAATGGTAATGTGGCTCGTTTAAAACTGTATTACTGATTTGTAATGAGACTGAAAATATAGGCTTAACAAATTAAGTGCGTGCTTTCTTATAATAATAAATAAGATTTTTTTTTTGGCAAAAAATGTATTAATTGAATTTTTATGAACATTTATTATCCCATGCTGAACTTGGAGCTATAGTTTGTTAAATGTTTGTTTCAGGTCAAGTTTTTCATTTAAATTCACTTATGTAATAAATAACGTAGTTGCTCTAAGCAGGTTGCAGGGATGGACTGGATGCGGAATCAAAGGGCCGGGTGCTGTGGCCCGCATTGACAGAGGCCTATGTCCAGCAGTGGATGATGATAGGCTGATTGATTGATTGTATTTGCTCTTGGCATTACCTCACGATCAATGTTCAATTTCGCAGAAAATTTGAAACATGTTTTTTTTGTAATCCATAACTTTCAATACTAGTTTTCATATCTTTGACTTTAAACTTTTTTTTTGAGGTTAAAATTTTGTTTTAGATATTTTAATATATACTGTATGATAATGTTAAACCACTAAGGAGGTTTATATGTACCGTTAGTTCACGTCTATATAAGTAGTCGATAAATAAAATGTTTAGGTGTTACATTTCGATATTTTATACAAAAGAAGTTAATAAATAAAATCATTCGGGGCAAGAATTAATAAAAGATTAAGATAGTTTAGTATACGGGAGTAGGTAAATACATTTATTTATGGTCGTGTAGTTGATTTAGAAAATAAGTCCTGATGTTATTTTTAAAATTAATCACTTGCTTAGGAGTATACTGCTCTTTTCAACATCATCACCGATGTATTAAAAATAAGCTATTCGCCAACCACCCAGGATTCTGACACTAAAATTAACTCACTAACAAATTATTTGGAGTATTCCCATTTCTTTTTAGATAATAAATAATTGTGCATTGAGCTAATGCTAACAATTTGAAAAAAGAACTAACAAAGGTTTGTGTTAATATACATGTTTGTGGTAATGACACTTTCATCACGCTAAGTAGGTAGTTAGAATCTCACATAACCCATAAAACTTCTGTTGCCCTGGTACTCTCAACATTTTCCCTTTGTTGAATAAGTTATAGCACGCTGTAACTTTTGTTTGAGGAAGGGTTCGCGAAGTCATTCTGTAATTGGCAGTTTTATTCTCCAGATATTTTAATATGAAAGAAACCTTTTCTCCGTTTCTGAAAGAAAGATTTGGTGAAAATTTCACTTCAGTGAACATTTCATACCCTATTACAATATTTTTGAATGATTCTTTTATTTGAAAGAGGATATGGTAGTTGTTAAAGCTAGACAGAAGCTTTTCAAATTTTTGAAGTGAAAACTTCTTTAGCGGCGTTGGGCACTTTTTGAGATGGGTAAAAATGTTAAACTTGCATCAGAACACGTGATCCTGATCGAAAATGTATCGAAAATGTGTCCGAGTATTATATATTTAAAAAAAAATATGACGAGTTTCTTATATTTACATGTACAGCGTCAGAGAGACATGGAGAGGGAAGGAGGGAGCGAGCGAGCGAGTGAGTGTGAGAGAGAGAGAGAGAGAGAGTGTGTGTGTGTGCAAATACATTGTGAAGTTATGTTTTCACTTCTGTCGGCAGTCCCATGACTGCCTACTTTTTTTTAACTTAAATGATATAATTGTGATCAGTAGATAAAGTTAATATTAGCATTAAAGAGATTGTTCTCGGGAAAGATAAGGGTTTCATATATAAGGGTAATAATATCATCTACATTAGATATATTTAACTGAAAACAAATATTGTTTAATTTTTACACCCATTGTTCAACCTTATTGTCATAGACTGTACTCCTAACTGCTAAATTTGGATTTATATGGTAAGTATTACCATCGAATTGCGCACAGTTTTCTAAGTTTTACGATACGGCCATAGAACCTTATAATAGCTTGAAGAAGAATGTGGATAAGCTAAGTATGCATATTTCACTTCTGCACAGCGCCGTCGTAGATGTCTAAGCTCGGAATAGCTCACTTTATCACTCTGCGGCTGACACAGGGTATTTCAAAATACCTTCACTTTATGCTAAGAAATTTTATAACAACATTTTCGAATACTTCACACAACCCACTTTATAAAGTGTCTCTTTCTATCACCATTTGGTACATATTAGAAAAAGTCTACGGAAGCAATTATTTTTTCACCTTAAGGGTTAGTAAGCTAATTGTCGATGTGCATGAACGAAAGCAATCTTGATTGTTCAGAGTTCCCTGAACGGACACAAAATATACACATACTTTGTATTCAATATGTTTGTAAAATCCCCACGACACAGAAGTAATTATAAATCAAGGTTATGTGTGTACGCTTGTAATACCGCTATGTCGTTAAGGCTACACAGTAGACGTACAGCGGTATCAGAACGTGAGCGAGGGTGGAAACTTTTGTTAATCAGTTCCTATCTTACAAGTCGATCTTTTCTTTATTTTGCATCAAAATGCCCGCAGTTCATCACGTGTTCACATAAGTGTTCACTTTCAAGCAGTTTCAAGCACTTTCAAGCGATGCGTTGGAACCAAATGATCCAATGGAACCCACTAAAACATTTGAAATGAACGACTGTCACCACAGCGGACGATTCATATTTTACGGTCCAACTAGTGTCCCTGCTGGCCTTTATCTCTTTTCTGTGTGATGAACGCAAAATCTGTAGAAACTTTTTATTATTTCTACAAGAGATATCAGTGACGTTGTATGTTGAAATCAAAGCGACTAAACCACACGATGTGCTCTGCTTCGAAAAAAATAAATGAGTTGAAAGTGTTAATACTAAAAGTAAATACGGTAAATAAATAAATAAGTAAATAGGTAAGTAAAAAAAACTATCTCATAAAGTAGTATGCTACTCCCTTTCCTGCTGGGTGATGTTGCGATACACACGGACATCATCACATTAGTGAGAACATAATAATTCCTTCCATGCGACCGAATGCACGTACTTAGGGAAGAACCTGTAGTATTCCGTGTTACTGCCTTACTCACTCGAGTATGGCCTGAACGAGCGCCTTAACTTTAGGAAAAACAAGTGGAGTCTCCAACTAAGATTTGTTCGACGTACAACGGACCTTCAAAGATTTTGGTGCATCAGTGCTCCGTACAGCGCCATCCACCAATGTTCCAGTGTCCGTGGCTTCCTGTATTTTCTACTATTCAAACAACCTCTCATACAAAACAAATTCTTGAATACAATATCTTTTAATTTACCGGAGGCCCTAACCTCTCCTCCCACCTCTTCCACCTTTCCCCTACTCCTACCTAGGCCGGCAACGCACTTGTGACTCTTGAGTGACATGTGCCCTTGGGCGGCGGTAGTCATTTACCATCAGGTGACCCACCCGTCTGCTCGTTTGCCCTCTTTACCATAAAAAAAACAATTAAACATTTTGAAAGTATTACGTGGACGAAGCACATCGCTTACTAAATTCTTTTCATATATTTTAGACTGTGCAAAGTATGTAATGTAATAAAGCTCCTAACCTGAAGCACAGATTAAATAGTAGTACAACAGATGGATTACTTTAATAAAATATTTGAATACTACAATGTACCTTTATAAGCGTTAACCAATACTTCTCATAACCGGCTTTACTCGCCAATTGGAACACCACAATAACCTGTGTTTTAGCTGCAGTTTTCTATTACATGAATTCTGAGTGAAAGGAAGTAGAACATAGCTGATTTCTGATATAAGTCTAAATTACAGAAAATCACGTTTAGTATGCAAGTTAATTCTCTTGAAAAGAGTACCACGTTAGTAATTATTAATGTACTAATGTTTTTTTCTACTAGTGGGGTAAGTGTAAACACCGTTATCTCCATACTATCGGATGGACCATGTGGTTGTTTGCGTGCCCTACATTTATTTTCTTTTAAAGTTACACTATTTCACTCACATATGACTGAATACGATAAGTCAATACCTCCCAAATCACGTGAAAAGAATAACCTCCTCAGATAACAACGATAACTCTAAAATTATCCTTTCTATCCCTTTCTCTATAAATGCTTAAACAGGTTCCGTCGAAATATATTACGCTATGATGAGAGGGATCGAGAGAAATCATAAATATTTGCTATGAAACCCTCTCTGCATAATCCGTGGAGCCGATAGATCACAGACAACCGCGATTTTGAATATATTATAGTGAAATGAAGTCTAAAATATATAAGTCTATTTGTTGGGATACAAATAACTGTATTTGAAAATAAGTTTTTGATCTTTTTGAATATTCGGCGAGGTCATTAGAGCAGTGAGATAAAATTTTAAAAGTACATGGAAATGTAGTAATCAGACATCGTTAGTCTTGTGACCTGATTTGTTCATTTTAAAAGCAAATCACAGTGATTATGTGGCTATGGGAGAACTGTTAAACCACACAAATTAAGTTTGAACTTTCGTTATATATCGGTATTCGCCATACAAACACTAACAACACAGTATAGCTCTAATTTATTTTGCTTAAAGAAATTCTAGCTAAAAGGTGTATAGTAATCACGTCATTGTTCGTGTTACCTAATGTAGCATGAAATATAACGATTGTAACTCATGATATCCGTGTTATTCTATTTCTATGAAATGAATTGATTTTTTTAATATTTTTTATAACATGGATTATTACAGCTACAGCACTAATATTTTGTAAGGTGTATTTCTGACTCTGGCATTTCTGATACTTAAAGAGCTTGTTTTACGTTCTACTTTCAAAAGACTTCTAAATACTCTCAAACACAAGAAACATTGATAGGAGAGATACACTTTACTTGGATATACTTACCTTTGTCGTAAAATTTGCTTCCACTATCACCCAATAAGAGCAACATTTTGTTGAATACCCCTATAATTTTTTTAAAAGATTTCAATAAAAGCAACCAAGAAACTTACGGGAAAATCTACAAGTTTGAGAAAAGTAGTAATACATTTTAATTATTACACGCTTTATAAATGGTATATAATTTTTGCTGATATAATCACAACATATAAAACAAAGTCTCCCGCCGCGTCTGTCTGTCTGTCTGTTCGCGATAAACTCAAAAACTACTGAACGGATTTTCATGCGGTTTTCACCAATAGATAGAGCAATTCATGAGGTATATAATTTTTTAAGGTTATGTGTAAATTGATTGAAATATGATGATGATTGTTGAAGATGTCTCTACTACCTGTGCGAAACCGGGGCGGGATGCTAGTTTATTATCTGAATGAAACAAACAAACACCGGCATCAGAATGACATATTAAGTAGATGCTAATGGATTGCTTGTTGCAAACAACACTTCAGGTTCTAGAGTTGTCTCAGAGTGTTGCTACGCTGAATAAGCAATTAAGATCGTGTGTTAGATAGGACACATATGTCATTGTTAAAGCTGCAGCAAGCTGAATACTGGCAATCAACACCGTAGAAACGGTTCAAGTGGAAAGGGAGCACCAACTATAGCTGACGTACGTGTTAAAAATTAAAAGATCTGAAGAGTTAAGAGCAGAGTTTCAAACACATCGTCAGTGACTTATTGAACTAAACCACATTTTAACACGACCTTCGTCATCATCGCTAGACCTTTTTTTTTTAATAACCGATTGGTTAAGTTCAAAACACGAAAAAGTGGGAGAACCATGCTTCGGCACGTATGATCAGGCTCGACCGGAGTGATAGAAAACGGCCTCACAGAAAACTGGCAGTTGAGCAATGCTTTCCCTGAATTTCTCCGAGTGAGGGTGGTTACCGCAGGCCCTAACCCTCCGTCTCCTGCTCTTCTCCCCCTCCCCGTACACTCCCTCTTCCCCCTTCCCCTACTCCCACATTAAAGGCCGGCAACTCACTTGTTACTCTGTAACTTGAGCCCTTGGCCGGCAGTAGTCCCTTACCATCAGGAACCCGTCTGCTCAATTGCCCCCTAAACCATAAAAAACACGACTAAAGTCTATAAACACAAGTCACTTAATAAGACCCTAAATATAATTTGCGAGATTACTTTTGAGGCGAAGGTGGTTAAGAAGTTTATACCACACATCTTGCCCGTGCCACGTCAATGGAAAATCAGTAAGGGAACAGAATGCCAATCCTCATCATAATTATAGTGACAGTCAGACAGTCAAACTCGCCATGATTCTGCATGGCGAGTTTGACTCGATAAAATTTTTGTTTAGACAATTAGAAACTTGTAAATAGGTAAATAATTCGTCTAAATAATTTGTTAAAAATTCAAATCAGCACAATTATACTAATTAAGCCTCGAATGGTGGAATAATTCATTAATTTAGACTCTTCCACTAATTTAGATTCCTTGTAAATCTTAAAAACTAAATCACATGTTCAATAAAGAGCAAACGAATAAAGAGCAAAAAACTTTTCGTGCAATCATGCCAAGAAATATGGTAACTCAGTTTACGTAACAAAATATATTAAAATAATACGTTGATCGTTATTTCTGGTACTACAATAGAATAGCAGCCTATCTGAACAAAAACTTTAAATCAAATTCTTCATGTTCATATTAGACTAGAATCAAGAAAACGTTTACACATATTGATGTCTAGTTCTAAGATAAGATTGGCGTGAGATGAAGCACAGTGCGCAAACCGTGGGTCTACTTAAACCGGACACTGCTCAGACGAAATGCGAAACAATAATTTTCTATCACTAACCTAACGATAATACTATCATAAAATTCCACAACAAAAACGTAGTAACATTAGCCAAATAGTCTTAAGAGTCGTTTGTTGAACTATTATATTATTCATAGTACCAAATCGATGAAGGTTTACTTCGCGATTAGTGCAAAGAGAATATTAAACGTAGCTTAACCCTTGCGGCGGCAGGTACGAGTACATAATGGGACTATTTTGAGGATAAAGAAAGTAGTACCATAGTGTAGGTGGAGGATTATGCGGGGGCGATGTTGAAGATTTCATATGAGTTTTGATAAAGTTCATTACTTGAACAAATTTACGTAACTGCTGTCACGAAACCATTTAAGAAATATTTTACTAACCCTCTCAACTTGGATTTCTTTGTGTACGGTATAACCTAGCACCTGCTGAGTTCTTAACGTAAGTTTTTTATATATTTCCTTGCGCTAACGTTAATACAATTTGTATGGGATTAAAACAATTGAAACTTGTTTCAATCTAGCACCACTCAAAAACTCACAGTGACACGATAGTAAGTCCAATCCTGTTTAGTAATTAAGTTTCCCAGTTTCAAAATTATACTCTGACTCACAATAAGTTTCTGTGAGTAATATAAAATAATTTCATGACAGGTACCAAACTCTTTTTGCCACTAAACGAGTACTGATGGCGAGGTAAGTATTAACCATGGTCCATGAATACATTCGAAAACCTCAAGAAGAAAACAATAAATTGAGTAGCATCAATTCAACAGACGAGTGACTAAATTTGATGTGCAATAAATAAATATGGTTAAAGTTAATAGCTTTTCAATCATTTTTCATAACACAATTCATAAAACAACATTCACAAATTTGAATATTACGTCTAAAAATGTATAAAACTGTATGTTTTTCATAAAAATAATGGCCTGTGGAAAAAATTACAATGATATCCAATTTTATGAAATAACGCTTCATTAAATCAGCTCAAATAAAAGAGGGAGAGTAAACACAAAATTTACAAGTAAATTTCATTTTAGATTCATAAATTACGTTTAAATATCGCTTCAAACGAAAGTTATTTATGCGGATATTTTAATGCTGCATTCAAATTGAACAACTGAACTTGATTCAAATTGATTACTCCTTCTTCAGCTTTCATAAACAAACTCAACCACGTACCGACGTACGTCTCCTCCTCAGCTATTGAGTTTTTAAAGATCTTTTGTGCACTAATAAGATTCTTTAGAGATATTTGTGCTCGACTTAAAACCTTCTCACGATACACTCTGGCAATTAAAGCAGCTTCACCTCTTTCTTGGAAAATGGAAAGACTTATGTTTTATTTTGTTAAAGTGTGATCGATTTCTTGTTGACTTTTACTCTGCCCTCCCTCTGATGATCAGAGGATTTAGTGGAGAAACGAGTAGACACACAGATCCATCATCCCTGGATTCCTGTTATTCTGATTTATTTGTACTCAAACGTGTATTAATATATGTAGTACATAATTTTATTCGAGGTAATAACCCTTGGATTTAATGTAGATATTTAATTTCTCTGGTTTCGACTTCCGTTCACTGCTCTTAAGCTGCAGCGATTGATTTAGATCATGGCTTGTATATCGACGCGGACGGTAAGCATCTAGTAATTTCAGGTCTAGTTTAATAATTCGTGACAAAATTTTAGGGAAAATGTTCACGTTATAATATTTGTTATTCTCCAACAGGTATTGACATATTCACAATTTCTATGAACATAAAGTATATAACCTATATCTTTCCTCGATAAATGGGCTATCCAACACAAATAAACATTTAAATTCGAACCAGTAGTTCCTGAGATTAGCGCGTTCAACCAAACAAACAAACTCTTTAGCTTTATAATATTAAGTATAGATTAAAAAAAGAAATAGCGGGAATAGATTTTATCCCGTCATAAACTCAAATGACTGGCTTGTTGATCTAGTGGTTAGTGAGCTTGGCTGCTAAGCCAGAGGTCGTGGGTTCGATTCCCACCCAGGACAAATAATTGTGTGATGAGCACGATAATTTATTCTGTGTCAGGGTATAATTTATCTATAAAATGTATATATTTAGTAATACATAAGTATGTTTATCAGCAGTCTGGTTGTGGCAGTGAGATGCGTGGAGTTATTATAGGTTTGGATTCACAAAAGCTAAAATATTAACTTTTTAATGAAGGCATAGATTATTGCCAGACTAGTTACGAACATAATATCCGTATATTTATTTTACCTTTTTGTCGTACATTGTTGACAAAAAGCAGGTTCCAAAAGAAAGAGTTTTCAAATAAATTAACTTTCGTATTCATTTGGGCTAAATTTGTACGCGTACGTACTTATATGAGATATTTCAGGGCAGCGTAGAGATAGTCATTTCATTGAAATAATTTGGTATATACGGGGTTTTATGGCCAGTTGATGTCTCTGACCTAGTGGCCTCTCCAATAACAGGACGGATATAGAGATACACGACCCCGGGCTCTTCGAACTACTGCAGTCTCAGACCCATTTCCCTATCGGAGACTTGCGGTATCCCTTATCCTAGCTCCCTCACTCTATCCGTCTCCTTACCCCAATTTACCTTCTTCCTTTGTCCTGGTTGAAAATGATTACATTCCCAAAGAGGGTTGGCGTCAGGCAGGCGGCTGGCCATAAAAGAAACACGCCAAAACCCTCTGTAAAGTAAGTAATGCAGACCCCAAAAAAAAAATAGGAAAAAATTGAGTTTTATTTTAAACTAAAATAAATTGAAAGTAAAGTAAAAACTAGTCAACCGTTGTTACTAAAAGAAAAGATTAAACTGACCTGTTTTCGAATATAGAACACAATCAACCTACTTTAGCCAAAAAACCATGACCTGAAGCAATGAATTTTTACACAATACTTTTTATGTGTCTACTCAAATATGTCGGACCTGTTTTTTTCTAACATTTACTACAATAGTTTCATGCCATGGAATTAAGGCCACAAAAACAGCTACCGCACTTGCGATAACCTATGTAATTACTAATAGTCGAAATACATAATTAGTTCATTTCAAAATTTGTATTTTATCTTTTATTTACATTTGTGCCGGAATGTTCCCATTACATTTTCATCTAAATGTGGACAGCAATGCAGTAAGTACTCAGTTTGAAATTTTGTGCACGTTTCCGTGTCCACTACAACTGCCAGTATTTCCAAATTTAATAAGACATTTATTTTTTGAAGCAGAAATATTTTTTTGGCAAAAAATATTTAGTCTATTGCAATATATATCACTAACTGTTACGAGCGACTTCGTTTGCGTGAAAATTTTGATGTGAAAACCGTACACTTTTATAAGAAACCTATGTGCTATTCCAGATCTATCTTTGTGTCAAATTTCATTCAGATCCATTCAGCCGTTCAAACGTGATCGAGTAACAAATATTCATCAATCCAAACTGTGGTATTTATAATAGTAGTAAGATTTAACTCAGTTCTACGGATTCGCGGGAAAACAATCCAAAACTACTGATATATAAATAATTATTAAGCCATTTAATTACATCGTACTATTAATGTCAAGTCAGTAAAAATAATTATAAATAGATACTACTAGTAGCGCCCCGCGATTTCACCCCCGTAAGATTCCGTGGGAATATCGGAATAAAAGGACCCTATGCGTTAATCCAGGTCTGCAGCTATCTACATACCAAGTTTCATTGTAATCGGTTCAGTGGTTTTTGCGTGAAAGAGTAACAAACATTCATCCATCCATCCATCCAAACATTCACATTTATAATATTAGTGGGATGAATATTAGTTATTAGTTCTTTAATATTGTTGGCGCAATGTCACCAAAATAGAACTGTTGAAAACAGAATACGCATCACATCCCACTGCAGCTCGATAAATCAAAAGATAAAAAAAAATCTCGCAATCTAAAAACACATTGAATAAAACATTTGAAAAATATAACAAAAATGACAACGTTCTACAGTGAATCACAAGGCGTGAATTATTCAGGAGTTTTTATCTCTTTCTTGCCAATACGACCTACGTATTTTCGTTTCTGTCTCGCAAGCCGCTGAAACAGAATCTAAACTAAAAAATTAAAAATGTTTGTTGTTGAATATGATATAAGTTCAGTGACGTTAAAAGTTATACTGTCGAGATATTTATGGTCGATATAATAAACTTTTGTCAGTAGAATTCATAATACATATTGATTTCCGGGACTGCGTGTTGTGTATGTGTTCATATTTTTGGAATATTTGACAAAAATCCTTACGGACATAGAAATAGCATGGACAGAAGATAATAAGTTTTTTTAGGAACATAACTTGTGGGAGTTGATACAAAGTTTATCCAGACGAACTATTTGTAAATTACTCAAATAATATTCATACTATTTCCAAGAGAGAGACAGAGAGAGAGAGAGAGAGAGACAGAGACCACATGAAGCATTGCACAAACCGTACAGTGATATATAGGTCATTCAAATAATACGAGAATAGGTTATGGGTATAGTAATCGTTTTTAGGGTCCCGTACCCAAAGGGTAAAAGTTTACTAACAGGGTCCCGACCCTATTACTAAGACTCCGCTGTCCGTCCGTCTGTCTGTCCGTCTGTCACCAGGCTGTATCTCATGATCCGTAATAGGCAGACAATTGAAATTTTCACAGAATGTGTATATGTCTTGTCTGTTGCCGCTATAACAACAAATAATAAAAATAAATTAAAAATTAAAGGGGGCTCCCCTACTAGAAACGTATTTTTTTGGCTTGTAGTATTAAATCTTGTACGTTGGTGCGGAACCCTTCATGCGCGAGTCCGACTCGCACTTGGCTGGTTTTTTTTTATTATTACATATATCGCTCACCTTGATCCAAAGTGAGCTAACTAAAAAAATTCAATGTTTGAGTTATGCACACTGGGGGTGACTTACCCTTCGCTGAAAGGAGGGGAAGAATCGGGCCGGAATGTCGAGCTGACACACGTGGCTTGAATATCTTCTCAAATTCCTTTCTTCGCCGGTTCTTGAGTTGTATCACCACCAAGACGTTTTTATTGTTGACAGGAAACACTCGCGTGTGGTTTTATATTGATTTATAGCGATTTAATTAGTATTTAGGAGCGTCTAGCGGGAACTCCAATGCGTGCGCGTCGCGATCCTTTCTGCGAGAGAGGAAGAGGAAGCGGGATGGGGGAGGGCGTGTTGTGCGTTCGGAAATGTGTAAATGAATGTTTAATGCTTATGTAGTATAACTTTATCCTATAAATGTGTGAATTAAAAATATGATGTAATTATAGGGTAAATGGCGTTTACACACACCATCGAATTCCTTATCTCAATACCTACTGACCAATAAAACCGATTTTAAAATTTCACCACTACTTGACGTTTGACGCTAAATTCACCAACACGGGCTCAAAATAATAAAACAAATATGCAGTGTTAAGCGGTAGGGAAATAACTACAAAAATCCAATTTTCAGCCTCAAAACATGATTAAAACACAAGATTCCTAAAATATCTTTCTTCTAGCTGCGTATAAAAAGCATAAAAATATACAGAACAGTAATTACTTTTTCGCTTTTACTGAAAAAAAGTGTTATTTTTTGAGTTAATACCTGTTTAGATCTAGGTTTGCGATATATATAGATACTATTAGTATTTACTACTAGATTTGATTGAAAGTAACAAAATAATTATGTTCCCAAAAATAACGTATGTAATCTGGTTCATTGTGGAACCTTACGACCGCTTTTAACTCACCATTGCGAAAAAATAATGCATCATAAAGATAGACCTCCCTAGATCCTGATAGGTTTTGTTATAGCGATGAGCGATGACACAATTTCCTTTCACGTCAACTCTCGCGTGCTATGTCAAAAACTGTCGCGGAACCCGGAAGTTTACCTTAAGAAATCCAAGACATTGTATGCTAATAACAAAAGCCCTATATTGAGAACTAGGTATTTTCTGCGGCTTCATTAAAATAACATTTTATTTCAGTAACCCGCGAGAACAATTCTATTTTAACCCCCGATGCAAAGAGACGGGTGTTATAAGTTTGACGTGTCTGTGTTTCTGTGTGCCTGTCTGTGGTATCGTAGCTCCTAAGCGAATGGACCGATGTAATTTGTGGGAGAGCCATGCTTCGGCACGTATGGGCCGGCTCGACTCCGCTCGACACCACGGCCTTACAGAAAACCGGCAGTGAAGCAATGCTTGCATTGCATTTCGCCGCGAGACTGAGGTTACCGGAGGCCCTAACCTTTCCCTCTCCCCTATTCCCGTCCCTCCCCACGCCAATATTCATATCCCTGCCCTCTCCCCCTCTTCTTACTCTTCCCCCCTCCCCTTCTTCTCCTACTCCCACCTTAAAGGGCGGCAACGCACTTGTTACTCTCGAGTTACAAGGCGTCGGTAGTCATTTACCATCAGGTGTCCCGTCTGCTCGTTTGCCCCTATGCCATAAAAAAGTGCGTTTTTTTTTGTTTGAAATGTGACTTGGTCGAGAGTGTTTTTTGATATAATGCAAGAAAATTTGTTCAGGTGTTCGAAGATCATCAGCTCTTTTTTAATCGTTGAAGGGATTTTCGAGTCACTTAAATTGTAAATTTAGTTATTCTGGATATAATCATAAATTTAAAACTTTAATTACCCCCGATTCGCCACAGACAGACACACAGACACATCAAACTTATAACGCCTTTCTTTTTCTGTCGGGGGTTAAAAATATACTCTATGTCCTTTTCTGTATCCCTGGCAAGGTGTATGCGAAACTTCATGATGATCGGTCGAGTACTTAAGGCGTAAACGCGTAACAAACAAACTCACGTACGCATTTATAATACTAGTTCTTGCCCGCGACTTCGTTCGCGTTGAAATTTTGGTAAAATATATCGGACAGGAACTGTACATTATTTCGGGATAAAGAGCCTATGTGCTATTCCAGACTATAATCAAGCTCAATGCCAAATTTCATCCAAATATATCCCTCCATCGTCAAAAACTTTTGCATTTATAATATTAGTAAGATTTGCTAGGACTAGTTCCGATAACATCATAAGTTAACTGACAGTTTGTTTCAAAGTTCACTAGAAAAATGTTCAAACAAAACGAGGACCTTCAGTCCAAAGTACACAGAGCATGCCAAGTTCTAATATAATGAAGTTCAGCATAGGGCAATCACACTGGCAGCCAGCCAGTACTTTGTGCAGTTACTTTTATACGTACGTACCGAAAAACAGTTTACAGTTTTATTGTCACTGTACTATAAATGTTCTAATTTTTTTTTTAATACTGTCACATTTTGCTCCAAATCTATAGAACTAAGTTGAACAATAATGTTGCCTGTAAAAGACGGATCAATGGTATGTATGTATGTAGTAAGGTCTATTTATTAAACAAACGAATGTTTTTTATAACACAAACATCAACACAAATTAGGAAAATAGTCTATAACACCTACAAAAGACTTTTATTAAACTACTAGAGTCAGCTGAGTCATCGGCTGAGTCTGAGTAAAAAAATAATAATCACCATTACATACTTGTTGACACAATGACAATAACAAAACATATTTTCTAAATATTTTCTTCATTAGATTTCAGTAGAAAGAAACCCAGTGGTGCCATTGCCAGATTGCCAAACCCTTATGCATTACTAGGTGTTGTCCGCGACTTCGTTAGTGTGGAAATTTTGGTAAAATTTATAAACTGGAACCGTAAATTTTCCGGGATAAAAAGTTGCCTATGTCCTATGCCACACTATAATCTATCTCTGTGCCAAATTTTTACAAACATTTATCCATCCATCCTCTAAAACATTCCTCTTTGTAATATTAAAAAGAAGATTATAATTGTAGGATGTGGCGGCTTCATATCCCATCTCGCAATTAATTTATTCCAATGTTAAAATTACAAAGAATTAACAATAAAGCGAAGTTTAAATACCTTGTATGGTATTTTTTAATCCTTATTGATTAACCGAATCCAATGCTCAATAAGAAGGGTTTCAAAACTTCATTCTGATCCTTCTACCTTCTATGGTTTAAAATAAAAGTATCACGGTACACTTATATTAATGAAAGTCAGAGGTGGAATTAGGAGAGGCTGACAGTATTTGTGTTAGTGAAACTATAATCCATATTCAAAGAATAGAATTGCTGTTATCAAAGTTTGAACAAGTCGTAATATAGGTGCTTATTTGTGATGGACTCGTTACCTTGTATTCAAGAATTAGCATTACACGAAACAAACATGAACCGAATCAATTTGTTTCAGCTCCTCTGATGTTTATTTTCTGTATTATTGCCAGGAATAGAACAACCAAAGATACATTGATTACGGCCGTCTAGTCTAGATTAGACGTAACTCATCACAGCTATCAGAACATTGAGTAACTTGACTTAGACACGTTCAAGTTTTCACAAGGATTAACTAATGCTGTCTGTGCACAAAGCTGCACTACAATGGTAACGGCAATGACTCGGAGCTGAATTATATACTAGACTCATATCAGGTCGTAAAGTAACTGCCTAGTAGAATCTTGTTATGAAAAATTACGAGAATACTGTAGCATTCCGACCTCTGCAGTATGACTGACGTTCTGGCATGTGTGACAAAAACTGATAAGCAAAAAAAACAGAAGAGAGGACACTTTATGTTGGGTCGAGCTTCGTGTGGTCTCCAGGTCTATATGAAGATTCAGAAGAGCGAATTCTAATTGTTAAAATTGTATACATAGTTTACGTATGCTCCCAATACAAGTTCATTTTCAAGAATTTTATTTGGCCAACCCATACACACACCACCAGTGGCGTAACTATACCATCTGAGGCAGGTGGCTAATTCATTACTTCATATTGTAATTAGTGCCTCCTGTGTTCAGGACCTTTAGTGCCCGGGGCCCCATCGTGCCGGGGGCCCGTGGCATTTAGCCCGCTCTGCCACCCTATTGTTACGCCACTGCCACTCTCCTAAAGCCAAATGAGCATACGTAGCACAGTAAGTACCACAATATCTACGTCAATCATCAAATACCCGAAATTATAACTCGTGTTTAGTAAGTGTATTACTCCCTGCATAAGCGTATTCCTAATCCTTATGTGTTAACACCAATACAGTCGAATTTTTATTTCTTCCTTTTCTTAATTTGCCTACTGCGTACCTGAGTCTACCTCTACATAATTTTTTTGGAAATCAGCAGCTTTATCCCACAGATGTATTTCATATCGCTACAAAACTAACAGAGATAAACAATCTGGTTATTTCAACATCAATAAGCTTTCTTAGTTTAAAAACTGAAATGAAATGAAATGATATGAAACTTTATTTGCGGGCACACGGTAACAAAAGGTCTTATGTCATAAAGTAACAAGTTCATGTTCCGCCTTGGTTAAGGCATGCAAATATTAAAAATAACACATTTCTGCTTGCATTTATACTACATACTTAAACATATAACATTACTTAATAATATCATTTGTAGGCAAGATACAGTTCAATTTAAAGTAACAATAAAATAAATTTACTGAATAAAATAAAATAAAGAACAATACAATATCAAAATTATGTCAAGAATGTTAAATTTCTATAGATTATGAAATATAAAATAATTTTACTACGCCGTGGAAATGGATTTCCCTTATAGGATTGTGGAGAAATGGGTATGCTATCCCTCTAACAAAAAGGGAGAATCTGTCGACCAGACTAAGTGATTATAACCGGTGGACTGCGGCCTAAAGGTTTCTGTGATGTTAGGAACAGCCTATATACCTTCTAATCAGCGCGAAAACTTTCAGTACTTACTATGTAGTAAGGGTTATCTTTGGGGTGAGGCTGAAGTATGTCTTTGTAGTATGTCGATGTCGCCACATGCTCAACTAACTAAGCACAGTGTACAAGAACCTTTACTTGTCCGAATTGATTAATAGCCGGCATATCGTGACCTTGTCCGATAAAAAATAAAAATAAAGTTTACCGAGAAAGCTTGATAACTGAACTTCGATTAATCATGACATTCCATCGTTAGTTCGACAGTGTCGGCTTGATGGAGCGATAAAATCGTCCCTACACTTAATAGATTATAAACCCAAGAATATATTGAATTCGAAACCTCTTCAATTAATTATATGCAGTAAATAAAATTAAATTGAATTGTAATCAACTTTCTTGACATTATTAGTAACGTTTAAAAAAGCAATCAAAATTTTACTAGCAATATATAATTTATTTGTGTGATCCACAGAAAGGTTCTAATTTTCTTTTCTTGTCCCTTAATAGCCTTGTGTGTAAAATTCTTGCGATATCTATGCTAATATAATAAAACTGAAGAGTTTTATTTTGTTTATTTGTTTAAACGCGCTATTCTCTGGATCGATTTGAATAATGCTTTTTGTAATGAATAGAGTATTGATGGAGGAAGGTTATAAGCTATGTAGCATCAATCTACGACCCTTGGGATCGGAGCAGTAACTATAAACGCATGTGAATCGGCGTGGAATAGCTAGTGTATAATAAATATATAAAGTTCTTAAGTGCTAGAGATGTATTTTGTAAAAGATATGCTGTGGCTGATGATTTCATATCCGTTTCGTTCATGGTCTTTGCTCACAATTAATAAACATATGTAGGTGTTATTTCGTCTTCATTTTGCTATCAATGGTGGAGCCAGTACGCCCTCAAGTCTTGGCAGTAGTCCTTAGTAGTTTCTTCACGTCTTAGCAGTAGCTACAGTACCGATCTTAGTTTTCTACCACAGTTGACATGTGACGTTGTGTAGACTGCGTACTGAGAAGTGTAAAGAATTTCTAACCATAAATAAACAAAATCCATTGATTGAATAAAATAAATGTAAATAATCCCAGCAACGATTAGAAAAGAGCTGACGATCTTCGAACGGCTGAGCAGATTTTCTTGAATTATATCTAAGAACACTCTCGATCAAGTCACCTATCCAACAAAAAAATCGCATTTAAATCGGTCCTTTCTTTGGGAGCTACGATGCCACCGTCAGACAGACAGACACAGACACGTCAAACTTATAACACCCCTCTTTTTGCGTCGGGGGTTAATAAATTGGCTATTAAAGAGAATACTGAAGCGATGAAAGTAATAGCGATGCAAAGCTGTGGAAAGGAACGTGCAAAATGCAAGATAAATCTCTACGCTTTCAATTCATGAGTTACGCGGAACACATCGCTACGTATGTTTAAGTATACACAATGGCATACATGTTAGTAATTTAAATAGTTTTGATTAACCTGAATCATTTTGATCCGTCCTAAAGTTGCCTGGAAGAGACTGCATCTAGCAATAAGGCCGCCCTTTGATATTATCTGTATGTAATTATGTAAATATATTTTCCACTGTAATGCTAATGTACAAATAAAGTGTTATCTATCTAATGGGAGATCGATAGCGATCCTATGGCCATTTGGAAAACAAAGATACGAACGCTCGCTCCACTACACATAAATAAGTCCACTTGTCTCCATTAATTGAAAGCCTTGATTGTCAATTCTAATCCACATATTTTAGTTAAAACTTTTCATTTATAAAGCTAAAAAGTAAAAACTATTTCAAATTCTTTATTGTTTTCAAACTTATGAATAAATTATTATTTTTTGCCTTTATACGACAGTTTTGTGCACTGTACTACAAAGTTTCTTACCGTTTTACCAAAGAGAATTTTTTCACTGCAATACAGACAAGTGGTAAAAATAGGTAAAAAATATTTTTTTACTTTGCAGTATTAGACATCTCCGTTTGCAAAATTAATTTGTTTGCAGTACTGCCTATAGGATTGACTATAGGATACAAAATACTAGGTCAACCAATAGGTCAACTTTTTAGGGTTTTGGTGAATTGCTAAGTTTCGCTTTGTCAATCAGTCCGTCTTTGTGGTCGAACCTGAATCCATATAATCTGACAGATTTAAATACAAAACAAATACACAGCCCTCTAGATAGCAAGTAATTATCATTGCCTACACAGAATTGCAACTTCAAAAGGCATCACTCACATGTCAGCCATCCGTATAGTTGGTAAAACGCAAAAGACACAGCTGGTGCTAAGTTGTTTAAATGGAGGCCCTTGCTTCAGCTGCATCAAGAGGGAGATATAACCCCCCTCCCTACTCACCCTGTAGCTCTAGGGACCCCATCCAATGTGTAGTCTTTAAAGCTTTTGAAGAATTCAATAAAATACTTCGTGAGCAACAACTAAGATTCAGCGAGGCATGAAAATGAAAAATATGCCTGTTTTACGAGCCACGATGTAGCGAAGAACCACCGTAATAAAAATATAACTTACATTCGTTTTCTTTATTACTATCTTAGTTTAGAAGGAGTCATTACGTGTAATGATTTCTTTTCTTAAGGCTTCGATAACTGTTAGAAACGCGACTCTTAGTAAAGAAATACGGTAGTTGACGACAAGTCAAATCACTTTATTTTTATTCAACGTCAAAATGGGAGATTCTGGAGAAACTTGTATGAAATAACGATTTATGATATCATGGTTCACTATTGTCAAATTAATTTACGTTAAGTGTTTGGTATATAATAACACTATAATACCTTGAGTGTTAAAACTCAACGTTCTTAGGACTGGTAAATAACAATTTGTTACAACCATTTGAAACTACGGTTTACCTACGTTTAATGAAATCCAGAAGAATAGAGACAGCCTCATACATCAAAAATATACTTCAACAACATCCCTAGCGAAGACGAGCTGAAGTACGTAGTAACTGTACTACTGTTCCTGCACCGATTATTATGTATACAACTTCCTAACATCAACCGTTGGGCCGCGGTCCGCCAGACCAGGCCTGATCACCTCGCCTGGTTGGAGGATCCTCCCTTTGTATTGGAGGGACACAACGACCGTTTCTCCGCAAGTAGTCCAAAAGACGCGATGTAAATTTTTTTGATTCGTTCGATTTTTTTTCAAAAATGTTGTTATTATTGTGATATCACCTTTAACCAAAAAAATGTTAAATTATAAAAAAAAATGAATTATCCGGCAGGAAATTCTAATGATTTTCAACTCAGAATGATGATCTGAATACACTAATTTAGTATTGGGTACGGTGTTCCTTCCACACTGTATAAAGATTTCCCTTTTTCAATTTTACCACAAAGGCTAACTTCCTCTTAACAAATAGAACGTGAATGTTGAACTATTAACATTTTACGATTCCAGTTATATCTAAAATTAACACAATACTGGGTCAGTCTTTGAAGTTTTATTTAGCTTTTAGAACTCTTAAAATAGCTTGAACTTTCAAAGACAATTTCAGAACCGACACGAGAGACGTCATTCCCCATTACACTTCTACACTGTCATTGATTTTACTATAAGTATTATCTGATATCAAATTATTTCAGTATTAATGTTTTATAGCCAAAATAATAATTTATCTTATCAAATATCTTTAGATTAGGATATAATGTTGAAGGTGTAGTGGTGTGATAAGCGTCAAATGTCTTCGAATCATTAGCCATATCCAACGTTATGGTAATGATTGAAAACTCTGTTACTAAGAAACATATTTCTACAATAAGGGATTATATTGTTGTTTGTATTAAAATCTAAATTTATGATACTATCTCACATGAACACTAGCAGCAACATCGGTGTGTCTTTATTCTTTTCGTTCAAAAAAACTAGTTTAAAATAGTTAATGTCTTTTTAGACAACATTGTTAGTAAATGAAATAGGTAGCAAATAAATAATAATAATAACTGGACACATCTCTCACACGGCCGTCTGATCCCGAACTAGGGAGAGCATGTACTTCGGTAAGACTGCTGATGATAAACATACTTATATACTTCTAAATGTATAATTATAATTGTAAGAGTCATGCTTCGGCACTTATGGGCCGGCTCGACCGGAGTATATGACTACATATCACTACATATTATAAAACTAAGTCCCCCGCCGCGTCGGCCTGTCTGTCTGTCTGTCTTTTCGCTATAAATTGAAAAAAATACTGAACGGATTTTCATGCAATTTTCACCAATAGATAGAGCGATTCATGAGGAAGGTTTAGGTATATAATTTGTTAAGGTTTTGTGTAAATTGGTTCAAATATGATGATGATTGTTGAAGATGTCTCTGGTACCCGTGCGAAGCCGGGTTGCTAGTTATAGATAAATTACACCCAGACACAAAATAAATATAATATAAAATATTAAAAATATGGACGTAGACCTAGACGAGAATATTCCTTCGCAGCAGATATAAAAGTTTTTTATTTGTTGAACAGACATTTATTTTCCGTCTAACGACTCCGCAGGTTGCCTTTCTTTGCACATTTAAATTTCGCAAACGTTGCTACTACGGGCAGAAACTAATTTAAATAATGTTCTACGAGTTTTTTACTCTTTCTTTAGACATTATTATATTAAAAACACTTATTTGTGTGCGTTAAAATGTCATCGAAAACTATTCTAGATTAAAAGCTCTTGAACTATCTTTAGCGACAATACTATAACCGAATTTTATTACTTGCAGCGTTTGCAGTTCATTGCAATAAATCCTGTCATAAAGTTTTTATGTCATCCAGAGAACATTTCAACGAGCTATAAAAATATAATCTTGAAAAGTTTGATTGTTGTAGAAGGTTGAAGATCGGCAAACCCACATTTGAACTGACCACTTTATATTGTTTGTTCCATAGATTTCAATTTAATATATAAAATTCTCGTGTCGCGGTGTTTGTAGTTAAACTCCTCCGAAACGGCTTGACCGATTCTCATGAAATTTTGTGTACATATTGGGTAGGTCTGAGAATCGGACAACATCTATTTTTCATCCCCCTAAATGTTAAGGTTAGTCCAACCCAAAAAATTTTATTTAACTTTTAGTTAAAAAAAAAAAATTATGATACACCATTAGAAAATACATACAACCCTGAATTTTCAACCCTCCACGATCAACCCCTATTTTTTAATCGCGATTTTTATATTATTCTGTTCCATTCACAGATCCGCAATAGGGTTGCAAGATGGCTATCGAATACAATAATTGTAGGTATGATAAATTTTCATGTTAAATTATAAAAAAAGGCAGTGCAACGCATGCGGGGGAAACTAGTTTTAACTATAATTATACACTAGCAACCCGCCCCCCGGCTTTGCACACGTACAAATTATACACCAAAACATTCCTCATGAATCACTCTGTCTATTAGTGAAAACCGCATGAAAATCCGTTCAGTAGTTTTTCAGTTGAAAGCGAACAGACAGACAGACGCGGCGGGGACTTTGTTTTATAATATGTAGTGATACATTATTTTGAAGAGAAAGTACATATCAGTAACCAGGTGAACACACTTCGAATTGTATGCATTTTAACTTCGTAGGTACTTAGAGGAGTTAGTAAAATTTTATCTAAAGCTCATAAAGAAACCATTATGTTTGAATATAGGGCCACACCCCAAAATCTCTAACAATGTTTCTAAATTGTACTACCCTATAAAAATATAATATAAATAACTTTTGAAGTGAAAACTTCTTTAGCAGCGTTGTGCACTTTTTGGGAACGGTAAAAAATGTTAAACTCGCGTCGAGACATGTGACCTGATCGAAAATTCGTAAGACGGAGCCGAGTTTCTTATATTAAAAAAATGTTTTTACGCCATCTGTGGATTCTGCGCGATACTACTGTAGTTTGATATATACTTATGTATTATATACTATAGATCCACTAGAGGGCGCTAATCTAAACATTGAGTTTTGTCAGCTCCTTATTAATTAATCTTTAATAAATGTGTTTTCACTTCTGACGTGCAGTCCTACGACTGACAGATTTTTTTTTAAGTCACGACCTACCCCTCGTCGCTTAAATTATTACCCAAGTTGGGTACCAAATTATCCCTAAAGTTGGTATTCAGAAAGAAACGTAGAAATAATAGAATCTGATTCGTTTTTAACCTGCAACAATGTTGGTGCAATTTTGCAACTCCGAATACTAAACATGAAAATAATATAATAATTCGTTTAATTATAACGATAAAGATCAAAATACACAATCTACATTTGTTAAATTATAGTAAAATAAATATGTGACTTTTTATAGTGCAATAACTAGATGTTTAGAAAAGCAATGATGTCTACGTCTAGGCCGAGCCTGTTTCTTTGACGTTAGTTTATAAGGAATTAAAGGTTCTCATAAATGTGAATACATTTTATTATTCTTCTAAGAAGGAAACTCATAAATGTTGCACATCACCTTCATTCACTCATGTGTTCGATTCTCGATTACGATGATCCAACATTCTAGCAAAGCTATTCTAATCACATCTCCTACAATTCCTACTCTCCTAGTGCAATAATCGGCGCAATCATCTCTGGCAGTTCACACATCGCGAGACGTCGATCGGCACGCATAATTGCGTTCAGCTATAACTGGCGCCGAGTTAACGGGTGAATGAATATGTGTGTCAGTACATTACTATTTTATGCATTATGTATAGAGGGTGGAAGCGATAAGTTTGTGCAACCCAGTCTTTTCATAATTTAAAAAATATTAAAAACCTTATTAGTGAAAATACATAATTGATATTATTTGTAAGGCTTTCAAGAGCGATACCTAGAGTGGGTTCCACGAATCAGTAAAATTTGTGATTGAATCGTTCAATCAGGTCAAATTTAACTTATATAATTATCACAGATAAATAAAGATAGATATTATCTTCAACACAAAATTGTGGTCGTTTCGGTAATTTGCAGAATCGTTTATGGATTACAGATGAAAAAGAAATGAAATAAACGACTTAATAAGATCCAAAGAACTTAGATCAACCGTTAGCCCTTAAAAACCAACGGAAACATTTCATATAATTCTCAGAGCGTCTTACTTCAACGTCTTCATAATTTTTGAGACAGGCTGACTTAACATCATCCGAATTAACGTTCTGTAGCGTGCCTAATGCGTGCTTACGTAAAGCTGATTTACAAGTGTAATCCCCATAATGAATATGTATCGTGTACACGGTCACTAAGTTTCAAAGGCCATTAAAAATGCGTAGTTCTTTCATGCTATATACCTTTAATGTGTTATGTTGCGTTTAGATATAATACCTACTACAAGAAAAGCTTAAATCAAAAGAGGAATAGGTAGAAAAGTAGGGACCTGAAAATAGTTTTTAACAAACATTGTATAGGTCCCAATTTTTTTTTTGTGTGTAAGTCAGAAGACATATTTAACGCGGATGATGGCGATTTGGCTGGGCTAAGGAAATGGTAGCGCATCTTTTCTTTGGAATATATATTATTATCATTATTTTTAAAGAATCAATGTAGTTCACACATTACTGGTATTCTTGTTAACCCCTTTAGTCGGGCATCCCCGAAATACAAACGTGAGTAAAACCGTATAGTTTCTAATAAACATGAATACCACTCACGAAAGTTTTTATTGTAACGTGTATAGCCTTATTTAGGACTGCTTTTTTTCTCGGCTAGTCTTTAGTAGTAGGTATAGGTAGGATGAGGCGTCGGGCGAGTTCGTCGATGCTGGATTCATTCAGAGCAATTCGTTCGACTCAATTGGGAACATTTTACATTAATTTGTCTCGTCTAACTTTATTTAGGTCAGCGCTGATGACATGATGCAACCAATTTCTAGTATTTACACATGGCGAAGTTCGTTTCTAAATCTGCGCTCCTAACTTACAACTCATCAGTGATCCGAAAAGTAATATCTTCATAAACCCTGAAATAACAGTATCAATTGAATATCTTAGGACTGTAGTAAAAAAAGTAATAAAAGCATCCCACAAGTAGACGTACATTGGTGTAGAAGAGAAGGTTCGAACACGAGAGCCGATACCTAAGAAAGCTCCTCGGTCCTGGTACGGCCTACGGTTGTTCTAGTCGTTGTCTTTTTTTTTAATTATTGAAGTAATGTAGCATAGCTTATTTTATTTACCCTCCGCTGATGCCGTGATATTTTATATATAAGTGGTTTGCGTGTTATAAGCGCGTTAACAAAAAACCAGACGGAGCTAAAACAGATGAGACCAATAATTCGCCCCCAAATTGCTTTAATACCATTGATGGGATATTTATTAATAAGCCGCCTATTATCCAAATACAATATTGATGATGACCATAAAGATGTAAATACAAATATAAGTTGTGAAGGAGTCGTCCAACAAGAAATTCAAATCATGTGGATCACGGTGCATTATATGTATTTATGACCCAACAGAAAAACAAAGCCATTTCTTTGTGGAGACGTTCACGTTTATGTTCCTTGTGCTTCTGTTCTGCCCAGGCGGGACAAGCCCATCTTTTAGAATCGGTCTATTGCACATCGCTATGCCGGCATCCGTTCAGAGTTGGCGGGACAGGCTGGCAGGACAGAAAATGGTATGACAAGACAGAAATGGTGGCTCTTCGAGCTTTTGCGGGGAAGAACACCTCAGTAAAAAAGACAAAAGTAGCCCGACACTTGGTCAGCGGAATAGAATGTGTCATGCGTCCTTGTCCAAACGAAAAGAGTGATCGCTTACCTCTGCGATCCTGGAGTGCGAGGGAGTGGCCACACATCTCGCACCCGCGAGAATATTTGCCCGCTCCTAGAAGCCTACGAACGCCCCAGGAGGCTTCTGTGCTTATGGAAGGAGCTAGGCTGGCTCAAATAGTCAGCCTATCTGAACGCATAATGGACCGTCTATGAGTCTAAATGCGGAAACAGAGCCCTATACCAATACCTCTGCGATTTATAGATTTATTCATTTTCATTACGTAGTCTTCCACGATGCGATACTATCTTAGCACCGTTAAAAGTTACGTTATGGAATATTATTATTTAAAAATGGAACACTGATTAGCAATTTATGACGATATTACATTGTATTTTATATAGGCCAAAACGTGTTTCTGGATATCACATAAAGACGTCTGGCCTAAAACGTGTCATTTTGGCGTTATTATGGAATTTGTGACAAGTAGTAACTTACTTACATACATTTTTATATGTGTATGTATAAAATAAGACCTAGGTTTATCAGATGTGAGCGGTCCGATTTAATTTAGTACCTAATACTGTATACCTACTTTAATATCTATTTTAGTGCCACCCGCTTTTAGTCACGACTGATATTTTAATAAACTCGAAGCTATTTCATGTATAAAATTCTTCTAAGTTATTGGTTAAATTTTATATATAATTCACATTTATTGGTCTGCGCTTTGAAAGTGACACTTTTAGAAATTCATCAGCAATTCATTTACAATAATTATTGATAACAATGAAGCTCCGTCCAAGAAGGAATAAATATTTTTTATTTTTTTCTATTGATAACATTAAAAATCAAACCTTCTAAAAAAAGAATAAGAAAATCGGTTGTGAAACAAAGGAAAAAAAGGTGAAAACTGAATAAAAAAATTTCACATTACATTTTAATAAAAAAATTAGCGCATATCTGTAAAAAATAGTAATAAAATCAAAACTACACAGTGATGAATTCACTATCACTAAATACATTTCTTTAATACATGTATATTATACAAAGAGTAGACCTCTAATTTTTATGCATATTTATTATACACTATCACTCAATTTCAAAATGTGGACTCTAATTTGGAACATTGAAAAAATTCTTTGCTAAGTTACATAAATTTAAAACATGTTAAAAGAATAGTCGCTGCAGACCATGATTGTATCCATGGTCCAGGTCTGAGCTCGTGAGATTCCGCCACCTCGTTTCGTGAAGAGATGATGTGCGCCAAAATTCGATCGAGGGAGGAGTATTACTCTCCGAATGAGTAAAAGACGCATCGTGTGCCTGAGAGCGCATAACGATTTTAGGTCGTCATCAACGCGGCCCTGAAGGCAGCGGGTAAGGTCTGCCGTTGTTCTCAAATAAGCATACCCAAACTTTTCCGTGCGCGCCTTTCCAAACATTTTCACAACTTTCCGTACTCAGCAATGAGAAATTCATTAAATGTTTTTACCATGAGAATTTAACGGCAGTTTGTTATATTGACATAAAAACGATAACTTCTTTTGAAAACAGTAATGAATTAATTTACTTTTAATGACTTGATAAAATAAAACAATACCAAATAAATCAAAAAAGATTTTGCAGCCGATGACACTTGATAACAAACCCCTTCACTGTATCTCCCTCCTTAAATTTATGGCACCCTGGTAGCAACAGGGTAGACAGGTCGATCTTCACACGTCAAGTTTCCCCACAGGAAGCAATTTACGCTCTCATACTGTAAAGAAGCACGCTTTGAGTTTTAAGTTCTTATATTTTGTGCCACCCTGGTACTTGTGTTCCTTTTTATATGAAACCTTTGCTGTCAAGCTGTGTGTGGGCTGTTTTGGAGTGAACGTATACAAATTTGCCAGTGTCTTTATTTTACTGTACTTAGCCGTTAGTAATGTTACCTCTTACTTATGATATACAAATGTCCGAACGACCACAACTTTTTACCCAGTCTCAATTTTGTTTTTTTTCTATCTTATACATTGAAGGTATTTATCATAGCCATTTTTTGTTTTATTATGTTTTTATTTGCCATAATATTAAAAGAAGACTTACTTCTAAAAAACCATTGACCTAAAGAGTAGCACTTATTTTTTATCCTATTTCTTTTACGTATTAACTCAGATGATTTCAAGACCTTTTTGTTGCTTCTATTTAGTTCAAAGAGAATAATATAAAAACGTATTTACTCTTTGGTTGAGGTATAGGTAATATAATATATGTAACTGTCTGCCGAAAATTCTGATTATAATTCATCTACCCATTTTATATTTTATTGAAACTTTGTCTGCGGAATTGCTGACAGAATTATTAATATATTTACTAAACATTTTTTATTTCAAAAAGACTAACCGCAGGTAGCCAAAAAGGTCTAGTGACTGAAAGAAGGTTTGAATACAGAACACATTACTTATCTCTAAGTCCGCGTCAAATAGAATACGCGGGTTTTTTGCTTATTTACTCTGAAAAAAGAGTGTCGTCACTAGGTAGGTCCCGAGGCAATTTGCTCGGAACAGCAAGAAAAAGCTTCTATAAATAATAAACGAGCACTCACCTGACTTCGCCCTACAACAACAGTGTGCAAACAGCCTATTCTTAATAATATCCCTGTTTCGCTACCCGATCCTGTGCACTTCACAACCTAGTTTCATTTTATAAATGGAACATACCAACTGTCACTTCGAAATATTGAAATTCGAATACGAAATATCGGAATTTTGAGTGAGGTTATTGTTTCAATTTGGTGTTCGAATTGAATTCGATTGTTCGTACCGGGTGATCGATGCTCCGGCCCGTCTGACAAGGCCGAGCTCTCGCGACCGACTGAAACACTCTCAGGCAAACTCCCCTATTCCCGGTGGTTTTCTTTCAGCTATGGGTTGCCCACGTCGGAAAATATTTTCCTGGGTATTATAATGAGTGTCGTTTTTCTACATTAATGACGGTCAAAAAACACCCTCTTTCTCTTTATGACATGAACTACAACGATGAATACATTCCAAAACAGCAAAAAATTGTAACACGAAAAAACTTTTAATTTCAGCCATATTTTTGTCATTATATTTAAACTTGACATCACGAAACTTGAACAGCGATGTTATTGATTTTTTAACTATATTAACTCTCTGCTACATGTTAGATGATCAATATTCATAGTGTTTACTAGGCTTTCAAAATGTTTGTATATTATAAATAACTGGTGTGTACAATTTAAAGTAAATATGCAATTGTTTCAGTGAAAAATAGAAAAATAAAAAACTTGGGTTCATAATTTGTGACGATACCCCACACAATAGTGTCGCGGAAATACAAAATATCCAACAATTGTGTCACGATAAACAAAAGCAATGAATGAATTTAAAATTTACCTCAAATCCAGGGTAATGTTCCCGACATACCCTAGTGACCCCGAATCCTTTGTACAATCCACAAACTGTGAGCATGCCTTTAATGCTCTATTGTTTTCTGTTACCATCGCTCGCATGTTATACCATATATGTGCGTCTCTCTTCTTGCGACTTGCGACTTGTAAAACAAAATTAATTGACATATGAAAGCATATTGCATACTTCGGGCACAGACGTACAATAATTTCTTAGGAGGTAAGATCAAATTAGTCAGCATGAAATATTTAATGACTTTTCATCGATTTTGAGCTAATGACTACTAAATGACTAACTTAATTTAGGAACAAAATATTTATAACTTTCATCTTCAAGTTTTTCTTAACATCCTGACTTCTCATAGCAGACTTCTAAGTATTCTTTGGAAAGCCAAGGTCATTATAAGTTTGGCTTTGTTACCTAAATGACATTGACCATTGTCTACGTACAATGGAGTGTTTTTTTAAAAGCTGGCTTGATATGGGTGGTTCTAGCACCAGTGGTAAGCTGTTTAAATTTATAAGCTCTTTTCCAAACTGGTGCGAGAATTTCATAAATATCAATAATCATTATACTATATATAATCAAAATAATAGTTTCTTTTTTAAACTCGCACAGTTATTTGCACAATACCTTTGCCTAAAAAATCAGTTGTTAAATTTTTGTTGCGGCTGATCTCCGGAACGGGTGGACCGATTTCCATGGGACTTTCACTGGCAGATAGCTGGTGTTATAAGGAGTAACTTAACTTAAAGAATTAGGGATCCGCGCAAAATATATAAATATGTACACAGCGGGAACTGCTAGTAATAAATATGTCGGAATAGAGGTTTGAATTTAGGTACAGGATCGTTATATCAAACGGGGTGGTGGTAAAAGTTTTGTTTAAGTTTATTTTCTTGTTTTTCAGTACTAGCGACTTAACCCAGCTTTGTAAGAATAGGTACGATTTGTACTTCTTTTCTATAATTTTTGAAGTGAAAACTTCTTAGCGGCGTTGTGCACTTTTGGGGATGGGTAAAAAATGTTAAACTCGCGTCAGGACACGTGACCCTGATCGAAAATTCGTAAGACGGAGCCGAGTTTCTTATATTTAAAAAAATATAACATTCGAAATTCAAACATTTATGAGCGGCCAGGAGCGCAGTACTTCCAGTGTACCCTATGTATGCATTTAGATATGTTATTACCTACTTTTTATTTTTAACCTAATTATATATATACAGATGTGTGTGTGTGTATATGCAAATACATTGTGAAGTTATGTTTTCACTTCTGACGTGCAGTCCTACGACTGACTGTTTTCTTTTTTTGCAGTACAACAACAAAAACCGCATTCAAATCCTTTCTTAAGCCAAATATTATAGAAAAACAGACAGTAACGTGACTACGGGCCTCGTCGCTAAGCTGGCTTACTTTCCTGTATATTTTATTTGTAATTGCTTTATTCCTTTATCTTTTTACTAACTGCTCCCCGCAGTGTCACCTGCGTTATGGTCATTACTCTGCTCCAAAGGTCTTAGCGTGAAGTTTTTTTTTTATTGGGTAATAGAATAAGCGTTTGTCTTCTAACTGACCTGATGGAAATACTCTGTACAAAAGTAATTATTCAAATCTGACTATGCGGCGCGATTCAACAACCAAACAGATAAACAACCAGTTCAAAAACTCTTCAGCTTTATTATATTAATATAAACAACTTATCGTGTATCACAGGAACTTCATAAACAAACAATTAACGGAGTTTTACGTGGGAGGGCCATGCTTCGGCACATATGGGTCGGCTCTCCCGGAGTGATACCACGGCCTCACAGAAAACCGCCAGTGAAGCAATGATTTCATTGCTTTTCGCCGAGTGAGTGGGGTTACAGGAGGCTCTTCCCTCCCCCCCCCCCCCCTCTCCCTCTTAGTATATATATCCCTCGTAGTCATTTACCATCAGGTGACCCGTCTGCACGTTTACGACCTATACCATAGAAAGTCACAATACAAAAACTCACAATAATTTTACGTGAACCGCATGGATGCCACTACTATAAAAACATAAACGTCATAAATAATTGTCAAATACAAACTCCATAATATATATCTACAATACAATAGGTACACAGTTAGCGAGGTGAGCACTTAAAACGATGCGTTATCATTATCATCACTACATCACTTCATATTTATAAAACAAAAAAACAAAGTCCCCCGCCGCGTCGGTCTAACTGTCTGTTCGCGATAAACTGGAAAGGCTACTGAACGGATTTTCATGCGGTTTTTACCAATAGACAGAGTGATTCATGAGGGAGATTTAGGTATATAATTTGTTAAGATTTTGTGAAATTGATTGAAATATGTTGACAATTGTTGAAGATGTCTCTGCTACCCGTGCGAAGCCGGGGCGGGTTGCTAGTATTAATATAGATATCTCTTCATAAATAGTAGTAGTTTTTCAGTTTATCGCGAACAGACAGACAGACAGACAGACGCGGCGAGGGACTTTGTTTTATAATATGTAGTGATATGTAATATGTAGTATTAAAACAATATTATATCTTACTATTTGCAAATTTTGATTCAAATTTGGATAGATGGATGTTTGTGACTTAATCACGCCAGAACGGCTAAACAGATCTGGATGAAATTCGGCACAGAGATAGATTATAGTCTGAAATGGCAGATAGGTTACTTTTATCTCAGAAAAATGTATTAGTATTCTATAAACGGGTCAAACGATCCGTCCAGTCAAAATTAAAAGGCTGTCCTATGAATTAAAAAAATATGATGTGTTTAATGGTGATAGAAAGCCGTGATAATCATCATCAGTCCTGTCTGTAAAGTCTCTCACTTTTGAAATAGCCCTCCTCATTATAAGAGGAGGGCTAACCCACATATATTTCAAAGCGCTGGTAACTTCAGAAACCTTCGATAATACTATGAAGAACTGAAAGTTACTTACAGTTAGGACTGCCATCCATCCGGGTTTCCCCGGATTTGTCCTAGTTTAGAGGGCGTTCGGGGAGCGTCCGGGCGGGGTTTTCAAAAAGTGTCCGGGTAAAACCAGGACACTCTGCGCCAAGGAACCCTTATAGTTGTTAGATGAATCGTTAACAAGCTAAAAATTTAAATGGAATCGGCGTTTTTTTAAAGGTGTCCGGGAAAGAATCTCGATTTCACCCATGTGTCCGGGTTTTTTTAAGTTTTGTCCGGCGTTGGCAATTTAAGTGATGGCAGCCCTACTTACAGTGCATGTTTCCTCGCTATGTTCACATATTTACTGTTCAAGCAGTGACAGTGTGTCTGAGCATCGAACACGACCCGTTGGCTTGAGACACTAATCGTCGACCCACACTCGCTACCAGGACTATTACTGAATATCTACTCACGGTGGGTTTGTAAATATAAAACTACCTACATTACTACAAAAGTATATCCCTAATTAAACGCCCATAAAAATTTGTCTCATAAAAGATGTGGTCATAAGACGTGAAAATGAACTTATTGGACTTAATTACAAAACCACTTTCTAACCTTTAAAACCATTGCCCGCGACTTTGCTCGCATTAATGTAACCTTTTGCCAATAAATTTAGGTTCTCTAGGAAAGAGTATTTTTTGTTGTTGCGACATCAAGAACTCTTATTTATTTTATAAAAAATAGGGCAACTATAATAGATGATAAAACAGTTCACAATATTAATTAAAATGAGTTAATCGACATCATTATGACTAGTTATACCGGTAACGCAATGCTATTGGTCGGTTGATAAATATTGATGAATAGTGGGGGTTGAATGAACTTGGACAAAACCAAGGTTATGTTCAATGAACATGTCATGCCCAGACCGATTGACATCGAAGGTTCGACGCTCGAAGTTGTTCAAGAATATGTCTATCTGGGGCAGGTTATCCAGCTCGGTAGAAACAACTTCGAGAAAGAAGTCACCAGAAGGATCCAGTTAGGTTGGGCGGCATTTGGCAAACTGCGTCGAGTTTTCTCTTCGCAGCAAGCATGCTGAAGTGGCAATGGGCTGGCCACGTATGCCGAAGGACCGATGGCCGTTGGAGCAGACGGGTCCTAGAGTGGAGACCGCGAATCGGTAAATGGAAGGTAGGACGCCCCCCAGCCAGATGGACGGACGACCTGAAGAAGGTAGCAGGGATGGACTGGATGCGAAAGGCGGAAGACCGGGTGCTGTGGCGCACATTGGGAGAGGCCTATGTCCAGCAGTGGATTATGATAGGCTGATTGATTGAGTGGGGGTTACAAAAGGCTAGGAATGTATTACAAGTTGATAACAATTACTTGAGTGCTGGTGGAGGTACGAACAACATGGCAGTTACTGTTAGTGATTTTCATAGTTTATAGCAATAGTGATGAGTGTCTTTAACATTTTTTTTTATTTAAGGTACCTTAGGTCTTCTCTGTACCTTTGGCATCGTGTATGTAAAATTTCATGATGATTGGTTTAGTAGTTCAGGCGTGAAAACATAAACAACATACAAACTCACTTTCTCCCTCGTTAGTATATCCGATGCCGTAGTCTGCATTAAGTATATACAAGTATATACAATTGACTGGCCTGTTGGTCTAGTGGTTAGTGACCCTGACTGCTAAGCCAGAGGTCGTGGGTTCGATTCCCACCCAGGACAAATAATTTTGTGATGAGCATGATCATTTGTTCTGTGTCTGGGTGTAACTTATCTAAAATATGTATGTATTTAGAAATATATAAGTATGTTTATCAGGAGTCTGGTACAAGCTCTGCCTAGTTTGGGATCAGACGGCCGTGTGTGAAATGTCTGGAGTTATTATTACAAATAATAAACTTCGTCTAAATGTACTGCATACTCTCATAACAATTTTAGATACATAGTTGTATTACGAAAACAGTGGTGCACGTACTGTTCTTGACTAGGCAAGTGTTTATTTATATTTTGAAAAACATTTCCAAGTAAATTACAATGAGAATTATAAAATAGCATGACTGCACTACCGATAAACAAAGTAATGATAAAGTAAAAACATTAAATTCAGAGTGCAGTTGGGCCCAAATTAATTACTTGCATCCAAGTGTTACAGAGAAATACCCATTGCGAAATAATTTTTCCAAAAAAATATTAATAGGTACTAAAAAAAGTAGTCAGACCATGAAAATACAGTGAGTTCAACGCTCTAAAATTGCAAGTAAATGTGTGTGTCAGTGTTAATGCTCACAGTTATCTGGAAGAAGTCTTAGAACTCATCAATTCATAAAAGTTATTTATTGGCGATAATTTCATTTTAATACATGACAACACTGATGAATTACCCGGACGAGATCAATTTTCACCGATTACCATGGCCAGCTCGTAGTCCTAACCTGAATGCAGTTGAACACGTCTAAGACAATCTCAAAAAAAGGATTCGAAGTCACAGACCAGCTTTTACTACCATTAGAAAGCTAAAAGCTTAAGCTGTTGAGGAATGGGAGAATATTCCCCATAGTGAGATTTAACACGTACTGAACGAGTTTCCAAATCAATTACAAGAGGTCAGGAGAAAAAACACTTATTATTAATGTGACAATAAAAATGCTGATTTTTCTTAAAATCAATATTTCAGACATTTTTTTGTAAGGAAGCTCTAATTTCACGTTTTTTCATATCCATACAAATAAATTAAATTAGAGTGTCTGTTTGTAATATTAAAATAACCGCTTTTTACTAAGTACATTTGGATGTGTACATGGTACATATACCAAAACAACATTTTTTACAATTTTTGTCTGTCTGTATGTTTGTTGGTTTCGGCTAATCTCCGAAACGGGTCGATCTATTTCCACGGGACTTTCACAGGCAGATAGCTGGTGTTATAAGGAGTAACTTAGGCTACTTTTATTTTGAAAAAAGAATTGGGGCTTCGCGCAAAATATATAAATAGCGAAGCCGCGCGGGAACTGCTAGTTTATCCATAAATAAATCATTTTATTAGTCTACACTTAATTTAGCATGGTTCTTTTTACAAAAGCAATTAAATTACAAAGGAATTTTGAAGGAATCGACATGTAATAGGTGGCCGGTTAATTGTGCCTCTGAGTGTATAACTCCACCTAACCTGCGAAAACATATCCCTTTAAAACTTCGACCTCATAGAGTTGCAGAGTTGTAAAAAAATTATTTGGTATCTGGAAAATTTTAATTAGGCTATAAGAAAAGCTAATAAACTCCAACTTCTATGATACCTGACTTGAACAGTAAACGCGAATGCTAACAATGCCGCTATTACAATACAATGTTCCAATTTCGAATATTGGAACGTCTATTTTCTTCAATGCGCAATAGAAATGAAAATGTTTTTTTTTTTTGTTATTATTTGCGATTGTACTGAAAAAGAACTCGTTTATTGAAAAAGGATATTCACGCGTCTATGTTAACGATATATTTTCTACTTTTAAAAAGTCTTATCATTATTTTTCAGTTTGTTTCTAATGTAGACGGTATAATATGTAAAAAGGTCTGTCTTATTGTCTATTGTAGTATTCTAGTGTAGCGTAATAGATTTAAAATAAATAAAATTAAATTATTTATTATAGTATCAGAAAGTATGGTTGTGGAATCAGTATTCCCGATGTAGTCTTTTCTTAGCAAAACACTTAAGTTTTTATTTATAAATGTATAATAGGTACATAGTAACCTACACCTTTCAGTATGGGCAAAAGAGTAAAGTTTTATATTAAAATAAACATTTTATAAAATATGTTTAAAAAAAAATTAAACTGAAAGTTTTGAAGCTTCGGCTTTAATTGAATAGGCTAAGATTTGTCACAATGTCCAGTGGTACTTATTGGGCAATTTCCAGTTCCTGGACTTTGAGAACGATTTAATTAAGATAATTTATTAAGAAAATTTCCGTAACTGACACAGAACCGCGCGCCATTATAAAGGGTTTTAAGACTACGAGAGTACCTACAACTTATAATGCCCTCGTAGTGAAGAGTCTTAGTAGGCAGACGAAAATATAAAATGTATGGTGAATGATATTTAAAAAAGACGTTTCGAGTGGGCTCTACTTATAGCAAAAATTTGGACAAAAATGTTAATATTTACGAAACATCATGTTAATGCATCGAAGTCGTGTCGCATCGTGTGTGCCTTCGATGCATTAACATGATGTTTCGTAATTTTCTCTTTTAGTAATAAGTTGCATCTTTAGTAGATTTATCTTTCATAAAACCAAATTGGTTATTGGCCATAACATCATTTTGTTCAAAAAATAGACCACGGATATGTTATTCCCCTGTAATAGTAATAATTTATTGTCACAAAAGTCTTAATTTACATAATCAGACTTGAAGCCGCCTTTCAATCAAATAGTATGCGTGTATCAGACTTGACCAAACTCGTATCATATCGTACTTATTTAGACTAGGTTAGTTACTGTGTGTGTGCGTGTTTGAGTGAGTTGTAAGTACCTAAGTGTGTGTGTAAACGTATGATGTTACTGTATATGTGGCAACAGTGCTTCTGTGTCTGGTATGGCAAGAATTTAATCCACTCAGTTACTCTGGCTTTACATTCATGAATAACAGTTCCCGCGCGGTTTCGCTCGCGTGTACCTACTTATTTATATATTTTGCGCGGAACCATAATTCTTTTTCCAAAATAAAAGTAGCCTTATAACACCAGCTGTCTGCCAGTGAAATCCCAAGTCCCGTAGAAATCGATCCACCCGTTCCGAAAATTAGCCAAAACAAACAGACAGACAGACAGGTAGACAAAAATTTAAAAAACTGATTTTTAAGCTTAGGTATCGTGCAAATAGCACAGCTGTATGAGCTTAAAAAAAAACGAATATTTTGACATTTCAAACAGACACTTCAATTTTATTTATTTGTATTGATATTTGAATGCATAGTAATTTCTGTATTTATTTTACTATATAGCTGAGCTTAACGTTCTTAATATTGTGCAGAAGCAAACGCATTTGGGACTGCAGGAACTTTCGCGACGATTTCCTTTTCTTATTCATAGAGAATACCTTCTAGAGTCTACCTCATACATAGGGTATGGACTTATGTTTTTTTAGTACAGTTACACAATTACAATAATGTAGAGCTTTCTTACAGATAGTAAATTATTTATTTGGTTTAAATTGGTTTAAAAAGTGTTAAGAATATAAATTTATATAATTTTAGCTAGCCCCGGCTTCGCACGAAATCATGACTCGCTCTATCTATTCGTGAAAACATTTTATCGATGTCACCTTTTTATGAATGAGCGTTTCTTTTGCTATGATGATCAATTGTGTTTAGGGATTTAGGGGACCAGTTTGGGCAATCGCTATCTTTAAATTGTGCACATATTTTTCTCCATTTCATTTTCACAAAATATTTCAGGGCTTCAACTAAAACGATAACAGGAAAAAGTAGTAGTAAGTCATTTTGCAAATACCCCAGTGTGGTCCCTCGGTGGACACGCACATAAAAAGACGCAACAATAGAAAACCAATCTAAAAATAGGAAACCAAATTAAAAAATAGAAACTAATTTTCAATAAATTTAAATTAAGAATATTGTGATGAACAAAAAAAAAATTGTATTGTAAAAACGCGTGGGGTACTTTTTAAGATATTTTCATAGTGACTTTACTTTTACCTGTCAATTAATAATTATTTATAACAATTTTATTGACATCAAGCACCCCAGGCTTTTTTACAATAAAATATTTTTACTTTGGTTTTCTATTAAAGCGTGTTTTTTAGTTTTGTTATGACTAAACTTATAACTAAACTATTATTTTTAACTTTTGGGTTGCAGTAGTTCCTATATCGTGTATATATTATTTAGTCCCACTAGTCCTGTCAACAGAACAACTCAACAGGACAGATGGGAATAGAGGATTTTTAATACTTCATTGCGTGGATCGCGCTTTAAATCTTTTTGCAGTTTATTCCAATTTTTATGCAACGGAGAATCCCTGGCGTTATCGGTTAATAATTCTTTTGTTATGAGGAATACATACACTTTTTGTGTTGATCTCAATGGAATCAGTAAGCAAGCGTACACATATTATACTTATAAACACCCACACCAATGCATATTCATGTATATAAATATTTGATTTCGACAGAAACTGTATTGATACAGTCGCATGTTTTCATCGATGCTGTCACGCATTGCCCTTTGCAACGAGTGTATCGTAACACATTCGTCGCATTCGACCAAAAGAATGACCAAAAGTAGCAATCAGTGGCCTAACAATAGGGTGGCAGAGAGAGCACTGCAAGCAATGCCACTGGCCCATGGTCCTAGGGGGCTCCCGGCCCCGACACCAAGGCCCTAAGCATACGAGGCACCAAGAGTGAACTTCCGATGAATTAACCACGGGCCTCCGATGGTATAGTTACGCCACTGGTAGCAATGCAGACGCTCGTTAACGAAACACGCTACTGAATCGCTATTCGCTGCAAAATGTTGCCGTGGGCGACCTCCCTAAAACATACAAAAGTTTAAACTATGCTAGGATAGTCATAAATACATAATAAACTGTCTTTACGAACTCGATAGTCAATATGTGCATGTAAGTATCTTTTATTGCTTGGCCACACTTAACTACTGTATGTTGCTCTGTACCGTTTATGTTATAGACTTATACTATTTCAGGTTCAAATATTGTACGATCTTTATAGTTTTCAATAAAGATATCAACGAAACTCTGAATACGTTGCGAATTATTTGTGTTCGAACGTTTCCGCAATGGTTTTGCAGAAAGACACAAAGTGTTGAACTACTGTTTCAAATGTATTATTCAAGTACAAGTGGACGTAGTAAATTACTATTTCCAATCGATCTCTATTGCAATACAAATAAAATAAAACCTACCATAGAAAACTACGGTAGGATTTTTTTTTTTTTTTTTTTTATTTCTACTTGTTTAATAGCATAAAATCTGCAAAGAGAATGGTTAGGAAAAGAAACTGACTCCTGCGAACCTGTGACACAAAAATTATTTGCTATCTTACGAATAAATCATTTTCAATTATTTGTGTACCGGTCTTAAAAAAAACCGCCTGCAACATACAAAAATAATGGCACCAGAAAGTATTTACAGTAGAGGTAACTTGCGAAGTACCTATGTCGTTTTTCAATAAACCTTTGAAATCCATTTTAATACGAATGTTTGAAGTAATGAAATGAAAAATTATCTTGTTTTCCTTTCCGCAGTGTATAGTTATACCTCAGGACACATACATTACACACATATCCAAAGATCTAACATTTCATTCCTTGCCCTTTCAAAGAGGCGCAGGAAGCAAGGATAATGCTTCTAAAGGAAATTATCTTGAAAACGGTTTCACAGACTTTGATTTACCTTCTTTTGAATTCGATTTGAATTTGTAAATTGAAAGATAATAATTGCAAATATAAAGACAATTGTAAAAAAATTGTAACTCCAGTTCACGGCTTTGGGAAATTAACGTATTAAATAACGTATTAAATCTCTTTGGTGCAAACTATAAGAAGGACGACTTTCGCTCACGTAATGACCTATAATTGTTGATAAAAAATGATCTTTATGTAAGTAGTTCACACACTCGCAGTGTTCCTCTAGTTGCACCTAGTCATCGTTTAGTCAACCCAAACTTCTTTTTTTAATGGTAAATAAAGGACCGTGTAGAACCTCTTTTTAAGGCCTGTCAGCCATCAGCACAATTATAACAGTTACCCGGATAGGAATATCTTCGAAAGAACTTCTGGAAATAGAAACTGAAATATTTGTGGTTCGAAATTTGAACATGCCAGACATTCAAATATCGAACCACTAATATTTGAATTGACGATTGGCACCAGTTCAAACTAATCGCGAGTGAAAAACAGGTGATTTAGAAATGAAACTGTTATTTCACGTCAGAGAAATAAGCTGAGTTAGTGACCATTTTTCGACTCACTTTTCGTGATTAACTGTGTAAAGTTTCTCTTCCTAACCTTCCTATATAGCTTATTCTATTAGTAAAAAAATGTTGTCTTACAATGCTGCTTTTGCACAAATCGCCACTTTTCATTTCTTTTTATCTCAAAAGTATAATATATTTATAACAAAAATTGTATATATGCTGAGAGCTAGGTTTCCTATTCAGATATATTTTTTTAATATTTTATGTAAGTAATTAGAAATTATTACTGTAGTTGTAAAACATAGCCTCTTTATTTACAGTTATGTACATACATCGTTCTGTACTTGAGATCGCCTGGTGGTCGCATTTCGACACAAATTAATTAACTTTAATTTTTTTGGTTCATTGGCCAGTATAACTTGAACTGTCATTGTAGAAACTTACGTACCATGACAGGTCAAAATATTGTAGCATATCAACCTTTGTGTCATGAATATTATATATGTGTGAGAAGGTCTACTGAATTTGTCTTCTGTTTATTTTTTATTGTATAAAAAATGTAAGATTTAACGAAAATAGAAGACTATCGGAAGACTAGGAGTTTAGACACGACCGTGGTGGTTGATAGTCAGCTCGTTGCAAGATATCTTTACTATATTATAAAGATAGTTTGTTTGTTTGTTTAGTTGAACGCGCTAACCTCAGGAACTGGTTCAAATTATTTAGTGTTGGATAGCCCATTTATCGAGGGAGGCTAAATAACATTACACTACAACCAATACGAGCGAAGTATCAATGAAAAATGTTGCAAAAACAGGGAAAATTTACAAACGCGGACAAAGTTGCGTGGGTCAGCCATATATATATATATATATATATATAACATAAGAAATATAAGAAAGTCCTCTCGATAAAGTTTTTGCAAGTATAACCACGCAGGAGAGTGCTTCAACATATACCGGACGCATTTCGCTTGATGTAATTTTAACTTTTTTTTTAATTTTGGCTTTCTGCTCTTCTATACATAAACTTTAAGTATTCCAACTTTCGCAGGATTTTCTTAAAGATGCGTGCAAATAACCCTGTTCAAGTATTAATATGTAGATATCTATGCCTTCACACCAATTATTGTATACGTCATATCGTAGTCACAGAAATTATCTTCCAAGCAGCCAAAAAAGGGTATCTATTCGCTTCCAATCTCGGTCACGGTTGCGAATTGGATCAAACGGAGGTTTATCCAGCGTTCCGAAAAATCCAGAGACTGCGAAGACGTTCGTCCCAAGGGCGTTGTCCGGCTATACTGTTACCCAAGATGCATTGCAAGGTTTCCTAGTACCGCAATACCATAGCAGTAAAGCGAGACCGGCAATAATGTAACAATGAATGAAGGATTTAATCTTAAAGGAATTTGTTTACATTGCTCAAAATGCGCTGTCTAATCGTGGGCACAATTCATGGAAATCCAACGACAGTAGTGTCTACAAGGCAAAGGGTTCCGCATAAATTTACATCGAAATAACTATTTCCAAAGCCCCTCATCCCTTAGTTGAATTGTAAAGTTTTAACGTCCGATCTTATTTTGTACCTTTAGGATTTATAATTAAATTAGTTTGGGGAATATTTGCGATTGTATTTGTAATTACGGTTCCATGTAGATGTACATACATATCGATCAAGATCCCAGGGTCGCCAGACCCTACTTATTTGCTGACAAATAAAATGTTTCATTTTATTAGTAGTATTAGTTGAGACCAGGGATGTTGCGGACATTCGCATCCGCAACTGCGGCACTTCATCAATCATCGCATCAATTCGGACATCTGCATCCGCAATAATCAATGCTGGATGGATGTTCATGCAGATGCAGATGTAGTGCAAGTCACGACCAATAGGAGGGAAGATTTTGGTGACAAGATCCGACGCGTTTGTTATTGTGTATCAGGGATATTGCGGATATTCACATCTGCATTCGGAATTGCGGAGCTTCCACATCGGTTTTGACATCTGCATCCGCAACATCCCTAGTAGATACTATAAAGTTATGCATACCTACTAGCTTGGGCCGACGTTCTATTTTCAGGTACAGGTGCGAAAAATGCATGAAATCTTTGGTCACTTTCACACGTACTATATCGTTAAAAAGTTATTATCAATATTGCTAGATAGTTTCCGTAGGCGCTTATTTACACCTGATGCTTTAAAATACGAAATAATAACGTACGTTTACTTAAAGTCTGAGTCTTAATTTTTATATCCGATGTTTAGAGAATGATTTTACTCCACAATAGCACGTGTCGGTATCTATAAAGCAAAGGTTAAATGGGTTGAGATTGAAGTCTGATCTTACTTGACTGGTATTTGACATGATGTTGTAAACGAGCTGGAATCTTTGTATCCGATTATGGTCCTAAACGAAGTCAAGAATACAGCTCAATACGTGCAAGGTAAAGCTACTTCCCAATCTAGCAACTTCAGGTGGAAATATTTCTCCATTCTTTGAACCCACCGTTAGGTATACACCGACGCAGTGCATGAACAGTTTTTTTAATGAATAATAGCTCTGAACGATTGAAATTATATACAACCTGTGGCGAATGTTACCAAATGTAACGCCACTGTGTCGAATGCGTTGATTTTTTTGAAGTGAAAACTTCTTTAGCGGCGTTGTGCACTTTTTGGGATGGGTAAAAAATGTTAAACTCGCGTCAGGACACTTTTTTTTTTTTTTTTTTTTTTTTTTTTTTTTTTTTTTTTTTTTTTTACGTGTGGAATCCCCCACGGGTCGTCACCCCACCTGGGCTAAGCGGTAGGGTGGTATGTCGGACTCGAACCGACTAAAACCACACGGTGTTCCATCACAGTCCATACTACCAGGGCCTCAGGTGTACCCTTAGAAGGAAATCCCTGTGTACCCTGGCAGACTTGGCCGCCTGTTAAACAACAGGCGACCCCACTGCGTTGTGGGGGATTTTGTCCCCTATCATTAAGAGAGGCACGCGCGGAACACGGCGCCACCGTCTCGGGCCTGCTTCTGCTAGGGCGTCGGATAACCCTGTCCGTCGCCCCCAGGCAAGCGCTCATGGAGGCCGGAGATCCACTTGTTCTCTCCGGCGCCTGGTGCGTCTTCTGCGGGATGGGAGAGTACTAGTTCTCTCCCGTTCCCTTTCCGCCGCCTCCTTGGCATACATTACCTCCTCGCAAAACGAGGCGGCGGAATCCCACGCTCTCTCGCTCTGGACCATGGACATAATCATGGTCTCCAGCGAGAGGCTACCCATACCTATGGCCGTCGCGAGGTCAGCACGCTGCTGCGTCCATGCAGGGCACTCCACTAGAGTGTGGAGTGCGGTATCCTCGCGGCAGCCCCCGCAGTGGTGGCACACAGGCGTTGGCTCCCGGCCTATCCGACACAGATACTTCCCAAAACAGCCATGTCCAGTAAGTACCTGCGTCATCCGGTAGGAGAGGCTGCCATGCCGCCTCTCTAGCCAATCCTCCATGACGGGTCTTACCGCCACGATCGTGGCGTGCCCTTGACCTATGACATTGCCATTAGGTACAGAAATGAATCAATCCTCTTTTTTTTAAGTAAGTACATATTTATTTATTTGTATTTATTATTTATTTATTATCATAAGGTATTAAAGAGTTAATGGCCTTTTTAACATATTCAAAAAATATTTAAAACATGTAGCAAAATCTGGTGAAGGAGTTTTTAGTCATATTCTTGTAGTTTTGAGACTGTCCGTGTGACAAAGCCGCCTGATTATTGCTCTTAGGCCTCCTGTTTGTAAATTCATCAATTTCGCGAAAATATTTGAGAGATTAGCTTTGAAATTAGGTACCTTTAGGTACCTAATTTCAAAGCTAATCTCAGTTTTTGAAGTAAAAACTTCTATAGCGACGTTGTGCACTTTTTGGGATGGGTAAAAAATGTTAAAGTCGCGTCAGGACACGTGACCTGATCGAAAATTCGTAAGAAGGAGCCGAGTTTCTTATATTTAAAAAAATATAACATTCGAAATTCAAACATTTATGAGCGGCCAGAAGCGCAGAACTTCCAGTGTACCCTATGTATACATTTAGATATGTTTTTACCTACTTTTATTTTTAACCTAATTATATATATACAGATGTGTGTGTATATGTATATGCAAATACATTGTGAAGTTATGTTTTCACTTCTGACGTGCAGGTGCAGTCCTACGACTGACTGTTTTTTTTTATAATTTTAGTACTAAAATCGAATACACATACGTAACCAGCATCCTATTAAATTAAATAACATACTGTGTGAGGGTCAAAACTCCTAGTTTAAAAATGACGACAAGGTAGTGAAAAGATACCCGAGGGAAAATTTCGAAAAATAAAATCTGTAAAAGACAGTTCAAAGATTTGAACAGTTGGATCAAAAACCTCACCTGCCCACTTTCATCTGATTATTTAAGCCATTAGTACGCTGCAATCATTTCAGGGTAGAACTCGAAGACAAATATACCTACTACTGGTTTTGCTCAAAATGATTTTCAAATATACGATTTATGCGACGGAGAATAAATACGTAAACAAAATAATGTTAAAGATGATAGTTTTATTAGTTTGCTACTCTTATAATACCTAACAACTTCGTAATCGTAACGTAAATCACTACGTGACCGGCTTTCACCACGTCACTAAAGTAAGGAGCAGGAAGGATTTTGTTGAATTATAGATGTGTTGTGTCAACATGTTACGAGGTTCACTAATATTAGTGTGAAACACCAACTCACGACTTTATGCGTTTAATATAAATTACTAAATATATTACATTATAACACAATAGCTTTTTGGTTACCCGACGTTTCGATCGAATTGCACCGATCGTGGTCACGACTGATGAGAGCTCAGCGACGCCTCCGTGAAGTGCGAGTTTCAGCAACTACCCGCACTTGGTATTCACTATTTTTATTTTTATTCGTACTGTCGGTACTTCGACACACTACACTTATGACGTCCTTTGAATACTGTCAAGAGTGTACTCGTATTTGCATGCATAGCATTTGCTGATGACGGGATTCCAAGATGTTGATAAGCGGTACCCATCTTCTCATTGTTTTTTTTTTTATTCAAGTGCTTCACGTAAGAACTAGTATGGAGAAACAGTGACGGTCGGTTGAAAGGATCTGTGGTTGGTATAATACAATCCAGTGGTTTGGACCTGACTCCAGCAAATGCTCCGCTATCGCTGGCGGTTAATTTGGCGGTTTTTTACAGGTGTGATGTGTTCTTTGACCCGTTTTGCGTAGTTACCTTCTAAACAGTTTGTAAGCAAAAGAATGTAGTCTTTAGACCGTTGTCAGATCAGTTGTATGCTCTTGTGGAGATTTTGCTTTCCTGTGCCACCACGCTGTCATATTACTCCTTTCCTTAACGATGGAAACATGATGAAAATGTCATCACGCAGGAGTGTTCATTTCGCTTTAGTGCTCTTTGAAGTGATTTTAACGAAGCGGCCCGAGGACTTGTACAAAAAACTCTCGTGGTCCAGTGACCATAACAAGCATAAAACTCGAGCTTCTTCATACCAACTGGTTACACCTAAGCATCAAACTGCCGCTTTCTGTGGAAGTTTTAAATTAGCTAGCAGAACTGTGTTTTGGGACTCATTTTTTCTGACGAATTCCGAATTCTTAGACACAAAACAATTTATATTTCTAAATAAAAAACGCTTACATATTATAACCCGCCCCGGCTTCGCACGGGTACAAATTATACACCAAAACCTTCCTCACGAATAACTCTGTCTATTAGTGAAAACCGCATGACTATCGCGAACAGACAGACAGACGCGGCGGGAGACTTTGCTTTATAATATGTAGTGATTAATTTCACGTCAGTCATTAAAAACATTACAATAAACATTGCGATGCGTTCTCTTTATTAGCAAACGAATAAACTTAATTTTCATTAGTAAATAACCTTTAGTAGTTGTTTATGGAATCTATTCCGCGAACTAAGCGTCATTATTTAAATGTAATGAAAACCCCGCGTAAGGAAGCACAGACTAAATAAGACTGGCAAACCGATGCGTTTAGTTTCTGCATAATATACACGTATTATTTATTATGTTCATTTATTTAAATGGTATATTATTTCTAATATTGTTTATTGTTTTTATATATTATTTTATACTATTTATCATATTATTCAAACAGTTTAAATTTATTCATTATATATTCATATATATCTGTCAGGTTTTAGTTATTTTCTCCTTTCTCTCTCACTGTAATAGCCTGGCTGCTCTCCGACATCACTAGATGTTAGCAGAATACCAGCGCTACTTCGAAGAGGTAGCATTACGCTGAGCTAACGACCATTTTTAACTCATGCAGAGGTATTTTTGCAATCAATCAATAACTTTTATATAAATTTTCTAAAATTAAATTTATTAACATTAGTAAATTATTTGTGTTAATTTTACTTTTTATTTCCCATTCTCTCGTAGGCTACTTTTCTGAAGTTTCACTTCTGCCGTCTGTGAATTGCACACACACACACACACTTTTTTTGTCATTCTAAACCATAATTTATAAAAAGCATCATCGCAAGATTAGAAGAAGTTGACAGGTTTTACGTTTGAGCTCTTCGCTGCGCTGCGGCCTTGGTATCACAATGTAGTCGTAAAAATATAACTTAGTTTTTCTGAAGTGTCATTCTCGTGCCTTAAGTTTACACTTATGTTAGAATGTAATGGCAGGATCGTGGGTTCAAATCTCGGGTCAGACAAAACTGTAAGGGTTTATTTCTGTTAAAAAAAAATTACCAGGAGCATTTCCCAAAAAAAAACAAAACAAGAAGAGAGTTTCTACAAGTGTCTGGTATTTGATAATACATTCATTGAACCATGCTGGAATCTAAACGGTTTTTTTCTCTTTCTTCAAAGCCCACAGAAACAAAAGTCAGCAATACAAAAGAAAGACTTAAACACTGTTGTTCAATTTATTTCATTTAAGTTGGAAACGATTCCTGAAATAATTTAAACCTTGTCTAGTGCTATTATTTCCTTCTTCGGGTCAGACTTGTAACTGTTGAGCTGCATCAATACAAATAAATACATTTTGAAGTGTCCGTTTGTAATGTCAAAATAATAGGGTTCCGCGCAAAATATATAAATATGTTTTACCCCACTAATATTATAAATGTGAAAGTTTGAATGGATGGCTGGATGGATGGATGGATGGATGGATGTTTGTTACTCTTTCACGCAAAAACCACTAAACTGATGGCTATGGATTAACGCGCTACGCTACTTTCTATCCCGGTATTCCCACGGGATCGGGACTTACGCAGGTGAAACCGCGGGGAGCTGCTAGTGTTTCATATAAATTTAGTCACCAAAGGTCGAAATACTACCGTAATTTATTACATTATTGATAACGATAAAGCAAAGTGTCGAAGGAAAAAAATACTTATTGATAACACTAAAGCTCGTCTATACAACAAATAAGTGAGTCTGACTCGCACTCAGAGGGTTCCGTAAGCAAACAAACTTGTATGTAGATAGTACGTCCATCTCGGGAATCAACTCCCTTAGATTATTGCCCGTCTTTTCCGAAAGACAAACTTAACTTTGCAGTCGTAAAAATACTGTCTCATACATCGATTTACAACGAAGTCAACTTTTCAACCGCAAAATATAAGTTTTGTCTGCAGTTTTGCTCGCGTAAAAGTTATTAGATTGCGCAAAAGTTATATTTATAATATTACTTAGTTAGAATTAGGATCTGGAGAAAAGTTACGGTTCACCCACCACTTAATATGCTTACATCAAAGCGAGATAAAGACACTAAAAACGCTTTAAAATAAAGTTAAACGGATTTCAATAAAATACTAACAAAGACCATTGAAAAGTGAAAGCGAATTTCAAACTTAATTGAAACGACTACAATACATGAGACACTTTTTTATTTTATTAATAATATCTCACTTATGTGCATGTTGTCGTCTTTTAAGTCGGTAGTCCTTTCTGAAGTCGGTAAAAAATTCATGCTTATCGTTTTACACTTGAATTCAAAGTAATTCACCAATGTCAATTTCCAACGCATAGAATAGCGGGCACTGGAAGATTGTTGGGTTTATTATTTTCTTCAAAGATATTGTTCATCAACTTTGTAAACCGCAGGCTTTACGGAAGAACATTGAAAAGAGAAAACCATTAGTGCGTCACTTTAAAAAAAAAATACATGATACAGCAAAAAAAAAGGTTCCATTCTTCGATCATGAACCTTTACGCGCGTTTATTTTTTACAGAACCATTAGGAAAACTTTGCTTTTAACACATTTATGATATGAAGCCATTTGGACAAATGAGTATCCCTTTTACCTATAACTGTAACAGCTTTGGGGCAACGGTTTGTATGTTCTATTTCTCTTTACGCTACTGAGCTCAATCGTCAGCTCTCCTCATCGACTCTCCATCTGGCGGTAGGGTATTCTATACTACTCACCTACTCATTTGTATTATATCTAGGGTCTAGGGTAGGTATCAAAGGGTTGACAAATATACAAATATGTACAAAAATGTACAAAGGACATCTGGACCCAAAACAAGTATCAATGAATTAGACGAACTGTTTGTCTAACGTGTCCTATGCGAAGATCGAATCTTTAACATTCGATGCTATGGCTGTAGGTAAAATACTACCTACTTGGTGTACAACCACGGTATTGAATGTTGAACCTCTAGATACTCGTAACACTGGCTAATCACGATCTCTTGAAGGTACTTCCGCAGTAGGTTAGCTCCAATTCAAGCAGAAGGTGCTGCTGTGACCTATCTACCTACAAGAAAAATACTTCCTCTACATTAAAAACTAAATAGACAAAATACGTCATGGTGAAAACTGTGTCCGGCCTGTTTATTTTTATTTTATTTCAAAATGGTGTTTAATATTATAGTCTTAGTTGGTTTATACAAGGTTTTTACACAAATAAATTTTGTCGTGGGAGAGCCATGCTTCGGCACGTATGGCCCGGCTCGACCGGAGTGATACCACAGCCTCACAGAAAACCGGCAGTGAAGCAATGCTTTTATTGCTTTCACCGAATGAGTGTGATTACTGGAGGCCCCCTTTCCTAGCCCCCTCTTCCCCTCTACCACCTTTCCCCTATTCCTACCTTAAAGGCCGGCAACGCACTTGTGACTCTTGAGTTGCAGATGCCCATGGGCGGCGGTAGTCATTTACCATCAGGTGACTCGTCTGCTCGTTTGCCCCCTATACCATAAATAAAAAAAATGAATCGTGTTATATTACGTATCAAGATCCTTCGCTATTATACACTATTTGAGGAAAACCATGTCGCATTTGTCAATGGCCTGCTCGGCATTTAACAAGCGAAGCAGGAAAATCTCAGCAAAATTTCAATAGATATCCATAAATTTTACCATATAAGGGTGATAAGTTGTTTGTTATGTTACGTTATAACTATATTTAGCATTCGGCCTATTTAGTAAAATTATAAATTTCAATCAGGATAAGTTACATTACGAATTTAGTTTCATATCATTCAATTATAATACATTTCATATACATCAATAAAACAGAATTATTACAGATGGATAGAAAGAGAGATAAGACGTCCACGTCCACATTCAACTGAAATAATGATACTCAAGCTTACGTACCCGACAGATGCTTAGCATAGCTAAGAATCACTTTATCTTAATCAGTTTTCTTATAGAAAAAACCTGCCAATCCGTTTGGGAGCTGCAACGCAGACAGATATAGGTGTTATGTATCAGAACATAAGTTGTTATTTTATCACCCACGCAACTTACGTCTTATTGCGTATGGAAGGTTTGTTCACTGGTATCATTTGCACGCATCATTATAAACAAGCAAACAATAAGATTACATACTATGTCACGACGCGACGTTGATTACATATCAATTGAGTAGAAACTGACACGCAAGTAATCATATTTTATCTTCACCCTCATCTGGGTATACCGTACCCTTACCGTACCTTTCGCGATAAGGTAAGGGTTTTCTTACATGCTATAGCAGTAGTATGTAATCCTAATTCTAACTAAGTCCTACTAATATTATAAACGTGAAAGTTTGTGAGGATGTATGGATTTTTGTTACTCTTTCACGCAAAAACTACTGAACCGATTGCGATGAAACTTGGTATGGAGATAGCTGGAGACCTGGATTAACACGTACACACAACAAATTTTTATCCCGCACTAGGCTTTAGGCCCAACTAGTAATATTATAAATTTAAATGTAACTTACGTAATCTACTAACTAACTAACTAAAAACTAGTCACACATAATTTAAAGGATGAGGTGGGACACAGCAGATACTTCAGTCCGGATTGCAGCAACGTGACTGGAGAAGTATCTCTCTGTGTCACTAACATAAAGGACCGTAGTTAACCAGCACTACAATCGTAGTTTGGCTGGTGAGTGAAGAGTGGAGTCTCTCTAAATCCGTAACCCTCTCGTTAGTTCGCAGCTCAGAAGTAAAAACACTGATATTGCGACTGTTTATAGCCTCTGGCAACCGCTGAACATCAAGGGAAATGTGTGCTTTTAGTAACTTCAATAAACACAAAAACTCTTAAAAGAAAGAACGTCTCAAATAGAAACCTTGTGATGCTCTACACAGTCTGTCAGTAAATTTCTTAATATCTTTGTAGCCATTTACAACAGCAAGGACTAAAGTGAACCTCAAAAACTATTTTAATTATTCAGTAGGTATTTTACTTTATCAGACCTTTTCACAGCTGTCGCTTTTCTCTCAGCCCCTATAACCCGCATTAAGGAAAGATCCATATCTTGCTGCGTCCTGTTATCCTAGTACCTTTACATACGCATTAGCATATAAATTAAAGCTTCCTAATCGCGCCGCAAGATTTATTTATTTACTAGCAACCCGCCCCGGCTTTACACGGGTAGTAAAGACATCTTCAGCAATCATCAACATATTTCAACCAATTTACACAAAACATAAACAAATTATACACCTAAACCTTCCTCGTGAATCTGTCTATTGGTGAAAACCGCATGAAAATCCGTTTAGTAGTAGACGCGGCGGAGGACTTCGTTTTATAATATGTAGTGATAAACACTTTCTGCATTTTACATTGCACGAGGTGGACTTAGTGTTAATACCACGTAGCAATATCGACCAGTCAACCTTTGGGTTTATCTTTCCAACACACGGAGATGGCATTGATATAGAATTTGACAATCCATCTACATACTTGATGAATAACTTTGTAGTGTTAGTATAAATAGATTTGGTGGGGTCGCCTTGCTTAACAGTCGGCCAAGTCTGCAAGGGTTCACAGGAATTTCCTTTCTAGGGTACACCTGAGGCCCCGGCAAAAAGACCCATTGACTGAACACTGTGTGGTTTTAGTCGGTTCGAGTCCAAACTAACACCTTCCGTTGGCCCGCTGACCCGTGGGTGTTGCTGACACGAAAAAAAACAATGTTTAAATGGATATTTCCTTACAAAAAGTGTAAAATGAAGATTACGATAAACAATAAACATTATTAACAAGTTTACTGTGTGTTTTAATCAAATGTTTAAAACGATAGCTATACTGATTAAAATTAATACAATTTCAGCTACACACCTGTCAATATTACCCACCAACGCCAAGAAATCGGTAAGGTACACCTGAAAACCACATACATATCGAATAAAGTACCTTATTTCTCGTCCTCTAAATCCCTTCAATATTTGAATATGACATTTCATTCGCATGTCTAAGTATTATGTGCCCCAATATGATTTTCCTGTAAATAAAATACCGATATCCACAAAAGTTTGAGATTTCATGGCGGCATATAGAAATGAATCACATCAATAAGAGTTATAACAGAAAGATTTGCCAGAACGAATGTGCTACCAAACGGTTTCATTTAAATCTATTTCGAGTCAGGCTCCTACTACGGGTTTGTAGTGGCATCGAGTCGAGTCGACATCGTCTAATCTTAAAACGAACGCTACTTTTTCGTTTACATGCTGACCGTATTTTTTGCGGTGTAATTGATCCGTGCTATCGTTCTCGTTTCTAACCGGTGACTTACTGACTAATTACGGCAACCAATTTGTGTGTAATCTATAGCTAACTATTAAACAATGACACGGCATTACAGTGTGGCGAAATTAGGGTTGATAAACCAATTGAGAAGGTAGATGTCAGGTTAGAGGATTAATAATAATAACTTAACACATCCCACACACGGCCGTCTGATCCCAAACTACGCAGAGCCTGTACTATGGTTACCAGACTGCTGATAAACATTCTTATATATTTATAAATACATACATATTATAGAGAACAAATAATCATGCTCATCATACAATTATTTGTCCTAAGTGGGAATCAAACCCACGGCCTCTAGCTCAGCAGTCAGGATCAATAACGACTAGTCCAACCGGCCAGTTATGCCAGTCATGAGTTCAGTGAAACTCAGTTCAAAAAACAGTAATATTTTATTTTTTAATACAGCTTGTAATGTAAGTGTATTTGCCGTGCTAATGTCTTGCCGTAAGTACTAAACTTTCAGCTGAGACCTGCACTGCAGTTATTCCGTCTTGGTAACGAATTTTTAGGGCTTCGATGGCAGTGCTAGCACGGTTCTGTTATTAGGCCTGGCGGGATGAATACAGCAGAAGTGGCCGTAAGCTACAGTCTGAAATCTGGTAGGGGATTCACTCAGCAGCAGAAGGGCCGCTTGTTAGCTGACGGATGATTATACGGTGCCAAATTTTGTACAGGTGAAAAAGAGAGATAAAGAGGCTCGTTCACATGTCTTGAGGAAGTTAAAAAATGCATCATGTTTTATGGTCTAATAGTTTAAACTCGAGTCCAATGTTCGAAGTCATAAAAAAAAAATAGTCAGTCGTAGGACTGCACGTCAGAAGTGAAAACATAACTTCACAATGTATTTGCATAAACATACACACACACATCTGTATATATATAATTAGGTTAAAAATAAAAAGTGGGTAATAACATATCTAAATGTATACATAGGGTACACTGAAAGTTCTGCGCTCCTGGCCGCTCATAAATGTTTGAATTTCGAATGTTATATTTTTTTAATATAAGAAAGTCAGCTCCGTCTTACGAATTTTCGATCAGGTCATGTGTCCTGACGCGAGTTTAACATTTTTTACCCATCCCAAAAAGTGCACAAAGCCGCTAAAGAAGTTTTCACTTCAAAAAAATTTTTGAATACAATGGTAGGGTAAGATTTGAACCATGAGAGGGCATTTTCCAAACACTTGATTGAATAGTCCCTCCAGAGTCCATCCATCACTCGAGTATCGGCATAGACGATTTATTCAGCCTTTATTTTGTATTAATGTTAGAGATGCCCCCTTTTATGCCGTTAATAAAATTTACATAGTACTAGAAAGGAATATTTTAGAGGGTTTTGTTTTAGTTTTATTTTATGATACTCTTCATTTCAACGAGGCTGTAAAATCAGTAAATCTTTTTTATTGCGGCAAAGAACGTCTACAGGTAAGGTTACTAGATACCGTACAGATTTCTGCTCTTCTGCTCTCTGCTGCTTCTGTAATTATAACCACCCGATTGTACAGGGTTTACTAGTTAGTTTCTTACTAGAATAGGGGATTATCTAATCATAAATTTAAAACACCCCGACTCGAAAATCTCTTCAACGATTAGAAAAAATCTGATGATCTTTGAACGGCTGAACAGATTCTTATGAAGAACACTCTCGATCAAGTCACCTTTCAAACAAAAACAACGCACTTAAAACTACTACGATGCCACAGACACGTCAAACTTATAACACCACTCTTTTTGCGTCGGGGGTTAAAAAAGATAGGGCACAGTAGATTTCTATTCGTACTAGAACCCCTAAACTGGCCCAGTAACACCGTCGTATAAGCCATATAAAATAATACCGTTAATTTTTTTTTTTTTTTTTGCTTGCTTACACACCTGCCAAATCTCCTCCTAAAGGAAATTAGGGCTGCTAATAACACATAAATACTAAATCTTAAATATAAAAATTTCGTGTCAAGTTGTTTGCTCGCGATGAACTCGTAAACTAATGAACCGATTTTAATTAAATTTTAGTACAAAATGTGCAGTTTGGTCCACTTAAGGATAGTTTTTTTTTTTACATTGCTAATAACCTGCATTAGATTAATTAAATTTAATTTAATTAATCTAAGCTTAAAATTAAATTAAATTAGTTTAAATTAAATTTGATACTTTATGTAAATAAGCTCGATACTTAAGACTTAAAAGGTTTATTTATTTTTTGCTTTTTAGTTCTTTTCGTCAGTTTAATTTTTTGTTAAAAAGATTTTTATACTGCCTGATATTGCACCTCTGAGGAGTTTTTGTTGGCAAGCTGGATGGCTCCACGCTTAAAAATTATAATCAAATTATTTATTGATACAATTATGTGTACTAGAGATCGCGTGGTGGTCGAATTTCGACCATGGTTTTTTCATTGGCCAGTATGACTTGAGCTGTCATTGTATAGACTTACTTACCATGACAGGTAATCACATATACTGGACACGTGCAATTTCATTAAGCCGTTTTCACGTTATATTTAAAGTTGTAAGACCTATTGTTTAAAAAAAAATAGCTTTCTGCACTTCTTCTATTTATAAACTCTAGATATTCCAAAATTCACGTTACTACAAAGGGGTACAAAGAATTCTCTTCGCGTATTAATATAATTATATTAATAATGAAAATAATAATTGTCGATATCGCTGTTCCTCATGGCGAGAACCTCATGAAAGTTGAAAAAGAAAAACAAATCAAATATTTGGATTTGTCTCACGAGATTGTCGATATATGGACCGTTGGTTCGGCGATCATTGTTACTATTATCAAATCTGCTCATGGATTGATAGCCAAGAGCCTCGATCAACACCTTAAGAGGACTTATGCAGAAGTTCTCCTAGATACGGCCCATATAGTGAGGAGGTTCCTGTCTTTGGAGCCCTAACTACCAGTGTCTTGATCCCTGTACCCGATGTCAGTAGTCTATTTTTTATATTTTTAAATATTTATTTTGTTTTATACATATTTAAAAATATAATATATTAATAAGTTCTAAGTTGAATAAACAAGAATAATATTAACTTGACACATCTCACACACAGCCATCTGATCCCAAACTAGGCAGAGCCTGTACTATGGTAACCAGACTGCTGATAGGTAAACATACTTACATACACACATCAAAAAGTCTAAGCAACATGTACGGTTTTGAACTTTTGAACGATTTTTACTATTGTAATATATTTATATTTCTTTTATAAATAACTAGCGACCCGCCCCGGCTTCGCACGGGTGCAATGATGATACTAAATATACTACAGAATGTCTTTATATACAACGTTCACAGCTTTTTGTCATTAGACAATACAAATATGTTTTCTTCAGAGGTTACTCTTGAAAGAGCGACATATAATTGGCAATGTGAAAAACACTCAATGCTCAAATCTAAGCCTGCAACATTGAAAGTTTGACCCTGCGATTTATTAATGGTCATTGCAAAAGATATCTTTATCGGAAATTGTCCGGCCCTCTGGCCGGTACCGCCGCAACCGCTATGTCCCTGCATTTTAAATCTGTAATATCTTCGACAATATTCATTGAAATTACATGCTGGAAAAGCCATTTTGATCTATATTAAATGTACAATGTATTTAAGGTACTTAATTGGATAAGGATGAATGCTGTATTGCTTAAAATCAGTTCGTAAATAAGCCGTTATTTCTCGTAAAAAGTAAAGGATAAAAATGGTTATTGTGGGTTATCCCTAAGAGATAGACATATACCATCGTGGACTTTTTTGTAGACCTTTTTTAGGTGTACAATACTGTGGTACATTATTTTGATCTAACTCGTAGGGTTCAGCCAGCGTTTGCAATGTAAACGCAAAAAAAATGTGTTTATTTACGACATCACATTAGAAACTTCTAAAGTTGTCAGTGTTTCTCTACTATATTATGCATGTATTATACATATAAACCTTCTTTTTGAATCACTCTATCTATTTAAAAAACCGCATCAAATTCCGTTGCGTAGTTTTAAAAATCTAAGCATACATAGGGACAGACGGACAGCAGGAAGCGACTTTGTTTTATACTATGTTGTGATAACTATCTAAGCATTGTTTGATGCATTAGTGACTAAAGCAACTAAGTCCTTCATTCACTTGTTCATTTAATCACAATAATTAACAATATGTGTACCGTAACATTAACATTAAGTTAAAACAAAATTAAAATATCATGTTTTACAAAATTAAATACCGAATGTTTTTTTAATAATTTGATAATTCAATAGAAAGTGTGACCGCCTCTGTTGTTTAAAACTTATCGGCAGCGATTTTTCATTGAATTTATAAGATTGTTTATCTGATCCTGCGGCAATCGCTCCCAATGGAATTTTAACAAGTCTTTCAGTTGTTGGGTTGTCGACACTCCGTCCAGGTTCTCTAGAACACGTCTCTGAAGCATGTCCCATGCGTGCTCGATGGGATCGAGGTCTGGCGATTGTGCAGGCCAATACCCGGATGTTTTCCATTGCCAAGTACCCTCAGGTCCTCCGAGCTGTGTGCGAACGCGCATTGTTACGCATCAGCGTGAAATCTGAGCCAAGACTTTGTTCAAATGGGTGAACATAAAGCCCGAGGACATCTTCAACGTAAGTTTCAGTATTCATATTACCATCTACAAAAACGAGCTCAGTTCGTCAGTTCTTCATAATAACCGCCCATACCATCACTGTGGAGCAACGCAGCCGTTCAGTATTTCCGGGACGACGATACACTCTTACCCTTCTCGTATCAGGCCTAAATCCAAACCGAGACTCAATGCAAAATAAAATTTTATCCCATTGCTCCTGGGTCCATGTCAAGTGTTCCCTACACCATTCGTTTTGACGGGCGCGATTCTTATGGTGTATAGGTGGGCACCTAATTGGGCGTCGCGTCGTGCTCGTAGGCTGTATTCATGCAACCTATTTCTCACGGTTTGGTGGCTAACAACAATACCGCTTAAGAATTGTAGCTTTAAACCTATCTCCCGGGCGGTTAACATCGGCTGACGTCTTGCAATCAGTTGTATGTATCGGTCCTATAGAGCAGTTGTATCCTTCCACGTCCTGGGTACTGCTCAGCAGGATCCCCTGTATTAACATAACGCTGCCCAAGACGGCAAATCACGCTCCTATTGACACCACAATGCCGAGATACCTGGGACTGATTTTTTCCCGCCTGTAGCATTCCTACAGCTCTCTGCATTCAGTCAAATGGCGTCGCTTCATTGGATACATAAAAAAATGACTCACCACTAAATTTTGTTCAAAAACTGTAGTTCTAAAAATGATACAACTGAGATAAATACCAAATTTATCAAGCAACGAAAACACTTCATGTGTTCTCATCGGGAAAAAATAATTAGCTTTTATTTTAATAAAAACAAAACACAATCGAAAAGTTTCTATTCTTAAAATCAGTTAGTATATGTTTCCGAGAACAAAAAAGATTGTATACCAATCTACTTTTCTAGGAAAAAAATTAAATATCTAAGAAAAATTAACATAACATGTAGTTTATGTAAATGATGCGTGTTGCTTAGGCTTTTTTGATTTGTATATTTCTAAATACATACATACACATACACACGATATTATAGATAAATTACACCCAGACCCAGAACAAATGATCATGCTCATCAAAAAATTATTTGTCCTGGGTGGGAATCGAACCCACGACCTCTGGCTCAGCAATCAGAATCACTAACCACAAGACCAACAGGCCAGTCATATTTATTTTGTAGTATAATATTTTAGGATAGGAGCTTATTTGATTATCAAGAAAAAACCAGACGAGTTGTTACAGGAAGCTGTAATCACTAATCATATTTTAGGATCTTGTAGTACAAAAAGATTTTTTTTTTAATTATTGGTTTTCAAGTTATGTCTGTTTAAATTTCCAGGTATTTTTACCTCCGTTTCTCATAAAAGCAAGTGCAAGTAGAATTTTCAAAGAGATGATATATATTATAAAGGCGATCATTATAAATGCTACAAATATTTGGACTGGAAGGAGAATCTGCCGAAGCGGAAGAACAACCCTGAAGTAAAAGTAGTAGACTTGCAACGAATAGTGTATTCGGCCACGTGCCGAATACCGAATATTCTGCAAGCTTCCTGGCCGAATAGCCGATTATTTGGCAAAAGTATTCGCCTAACGCGTGGCACAGGAAACTTTTATCGACATATTTTTGTTTCTTGTTTCTACTTTCACTACGTAATGACCCACCCAAGCACACCCATTTTTTATGGATTGCTACGAGGAGTATTCTACAGAGAAAGCATAACCCATATCGAGACATCGAAGGATAAAACTCAGTTCTCAGGTCAAATAATGCCGGAAAATTCAGAAATATTAGTTCTCTGCAGAACAACTTTCCACTGCAAAATTTTTATTACGATTCAAATGCATGGAGAGATGTTGTTTTTTCATATTATTGAAGTTAATTATCTATGAGTATTTTATTGAGAGACCTCATTACTGTCATCAGACCATTCTTAGCCCTTCCTTAGTATATTACCGATCTGGAAAGTATACGTCATTTGAGGCCTAATAGTACCTGGCTATTCGGTATTTTACCGAAACGTATGAAAGTAGCCGAATAGGCCGAATACCGAATATTTGCCGAATATTCGTTGCAAGCCTAAAAAGTAAGTAACTAGATATAGCCATAATTCTGATTTTTAACACAAGTCAAAAGATCCTTTTTCGACAACTAATTTCAATCACAACCATAGAAATAATCATCGTGATGAAAAATGATTACTAGCGAACAGAATATCTATTTTAGGAATCACATTTCTATGATATTAATAAGTATGTTGTTAACTTTTTTATTTACAAAAAAATTGCATGGCAATGCCATTTGCATTGCCACAGTCCTGCGAAGCCGTCATAAATAATAATAAAAAACTACATTTTAATCATAAACAGTAAATAACCTAAAATGAAACAAGGATCATACTTTGGCCTGCCAAATTTTTTTATGGCCACATTATGAATTCAACGTTGCCAGGTTTTTTAAATGTTTTACACGGTTTTCCGACCTACTCTCTCAACTGTATAACATCTACTTTCCACTTAAAACAATAGCTATTTAATTTTTTTATTGCAAAATCGTACGAAAGAAGGTAGTTATCATTTCATTACCACTCAAATACCATTCAGGTTTCGCGCTTTCAAAATGTCTGTTAAAAAATATACAATACTAGTAGTTCCCGCGTGGCTTCGCTCGCGTACATATTTATATTTTTTGCGGGGAACCCTAATTCTTTTTCTAAAATAAAAGTATGCAAGGAGCTCCTTATAACACTAGCTATCTGCCAGTGAAAGACCTGTGGACATAGGAGATTAGTCGGAACAGACAGACAAAAATTTTTAAAACTGATTTTTAGGCAACTAACTACCTAACTAAAAAAACTATTATTTTGACATTACAAATAGAAACTTCAATTTTATTTATTTGCATGTATGTATTGACGTGGCGTATAATGCATGATGTGTTCCCTGAAAGCAAGGAGATTTTATTAACTGGCAACTTTGAAGTCGTATTTGCTCTCCACTATGTCAATGTCAATTTTGTCCCAAAATATATTATATTTAATTTATATAAACCAGTATGTAACCAAAATAAAATATTTGAACCATCTTATTTACAAATAAAATTATTATATTCACATAGTTATAATGATATTATTTTTATATTCCATAACCAATACTAAAAGCTTTCTAATTGACCGGAACAAGTTCTATACTCCTAAGAACAGCGCCACCTTCATTGTCAAAAAGTTTTCTTGCAGTGACGCTACGTCCGTCGTTATAGTTGCCTCCATTTTGTACGCTCGTCTCTTGTCTATAATTTGGAATAGATCGTCTTTATGGGCATGGTCCGTAGATAATTTTTACTCTTTGGAAACCTTATATTGTGGTCTTTGATAACAAACTGTCAAAACAATGCATTTCCCTAATGTTTTTATTATTTTTTCCAGATTTTACTGGTTGGATAATTATGTGCGTCTAATGAAATGGATACGTGGTCCGATCTTTGTCGGTGCTGTTTGTCTGCCAATTGTGAAGTGTCACTATTAGATACAGAACAAAATATTAATGAAAAGTTTCTTGAGGTCACTACAGTAGAGGTACGTAAAATCCCGCTACTTAAATGATGAAATAGGTGACTCCTTGCGATATAGGTATTTTACTGATAAAATGTCATGGTAGTATGTCATTATCTGAATTATTGACATCAAACATAACCTCAAAGTTGAAGCTTGGAAACGCCGCGAAATTATTATAATTACAAAACTGATAACATTTAGTTCCTGTAAATAGAACAATTTAAACATTCTGATTATTTTCTGTGAAGTATTAGGCTTTTCAAATACTATGTATGTTCCTTTTTAATAATACAAACCTTAGATGAATAATAATTCCAAGAAAGTCAAAAGAGGTTAGTCAACCAATTGCAAATATATTTTTGAAGAAAAATCCTACATTTTCACTAATGTTTTTATGTCCGCTATTTACACATCCTATAGTACTAGGTTTTAGTAAAGGTTTTCTCTTATTTAATTATTTTTATAAAGACTGAAACAATTCTTAAAACAATCTCACATCTCTTTTGCCCCCTACTGACTACAGCAGGTTGGCTCCATGCTATAATTTCTTATTTTAAATTTATAAGGTATATGTTGAAAAAAATGAAAGATGGATCAGGTATTTGTAGCTAAGTTATAATTATTTGCATGATCTTTAATGTGATCAATGGGTATTACATACATTTGAATTCCTTGATTTTCGACCTGGTTTCAACCAGGTTCAACGATTACATAGCCCCACAAAAAGAAAAATGGTTCACCAGACTAGACCATGTCTATCTTATACTTTTAGGGTTGCTGAATCCGAATCTGTGCTCTCTTTAACCAAATCAGGTCAGGGTCAATTGTCAATTGGGTCAATGTGTTTGATGATTAGGTTGTCGTTGATTTTTCGTGTCAAAAGTTTTAAGGATTGAAGTTGAAAAAATGTGGTATAAGGTGTATATATTTCTGGATCAACAGCTTAAATAATTGTATTTTGTGTTGAAAATTTGTTGGAATACAGTTATAAACAATTCTGATTTATAGACCTATTTTTAAGGTTATGAAAAAACTGTCGTGATTTGGGTTCAGCGACCCCATGAACATAAGATAGACATGGTCTAGTCTGGTGTACATTTTATTTATTTTTTTGTGGAGCTGTGTTATATACATGGAATTGTAAGTTTAAAAGTAGATAACATTCTCTAGGTTTATCTCATTTTCATAAGAAATCATTGAATAAAAATTTAAACCAAGAACTCGTGAACATAATTCTGCAGTGGTAATTTAGATAGCAGAAAGAGACTTACTGGATTATCATGGCAGAACTATTATAAGTATTATTTATGTTATATTCCATATTGTGGGGAGTGTGCCAAGCCCCACTCATCTCCATATCTTTATAGATCTACAATTCATTAATTCATTATACAACCATTACCTTTAGTGGGAGAGATATTCCACCCAATATTAAGTCACCTTTAAAAATTGTACCACAAAAAGGTGAACTTCTTCAATCCTATTTCCCTCATTAAACGATTCACAACTGTTTTTGTTTATATTGTCTAACATCTATATCACTATAATAATAATATAAATTCTTGGATGAGTAGATAACTAAACATATTTTTATCATGATTTTTCAGGTTAGAGAAGATGATGGTCTACCACAGAAGTTGTGTAATGACTGTTTCAGTATCATGATTTCTGCTCATCAGTTCCGTAAACAATGCATCAAAATGGATAGTGAATTGAAATTACAGCTTAGTGCTCTATTGGAGCAAGAACAACCTGTTCAAGAAAAGCATCAGGATATCCTCGCAAATTTGAGTGAAGCTCATGAAGTTGAAGATGATGATGATGATGATATTGCAAATGATCCTGTAAAACAATTAGAGGCCATTATAAAGAAAGAGCCAACTGACAGTGATGATGATTACTATTATGTTTTGGTAATCGATGATCCGAAAGATAAGATTGACAGAGAAAAAAATGAAGATATTTTACCTGAGAATAAGATAAAAGTCGAAAGTGAATATCCAGAAGGGACCACTTATGAACCAGTAGAGACAAAAAGTACTCCACAGAATCAGTTTGAAGATTCAATTGATGCCTTTTTAATGTCTAACACAAAAGTGCCAGCAAATGTGCCAGCTACTATTTTAGCAAATGAAGAAGAAAGCCAGGAAACGGATGAGTTAGATGGTGTTATGAACATTGATGAAACACAAGACAGTACTTCACAAGATCAAACTTTAGCACACATTGTGGATTCACAAGACAATCAGATTATTGAAGCAATATCTGCTGATGATATAAAAGATCTCCCAAACAAAAATTTTATTAAAATACTAACAACTACTGATTCCAATGGTACAATTCTTCTTAAAGGCAATGACAGGATTCAATATTTGACTGACACACAACTGGTCACAAATGAGGATGAAGATGAAGATGCTATGTCCCAAGAAGTCATTTTCTGTGAAGGTGATGACTCCTCTCAGTTTCAAATATTAAAGTATGATGGGTCAGAATTAGTTATAGAATATGCAGATGAAGGCCACATATCAACAGTTCTTCAACAAGAAGATGGTACTTTTTTATGTGACTGTGGTGAACAGTTTGAAGATTTGGCTGATTATGAGAAGCATCAATACAAGCACAATCCTGCTGGAGAACATTTGTGCAATTTATGCGGAAAAGGTTTTGAATCTACCGAAATTTTAACTGGACACATGTTACTACACAGCAGTACTGGACTTTTAATCAACTGTCCATTCTGTAATCAGCTTATAAGACGGAACGCATTGACACAACATATCAAATATGGACACAATAACATAAAACCACGCTGTAATATATGCTTAAAGACATTTGCTAATCCAAATAACTTAAAACGGCATATGATGATCCATAGTGGTATTAGAGAATTTGAATGTGATATTTGCTTTAAAAGATTTCACCAGAAGATAACTATGCAGACGCATAGATTGACTCACATGCATCCATATTCATGCAATCAATGTGACAAAACGTTCCAGACTAAAAGTAACTTGACTTCACACAAAGAGTCTAATGAATGTACCAAATCTAAAGTAATTAAAGTTAAAGAAGAACTAATGAAGACTGTGAAGCAAGAAATTACTACAAATCTTGGCAAACTTTTAGGGTATGCTTGTTCTTTATGCAAGAAAATGTTTTCCGTTGAATCTGCTCTAGAACAACATGTTGAAAGCACTCATATTGTAGACCCAACAGACTTACTTTGCTCAGAATGTGGTGAAGTGCTACCAAATAAGAGAGACATGCAAGCTCACATTGCAACACATAAAAATCTGAAAGCAAAAAATGCAAAGAGATTTGAATGCAGCATTTGCGGTAAGGGATGCTCAAGCCAGGCTATGTTATTAATGCATGAACGGGTCCATACAAATGAGAGGCCATTCCCTTGCCAATTATGTTCTCTTCGTTTCAAGACTAAAACTCATTTACGTACTCACCAATTGACTCATACAAGAGAAAAGAAATTTGGTTGTTCAGTTTGTATGAAGTTCTTTGCTTTAAAAGGTAACTTAGTCGTACATTTGCGAACTCATACTGGTGAAAGACCATATGTTTGTTCTTTGTGCGGAGAGGCATTCATAGATTCTAAATATTTGAAGAAGCATAAACTAAAGAAGCATGCTATAGACAATGTTCCGTGGAACCAATATTAAAAAGCTGCATTATAAATGTGCATACTTTTAGATGTATTGATAAAAATTTAGTTTAAACTGTGCCTTGACCATGACACATACAACATATGGCCTGTGACAAAGTCTATTGTCACAAAACACCACAGAATTTGTATTATAATAATACAAATGTTATTAGCAGACACAAAAATCATAGTAACTGCACTGACTACCGTTCCTACTTACCAAATGAATACTGAAGTTGTTTTTATTTTTTATTAGAAGTGTTCAATTATAACTATTATTTCCTTTGTGTTTTGTGGTTATTAGTAAATAATATTTCGACTTTATAACAGTTTAAACTAAAGTTTTTTAGATCACACTTCACCTGTGAAGGCGCTATGATTCACTTTATTTTATAACATTGTAGTATGTAATGTTTGGTCGTTCTGTATATAACACAAATCTGTTATTCAATTGTATCATGATTTGGGTATCTAATACGAAGTACACTCAAAATTGTTCTGGATATTTCAAGCTCTTAATTATTTACAGATATTGTATAGTTATAATAAATTATATATTTAACGGTTGTAGTGATCAGACAATGGTCTGCGGTATTTTGGCACCAAAGGAAAGTGTAAAGTCTCTCATTGTAAAATATAAAAATGCTTACGCTATTCCAAATATTTTAATTTGAAATGTATTGTATGTGTTGGCGCAATATTAACGTATGGCAGTTGGTAGTAGGATTTCTCCACTCTTTTTAGGGCTATTTTTACTGTTATCCATATTCATGTCTAATAAATTCCCAACAAGTGAGTCCAAAATAATATTTATGACAATACTAAATTATTTTCACACGATACTTTCAGCATCACCAAACAGCGATACAGTAACTTTTAAAGCCCAATACAGATGTGCTTGATGCAGTAACTGCCTAAATCCCATAAATGATGCCGCAGCTAGTCTTTACAAAACGATGCAGTCGCTAAATCGCTTGAAGTTACCAGTGACTGAACCCAAAAGTAGTCAAAACACGGTGAAAGTTGATGTACCAAACCAGACAAAAAACTTCAGATTAGAACAGAAAAAGGGCATAGAATTTTTATACTTCTTCAATTATAGCAGTCCAAGTGGAGAAGCACGTGTGGTTTCATATTATCTAGAGGAAATATTGTTTTGATCCATACAAACAAATATATACAAATACATACATCCATCCATATAAATACATACAGACACTACTGATCATAAGCACACAACCATCCCTGATAATATTTTAATGTGACATGTATTGGCCCAACATGTACCAAGGTCAGGTATACAATGCCAATGTTAAACATTGGAGTTGAGTAGCTCTGTACATAGCTTTTTATGTTGATATATAGGTATTAATAATTGAGCATATAATCAGTGCACAGAATGCAATTTTTTGTGGCCAATTGAGCAATGAGTAATCAGCCCTTATTTACAGATCTTCAGAATGTTTTTAAGTTTTTGTATTGCTAATGGAATGAGCCCTAACTAGTTAGTTATTTTATAACGTTTATTTTGAACATACTGTGTGCTGAATATAGATATGTAGATAATCTGTAGCAAACGAATTTAATCTTGATGTAAGCAGTATTTTTATGTTTTATAGAATTCATTGTTTTATTAAGCCTATTTAAAAACATCTCTTATAAGAATTGTTCTTCAAACTACTATTATAAAATAATTATTTGTACATAGTGGGTGAATAAAAAACAAAATTGTGGTGAGAATTGTTTTTAGATTTTGTTCTCATGTTGTCCAGGAACTGTTAAAATCGTTATTTGCAACTTGAAAATTAATAGAAATGAACTGGAGAATCTGTACCACCATTTTGTCTACTCACTCCTTTTGGTTGATAGTATAAATAGTCACATAATAGGCCATGTCTCTGACTCCCTAGCCATTCTTTTTTTGTATGAAAACAACAAAAAAACGTTATTTACGTTGTGATTAAATGCGTTGAAAACGTAGAAAACGTATATGATACTATTAAGTTGATGACAAAGGTTAGGTTGATTCGTTGCATGAATTTTTAAGTATAATTATTAAATAAATATGTACATATTTTTGTTACTCTATTAGCGAAATAAATTACATGTGAAAGCAAGCGGTCACTTGACCGATAAAAGTTTTTTTTGCATAACTTGTAAGATGTAAGCGCGACGGGACGGCAAGTCGTCCATTCTAATTAAAAATGCACTTACTATGCCATATGGCGTTAATTCCATCTTCTCGTGCAATGTAAAGTACTGAAAGTTTTTGTTAAGTAATTTTCTTATACAGGATGTGTTTGAAAAAGGAACACTTACTTAAATCACTGAAAGGGCATGATTCCAGCATGCAGTTACAAAAAGAACTTTTGAAAGAAGCTATCCGTTTGCAAGTTATGAACGTTTGAATTTCCATGTATTTTACCTTCATTTTCATTAAAAATAGGTGGAATGTGTAAATTGAAAGATTTGAAATCGCATATATTTTTTATTTAAACTTTTTAGTGCCCCTTCAGTGATTTAAGTAAGTGTTCCTTTTTCAAATCACTGTGTATATAAAAACCAATGTTTGTTTGTTCGTATTTTACGTGCTGCCGTACCGTTCATACGATCATCATGAAATTTTGCATATACGTTGCCAGGGATACAGCTAAGGAGATATGGTAATAAATGTTCCCGAGGGACTGAAAAATTACTTTTAGCGATCGAAACCGTGGGCAAAAGCTAGTAAATAATATTTTTGTTGAATTCATGGCTGGAGTTTGATTTTGTGTATTTTATCGAAAATAATGGATAAATACAACTTACTATGAACAGCATTCCATTATTTTGAGAAAAAACTGTGTTTTTAATTTTATTTATAACAAAATGCATCACCGCCATTTGGGCAACAAGGCATTTAGCTCGGTACAGGCTGTCTGCGATAAGTGCTCGTCATTGCTATACACCCTAAAGGATCTTGTCCATTTAAAACCACAAGGAATGATGCTAATTTCTTGTTTTATTTTATTTATAAACTGTGACTGCATGCCTTCACAAATACTTCTCACACACCTTATTAAATTGTTACATTGTAAATTGACATCAGCAGCAGGTTGCTCGGGGTTGCGTTTACCCCCTTTTAATTATGAATTAACGGTAACCATGGACTAGAAAATTATAGACAGTTTCTACATAGACTTGAAGGAAGAGGTTCGCAGCCTTCAGCTTGTATCCCAGCAGCGCTATCATAGAGGTACGACCAATGGAAGACCAGAATTAAACAGCATTCTTTAGTGTTTTTTCTGCTGATGAGTAGGATCACCAGAGATCCGAGAACTTGAAGTGATACAACTACTGTTGCCACTGGTTATCGCAACAGCTCAGTTCAGGTTTTGACCCGAACTTTCCTTATCTTGCGAATTTTCGCTTGTGAATTTAGAATGTTAAGTTTTTTAATACTCAACCCTTCACGTTTTTCTAAAGGTGCTCTCTCACTTGCAATGTAAGATTTATGATTCGAGTTGATTAGTTGTCAGACGAAGCGGTCGTTGTGCTTGCCAGCATGATTCATTCGAAATTGTTATTTACCTACGTAAATAAAAAAAACAGAAGAAACGATATTGGTGTCATGAATTCAAAACCGACGAAACATGACAAGTTGTATCAAAATATTCCTTGTGAGGGAGCACCTTCATTTAAATGACTTGTGATAAAGTTAGTTTTTTATTTGTGTAAATGCACTCCCTTCCAAATAGTATACAAAACATAAAGATAATAATCGCAATGAACTGTGGTAAGATTTAAAAGATATTTTGTTTTCAATGTGCTGAATGGCAATGAAATAAAGTAAAACGAATTTATGTCTTACTTAGTTTTTTTTAATACCTATTGATTTTTTTAATAACATTGATACAAGTTCTATGAATGTGTTTCATAGAATACAAACTATCAGCATTCTTAATTCATATTTGATTAAGGACAAGCTACGTGAGTAAAACCTTGTGTCTTTTGTTCATAATCGTTGATTTCTTTCATTGACTTTTAAATGAAGCTTCACTTATATAATACTAGCAACCCGCCCCGGCTTACGCACGGATACAAATTATACACCTAAACCTTCCTCATGAATTACTCTATTAGTAAAAACCGCATGAAAATCCGTTCAATAGTTTTTAACCGACTTCAAAAAGGGGGAGGTTCTCAATTCGATTGGTAATTTTTTTTTATGTATGTACACCGATTACGCTGAGATTTATGATCCGATTTACGTGATTCTTTAGTTTGATGCGGAATAGTTGCCATTTGGTCTCATAAAAATTTAACCCAGTAGTTTTTTATGAACATTTTTGTTTACGTGGATGATGTAATTTTTAGTCTGTGTACGGCTTTTTTAGGAGTTATCATTTAGGTTGATTATACATTATTATTATCCTGTGTCCCGATAAGTGGGTCTTAGACTACCTGTCATTGAAGCGGAGCGAGCGTGCGGAATAGGCCTACCCATAGCTACTTAAAAAAATACTATTTAATACATGACAATAAAAAGCAACAAGATGTTATAGTCTACTTGATGTAATCTAGAAAAATTCTACTGTAGTTTACAGAACAACCTATTACAGACACTAAAAAGTAAAAAATAAAAAAACTACTAACTAAGCTAAATGTAATAGTAGGTACCTATACTCGTTTTTTTAAACGTAGTTTTTTTATTCAGTTTATCGCGAACAGACAGACTCGGCGGGGGACTTTGTTTTATAATATGTAGTGATAGTAATAATATCTAGATCTTTTAGTGAAATCAAGGGAATAATAAAGCAGCTAAGAGTGACATTTTAAATATTGAAAAGATCGAAGCGGCAAGTCTCCTAGCTGGGACTCCGCCATGGGGCCTGGAGGCAAAATCCCTGACACCTGTGCAGAGTGAAGTCGAAACTCAGCAGTCCCAGCTCCGCCAGGTGCTCATGGCTGAGTGGAAGAAACGACTTGAGCGACCGAGCGCAGGGCACGCCACGATTCTGGCGGTAAGACATATCATGGAGGATTGGCTAGAGGGGCGGCGCGGAAGCCTCTCCGGATGACGCAGGTGCTTACCGGACACGGCTGCTTCGGAAAGTACCTGTATCGCATAGGCCGGGAACCAACGCCTGTGTGCCACCACTGCGGGGGCTGCAGCGAGGATACTGCACTTCACTCTCTGGCGGAGTGCACTGCGAGCGCATCGACCTCGCTGCGGCCATTGGCGTGGGTAGCCTCTCGCCGGAAACCATGGTTATGGCCATGGTCTGGTGCGAAAAAGCATGGGATTCCGCTGCCTCGTTCTGTGAGGAAGTGATGTATGCCAAAGAGGCGGCGGAAAGGGAACGGGAGAGAACTACCTCTCTCTCGTCCCGCAGAAGACGCACCAGGCGCCGGAGAGTGCAAAATGATCTCCGGTCTCAATAAGCGCTGGCCTGAGGGTGGTGGGTTGGGTTACCCGTCGCCCTAACAGAAGCAGGCCCAAGACGGCGGCGCGACGTGTTTCACGCGCACGTCTCGCGGAAGGGGCAAGGCCCCCACAACAAATTGTAGGGTTGCCTGTTGTCAAGCAGACGGCCAAATCTGCCGGGGCTCACAGGGATTTCCTTTCAAGGGTACACCTGAATCCCCGGCATTAGGACCTCGTGAAGGAAAACCATGTGGTTTTAGTCAGTTCGAGTCCGATATACCACCTTGCCGTTGGTCCCGGTGAGGTAACCCGTGGGGGTTTGCCACTGCAACTGAAGAGTCACAAGTGCGTTGTTTACTTCCGTATATTTTGAAAATCTTCAATTTAGCGAGAAGGTAAAAGAAAAAAAAGTTCATTACAATTAAATGTTTTCATGCTCTAGTCGACTAGAAGTTTCAGAATCGTTCATTATTATTTATTTGCGAGGTCTCCTAGGTTTGATCCTAGGCCTTTCCGGTTCGAAGTTTGAGATGCCAGCAAATGTGTTAAACTACGCACCTGTGCACGTGATGTTGATTATATTCATTTGAATACAAACTATTGCATTTCTTTATCAACACACAATATTTCTAATTATTTCGAAAATATTCTGAATATGAAAAAAAAAAATTAAGAAAATATTTTCAAAAGTATTTCCTGAATATTCAGAAATATTGTGTGCTGATAGAAACTTCAATATGTAGAAGCAGATACACCTCCCTGGAAATAATTCTGCCGGCGCCCATGATTATATAGAATTACAAAGTTTACTGGTACAGTTTGTGTATCCAGTGTGATTTTCTTTGCTTTATACGCTAAACACTAATTCTGTTCAAAACTAAGTTTGTGTGTCTGCTAGTTGTACCTTAGAATGTTGATTATCGGTGAGTGAGTGAGTCCGTGACAAAATTACATCTAGTTTTATCCACAACGAAGTTAAAGGGGGTCGAAATATCCTGAATGGCTTCGAGAAAAGGATGGTACGGCTGTGCTTTTGTCTTCCTTTTACTCGATTCGGCAAACAGATAAATACTGGTGTAGCCTTATAGTATGTTTATTTTTATCATTTAATATCTTTTGACCGGAATGTGACCCGCGTTAATGTAGATTTTCAGGACGACCCTCTAACAGTTACTTTTCTATCCCTCTAGAAAGATACTCTATGTTCTTTTCTATACCCCTGGCAACATTTTTTAGTTAAGGCGTGAAATCGTAACAAAGAAAATCACATCCGCATTTATAATACTTTAGTGAGGATTTCGTCTGGGCTCTGCAGCAGTACTTAAAGGCAGACGATTATTTCGTTTAATAAAAAAATATATATTTTCAAACTAACATCGAAAGTAAAGTAAAAATAAGAAAATAACATTACCTTCCTTAATGCGAAAAATATTTGGTTTTCAACGCAAATATAATTGTATTTCTGCAGAAGATTCTGCTAAGAGGTATACCTAAATAAATCACAAAATGATTGTCCCCGATAAACTACCTTGTAAAATGACTAGTAGTTACGTAATGAAATAACCGGTTACAACCTTTCAGAGGTTTAATATTGAAAGTTTGTATATTTATATTGGCACCAGACACCTGCACAAAGATATAATTCTCCACATTTTACAAAAGCTGTGGTAGACAAACTATTGAAGGATATCGATTCTCACTAATATTTCATTTCATACATAATTCCTAATACAATTGTACAAGTAGCTTATATACCTATTCAGTTGCATCAGTATATGGTCTGGTGTGTTTATTACTCCATGCGAAGAAAAGGAATCATTTTTGTCTATAGTTTCTTCACTGTCTGTTTGAGAGTATTGGCGCGACTGAGACCTTGAAGTAGCTGGAAGAGCTAATGACGAAACAGCAGCAATGAATTTTTGCCGTCTTTTCTGATCCGATATGCCATCGAGCTTGACTTGAGATTCCGATGAAATAACACCAATTTCTGTAGGAAAGGACTCCGCAATAATAACTTCTGACGATCGATAGTCATGTTCATCATTCTGAGTGGATGGTACAGTTTGGCTGTGATCACTTGTCTTAAGAGATCGCTCTGACAAATTATTATTACATGAATGGGACTGTTTTGTACAAAACATTTTGTCATTAATTTTCACTGATGATTTATCCAAGTTACCCAACTGTGCTTCGAGTAATACATCATATATGGCTTTCTCAGCATACAGCCTTTGCTCAGATTTGAGCGATCTCAACTTTCCTGCCCAAACTTTAACAGTATGATACTCCTGGTAGTAGTCACTATCATTATTTGTTAATATTGATACTGTTTGTTCTCTAGATTGTGCTTGACAGCCCGATTCACTCTTTGTTTCAGATGTGGGATAGTTACGGTTCCCAATTTTATATGCTTCCTCAATTTCCTTTAATTTCTGGAAAGCCAAATTTAACATTATTGATAGACTCAACGCATACAGGTATATAAAATGAATTTTATTACATACTTACATCAATTATGATGGAAGACATGTTTTAAATATGATAAGGTGAGGTTTAAATCAGAAATTGAAGAGCCATCGAAGCTCTCAATATTGTTTTACCGTCTTATCTCCATTTCAATTGCTTGTAATTAATTTATTTCACTTTTTAAGGTTTATTTGCCTTGATTTGTGGTTGACATGTTATTGCCCGTTTGTAAACCAATATCCATAAATTTTCTTCATGAGGTTTAGCGGTTATAGTAGAACCTACAACGATATAACACTAGGTATCTATAGTTGCCAAAATAAAATAAATTTAAACAAAGTAACCTTATAAATAGGGTTTGCAATCACGCATTCCGCGGTACAGCATTCCCGCGGTTTCCCGCATGTTGTTATGACCTGCGGAATACATTTAGGTACTTGTGCGGGGAATACTGCACGGGATTTTTTTACTTTAGAACACGTCCGTTTAACGAATACTAAGTCCCTTGTTCACAATTGTCTGAACACTTGCCCCCCTTCAAGCATAGAAGCGGAGAGGGCATATTCTGCTGTCGGTTATGTCTGCAGTCCCATAAGAAGTAAGCTCATTTTCAAAACAATAATAACTGTAACTTTTCTTTTCATATGTTTATTGACCACCTTTTTTTACCTACGTCTTTCTAATACGGAGTGATTTCTGATTTCTTGTTAGATAGGCATTTACGTACGTAAATACCTATAAACTATAATAAGTTCGTTAAGTGCCTATAGTATTACATAAATATTACTATCTGACCCGACAGTCGTCCTGTCAAAATTTCAAGAAAGTTTGAATTTTATGAAAAGAAAAGGACTTACAGTTTTCCCCATTTTCCGGGTAATTTTACCGATTTTTCTCTCCTAAAACCCTACTCGGACTGGACTGGACTCCTAAAACACTTAGAAAGAAGTTGCCACATCCGTCCAGTCCTTCCCAACTTACCAACGAACAGCCTTTTATAAATAAATAAAAATCAATGTTCGTATGTTTGTCCTCTATGCCATAACCATTGATCAGATTGTGATGAAAGTTTGGTAGGGTGTTCTGGGGATGCCCGCCAGGGTTCCTGGCCCAAAAAATCTATACAAAATGCATGCTGGGTGCAACTAGTAACTAATAAAAACTTGTCCGTCGAATCGGTCTCCCTGCTTTTTTTTGTCTAGTTGTTTAAAAATGTTCTAATTAAAATTTCTAAAGATATACTAATATGTATAAGTCATAAAAATTAATAGGTACATTTTTAAATTCTTGCGGGAATTACAGCGCTAGCGGGAACCCGCTTTAAAATTGCGGTGAGTTTACCACAAATTTCCAGGGGGAAAAAAAAAAATTAAAAATTAACATTTCAAGCGTTTTTTTAGTTTTTTTTTTTCATTGCTTAGAGTACCTTTGACTGTGAACAAAAAAAGTACCGTGGCATAGTTGCCCATTATCTTAAAAACATGTCTAATTCGTGTGGATTCTAAAAAGGTGTATATCACAGTGTGTGTTTTACAAGCAATACAAGTCACAAGAGCGAAAGAACTTAGCAAGGGTAGAATTTTGATTTTCCAAAAAATAAGCCAATGCCACGATTTCAACTCTATAACCGTTTTATCGAATGCGAAAGCCACTTTAGCGGTCACTCACCCTCGGTTTGTAGACTCGAACGATGGCAACAGCCTTAAATAATTGCTATGGACAGGGAATGCTAACTGAATACCCTCCACATTTACAACGCGTTTCAAATTCAAATACAAATAGGAACGTCAATGACCTAAATCTGTCAACTGTCACTTGGAAAGTACGGTTTGCACACAAAACGTAACATTAACATTTTTTTTAACTGTAGTATTATAGAATCTATTGATTTAAATAATTTTAAAAATTACTAGAGATCACCTGTTGGTAGATATTCGGCCAGAATGATTAAGTTTTGGTTTATTTCATTGACCAGTATATAATAACTTGAACTGTCATTGTATAGACTTGCGTAACATGACAGGTCAACTTATTATAAATTGGATAACTTTAACCTTTTCACATATTAAAAAAAATTCGGATCCAATTTTTCCTGTTGTTTGGTAAATAAATTTTATTGATTGTTTCGAAAATATCTGTTTTGCTCATCCTACCTAATTTGTTCGAAATAACAGCTATGAAATCACAATACGGCGCAAATCGCATATTATATTTGCTGATGGATAATTCTAGCTTAATTGTAATGTACCTATATATTAAAACTTACCGTGACTGATTAGCCATTTAAATAACTTACTGGCTGTTGCCCGCGACTCAGTTGGCGTGGAAATTTTGCTGAAATCTATCCAAATTGATAAATTTTTCGTTCCTTAAGAACCTTCTACAAAGTATTAGAAAACATAAAAAAAGAGAATGAAATCGGTTAATTCATTCTCAACTTATGGCGTGACCAAGAGAAATAGGGATTAATTTTCATATAATTAGAGTGTCGGGCTTTGATTATAAATAGGTCCAGATACCGTGACCAGTACGAAACGCATAGTTCACTTTGAAGCCACAATTGGAGCTGTGTGAATAAACCCCCCACAGGTCTACAACGCGAGTGTATTACGTATAATCTTTGTGCTTGTGTGCATGACAGTTTTACTTACATACTGTACTATATCACTACATATTATAAAACAAAGTCCCCCGCCGCGTCTGTCTGTTTGTCTGTTCGCGATAAACTGAAAAACTATTGAACGGATTTTCACGCGGTTTTCACTAATAGACAGAGTGATTCATGAGGAAGGTTTTGGTGTATAATTTGTACCCGTGCAAAGCCGGGGCGGGTTGCTAGTTAACAATTTAACATTATTGCTCTTAGATATTAACATTTATTGCGTCGTTCAAATGACATCCAATCAAAAGCAGTGTTGATTCCTATAATATAGAATGTCTGTTATTCAGGAGATTGTTTACAGTGGGTCGTGTTAGTATTAAAAAAACATTGAAGATTTACTTCAAAATCTGGCAAAAATTCCTTGTCGTAAATTAAAATGTGTATGAGCTCAGGTAAAAATTGTGGTAGATGCCTAGCTAGCTAGCTGAGGTATGCAGTGGCTACTGCTGTACTAGTATAGTATTATGTTATCTGTGGCAGTGGTTACCTATTTGCATACTTAGACATGAATGACATAATAATTGAAATATCATCATAAAAATAACCATAACATTATTGTAGGGTCGTTCTTTTCAAGATGGATGAATAGACGTCCATTTTTTTACGTTTTTGTTATTTAACTTGTATAATTATAAAACACTTGACATTGGCGGAATTCCTGCGCTGATTCTTGATGATAGAGTCCATAATAAAATAATATAATATATTGTAACATTTTTAAACCTGTGACTTTTGTAAAATTTTAAATATACTGTTCGGTGTAGTAATTGATAACGTAGTAAACTTACAGTAAGTAATAATGTGATACAATCAATTCTTTTCCAGCTTGCTTTTTTAATAAACGTTTTAGGTTTAGGTACCTATTAAGAAAGTAAGTATTAAGATACTTACTTACTTCTAGCGTCTCTTCTAGCGGCAATTTTTTTTTTAAAGCATGTACTAGATTGTTCGTATAACAACTTAAACAGATAAAATAAAACTGTTTACAAAGAATGTAAACAGTGTTTAAAATCGTTATTCAAGAGTTTATTAGTGTAGTGGTGTTTAATGTCATGTCGTTTACATTTATATCTAATTTCAAGGTAGAAATTAGCAAAGCTAAATTACATTTCGAAATTGCGAATAATGCATAAGTAGATGTTGCTGAAATATTGTTTGTTAGAAAATCTGCTGGCTTGAAAATCTTCTTGGCTTAACGTTGCGCGTTGCTGCCATCTACATACGTTTTCAAACTACGTGTGTAAGAAATTCCAACTAATCTCGATAGATGTCTACTTAATGTTTATTTTTCATTTACCACAATAAGATGTCGCTGTATAAAATAATATTAACTTCGGGGTACAATGATTTAGATTTTAGAAAATTAATTTAATTTTATCTTAATATGCGAATTAAAAACCTATAGGTACTAAAAGTGGTTGCTATAGGTATTTGGACACTGAAACTGACAAAGTCTTCACACAGCCACACAGGACACTACGATATTTAAATCTGACTTACCTTCCACCTCAAATACTTTAATCGATTTTGTTTTCATCAGCAATTACCGTGGAGGCAAGAGAGTAGACCGTATCGTGCCTACACGCCACTTATCACAACATTGAGCATCAATAAGGCGGGAGTTGTCTTTTTATAGAAAAAAAAAAAGAAAATATAACTGGTTCGATTTAAAGTTTAAATCTGTTCTATTACCATATTTAACAACTTACTCCTGGATTTTCCTTAACTATCCTAAAATTCTTATTCATCCTCCGACTTCTAACGACTAAACGGCCGATATTTTACGTGAAGCGACTGCCATCAGACTTCCACAACCCAAGTACTAGGCGATATCGAAGGTCTGTACCTAGACCAGTTTAACTACCCGTAACGAATGACAAATGTTCGTATGGCAACCTAGACTGAGACGGGTCTCAATGTGTTAAGAATGGTCACCCATCCTTAGATTGACCTGGCTAATCTTGCAATGTGTTAACCTACTCGGTTACCACTTAGCCACGAGCCCCCCACGATACTTATAATTGGTATTTTAGTAAGATGATGTATGCTTAAAATGAGCTTAAAATTTTAAGGGTTCCTTCAGGCACTATTAAAGCAAATCTCAGTAGAGTCTGAATGAAGGAATTTCTAAAGGAACATTACTATATATTATGTAAGCAGCAGTGATTCCCTTTTTGATAGATAAGCAGTGGCGGATTTACCAGCAGGCTGAGAAGCCTGGAGCCTAGGGCGGCAGATTTTAGGGGCGGCAAATTTGGGGTCTACATAATTTTTTATGTCTTGTCCTGGGGTATCGAATTCGATAGACCGACCGGTAGGGGCGGCATAACTTTCATAGTCTACTGGCGGCAAATGTGTATTACTGCCGCTGTAGATGAGAGAATATTTTCAAACACGATATAGCATCTCATCTCAAACAAGTTAGCTCAACGTTTGTAAATGTTAGAAGTAGCCCAATCACTCAGAAACATTTTACTCAATATTTTAGGTCATTCAATAAAGACATTATACACAACACCGGCCTTGGTCCTTAATAAGGATAGAGCGAGGTTGTCTTTCACCTATTTTTTTTTTCACTTTACATTAGGTAGGTAATTGTATTTCAATTTTATGTTAAATAAATACTTAATACCAAATTTATAAAAGTCAACTTTGATTGCAAATATCATATTGCATTTAAATTAAATAAGAAGTTAAAATTTTTATATTCGGCTTCTTTAACATGAAGACAGACACTCATATATTTTAGTCATAGTTACATTATGTCAAATAATATAAAATATGTTACTTGGTAGTAGTATTGCAATAACTAATTTAAAGGCCATACCCACATCCTAGCGCCTCTCAACTTTATTAAACAACAAAATTATAATTGTTTTTGCTTTTAGGCGCCCCTTCCCACCGTCCACTCCTCTACTCCCTCTACCCTAGGGCTGGCGCTGGGTGTACATAGTTGCATATCTCAAATATAGGAACCCATGTTCTTACTAATATTATCACTATCATTTTGTTTATAAATTGTATCATTTTTTTTGCTTTGCATACATATTTTTCCAGCAAGAAGAACTATAACACTGAGCTGGTTGTTTGCTTCTAAGCTAAAGAAACAGGACTATATTTTTCTGACAGGGCAGACATATGTTGAGAACATACTATTATTAACACTGTGATTGCTTCATGTAGATAAAAAGGGCCTATTATAAATCTTGTGTCAGTCGTAACATATTTTATTAAAACTGACTTTAATGTCACATTGCAGTCTGTGTACCTTTTATGTACTGACTGCAGTAAATACATAAATTAACTTTGTGAAACAGCTCCAATCACGCCTGTTTAAAGACATGCTTTTATAAACATGTATATGTATATATGTATACATATAAAATCTGTCTGTATAAGTTAGAATTTTTTAGTTTTAGTAATTAATATTGATTGGAATTTTGTACTGTTTTAACCTGTTGTAACACTTCGATTTATTGGATATCACCATCGATTTAAATATACTATGTACTAGATATGGTGTTTTGAACACTACTTTAGTTGGACTTAGTTTTCATGTATTATATCAATGGATATCACACATTGTGATGAGTGAGGTCTTCAATATAATAGGAATCCATATTAAAGCTTACCAAGACGTCATACATACAATTTTTTATTATATTAAAAAAAAAAATGAGTGGTTATCATTATCAACATTATCAATATTTTACTTAATACTTGCAGCAGATGTTTCTTCAGACCTGTAAACCTACAGTTTAAGTTTGCTTGTATGTATTCACTCCTACATGTGTCAAATCTGCCAACAATAACCTAGAGCTGACTGCTGACTCTTCACAACTTTATGTTGGTAGGTACCTATAATATAAAAACAGTAAGCAACCATGACATTTCTTTTCATTTTTGCTTAATAAGTACTTATACAATTCTTGTTCACTTTTATGTCTCTTTGATGTGTTGGTTATAACCTTATAAGGTTATAATATATGATTGTCTTCAATTATCTTACAGTCAATCGGAAGTTTGTTTTATTATTGACGAGCTAAGGCTTTGTGAGTCATACAGTTGTTCACAATTTGTTTCAAAGTAAAACTGTAAATAAATATCAGAAGAAGATAAACGTAACACTAATTTGTTGATGATCTTCTTTTATAATATGTAAGTAAGTATTTAATGTGTATGCAAAAATGCAAATCAATAATAGAGATAATAATGATTAGGTAGGTACAATATTCTCATAGAATTTCACTTGTCACAAATTATTTTTGACGGTAAATAATAAACAACTGTCAGTTGTCACACTCACAAATTACTCACAATAAAATTCTCACAAAGAATAATAATTATGACTACAGTCAGGTAAGCATAAAGTTGGCTATATTACATAGGTAAATTATTAAGTACATAATTTAATATGTACTTAATAATTGGTTGGTGAGAAACTTATACCTAATTCAAATACAAGATTATAACCATATAGAAATTTATTCAGATCCTAAAGTTTTATTATAATAAATATTAACAACAAATTAGCTTCTGATGTTGAATCATGACTAAAAATGCAAAATAAGAATAATAAATACCAAACTTAACCTTATAATAGTATTATTATACGTGACGGTTTGTTTATATACGATTTTTTTACCTTTAACAATACTTTACTCCATTATTTTATTTCAATTTCTTTTAGTAATATTTTACTACTAAGACTACTATGCTTCATAAAACGGTATTATTGTTTTAGATATTCTGTGTCTATGTTCGACTTGCGTCGTACGACCTCGAGATACGCCATTGGCTGATACACAGTCCCTGCTGCCCGCACCCTCGATTTCCGCGCCTTCGTTTCCCGCAATGTGTGTCGCCTGTGCTCTCCGCCATTTGCTGTAGCTCCATTTACGGCACAGGTACACAGCCTCTTAAAACCTAATTAGAGGTTATAAATTAATTTTGATTTTATTTAGTAGTTTTTATGAAAAGACTGAGCCAGCATAATGTTCGGAAATCAAAATATACGGAAAAGAAAATTATTAACTTTAAAAAAAAAGTTCGAGATCATAAACATGTTTGAAAAAGGTGAAAAAGTCAACCAGATATCTAGGAACCTTAATCTTTCTAATTCCACTGTAAGCTCTATTATAAAAGATAAAAAAAGAATTATGGCAGCATCTAAAACTGAAGCTTTTCTTGATTCCAGTACTATAATTCGGAAACGTCATGGAATTATAGCTCAAACAGAGTGCGTACTAAAATCATGGTGTGAACAACAAGCTGGGCAAAACTTACGTCTGTCGCAGAATGATATATGCACGCAAGCTAAAATTATCTTTGAAGGATTGAAAAGAGATTATGGAGAAGCGGCTAAAGATGAATCTTTTTCAGCTAGTAAAGGCTGGTATTTACGCTTCAAGCGTCGCTGTGAAAGCAATTTAGTAATAGAACTTCACGAGGAAGACAATCAAGAGGGAGATAGCGATAGAGAGGAAGTAAAATCTAAAAAAGACAGAAAAAAGGCAAAACCGGGAAAGTTTTATGATACAGAAATGACCGTTGAGTCTACATTCTCCGACTATTTGAAAACAATATTTGAGGAAGGTTTTTATTCTCCCCAAACAGTGTTTAATGTAGACGAGTTCGGCTTATATTGGAAGAAAATGCCCGAAAATAGTCATTTAACGCGCCAAGGTCAAACCCTAAATGGATTTAACGAATCGAAAGACCGCCTCACAGTGTTACTGGGAGGAAATGCTGCGGGTGATTTGAAATTAAAACCTCTTTTGGTATATCGTATAGATAATCCGAGGGCTTTACAAAAAAAATCCAAAGGTGGTTTACCCGTTATATGGAAGTCAAATCCAACAGCCAGTATGTCGGCTTTTTTGTTCGAAGATTGGTTTGGATACTACTTCATCCCTGAAGTCGAACGTTACTGTTATGCCAACAAGATTCCTTGTAAAGTTCTTCTAGTTATAGACAGTGCCAATTGTCACTCTCCTATAACACTGATGGATTTCGATCATCGCGTAAAAGTTGTCCTTCTACCCTCAGGACAAGCCAGCTTAAACCAGCCAATTCAAGAAATCTCAAGCAAATTCAAAACTATTTACACTCGTCATGTTTTCGAATACCTCGTCGGAGCTTCTAGACAAAATGACAGTATCGCTGCTGAAGACCTGTGGAAGGAGTTCAATATATTGGATGCTATTCGGATCATTGTGGATTCATGGACCGACATAAATGAAAATGATTGGCAACAATCTTGGGTAAAACTTTTCCCATTTTTTAATTACAACGAAACAGACTTATTGACTGAATTTAATTCAATTTCAGAAATCATTGAAGAAATTGTAAGTCTTGCCTTAGATTTAGATATGAAAGTTGACAAGAAAGATGTTTCTGACTTACTTGATTCTCATAATAAGGAGCCTACGATCGAGGAACTAATAGAGATGCAGGAATTCAGTACTAACGAAGAATTAGATATTCAGGACCCATTACTTCCTGAAGGAACTATGACTGTCGAAAACCTGACAGAAGCATTCAGTCACATTAAAATTGGGCTACAAATATTAGAACATATTGATGTGAATGAGCAAAGAGCACGTACAACTAAGCTAGGAGTGTTAAAACTATTGAGTGCGTATGAAGAAATATTAAACGAAAAGATTAAATCTATGACTCGTCATGATGAGTCCGGAGATGTGGCGTCTACGTCCAATAACTAGATAATATGTGATCAACATGAAAATGCGTTTAAATAAACGAACGTCAAAAATATTTGCATTATTTTTTAAATATCGATTGCTCCGTTACGTTCCTTGAAGCGTTGATAGACAGAATGATAGTATGGCACCGCAGAAAAAGACACGACACGACGTGTATTTCATTCATTATATTTATGTTTGTATTAAAAATAATAAAAGTTCAATATATAATACAAACTGAAGTGTATTTTTAGAACTCCCGAAACTATCTTCCATTATTGTTATCTGTTATAGTAGATCATTTATTTTGTGACCCGCCCGCATGATTTTCACCAGCGTGGATATAATATAATTATGTAGAATGGTATTAGACGTAGTGTTTGATTGTGATTGAATGTCCTACATTATCCATTCCTTGCGAATTATTAGGCTTGATATGTTGATAAAGTCACATGTAGATAGGTAGGTAGTTTAGTAGTCTGCTTAAAGTTTATACCTACGTAAAATAGTAACTAAACGAGATTATTTATTAATTTCATCTAAATCTATATTAATAAAAACATTTTACAAGAACATTAGCTTATTGTAGGAAGGTTATACTAATTACTAACTAACTACACGAGTAAGCATTCAAATAAAAAGACCTTTGTTTTTGACTATTTATTAATTGTATAAAATACATTCTGTATGTGCACACATATATCCTCATGACTCATGACTCATGGTAGACAAAATTAACACATCGGTAAATTTAAATCTGTAAAAAAATATTCGTGTAGAAACTGCTTAAAAAGACGTAGATAGCATAAAGTAAAAAAATATTAATAAAAAAAAAAGATGAGATGACTTTGAAAATATGATGATGAGAATAGAATAAGAATATTTTTCAATTCTAAAAAGCGGAGATGACATAAACAATAAAGGACCATATTAAGTGAATGATTATTTTCTTTTGTACACGAAACCAGTCAGTCAGTTTGCAAAAATACGCAGAAGGCACAGATTCATGATAATTAAATAAGATGCTTGAGAACCCAAGTAGCCAGGTAAAAACCGGCACGTTACTGAGGCAGAACAAATCGCTCCATCTCATTTTTTGGAAGATTTTATATTTCACTTCTAATTCTACGTATTTACGTATAATATTACCATCTTGGTAACTTTAAGCTAAAATGAAACAACTACTGTGACTTTCTTTGTAAAATTAAATTATACATAATGTATCTGTTGCTTTAACTTTTAGTTATATGTAAACACGCGTAAGCCCCGATCCCATGGGAATATAGGGATAAAAAGCCTATGTGTTAATCCAGATCTCCAGCTATCTACATACCAAGTTTCATCGCAATCGGTTCAGTAGTTTTTGCGTGAAAGACTAACAAACATCCATCCGTCCATCCATCCATACTCACAAACTTTCACCTTTATAATATTAATATATTATTAGTAAGATATATTAGCTGACCCGCGTAAACTTCGTCTGCGTTTATAAATAATGCCTGTTTTTGCAACATTTTTCATTCATGCTCCGCTCCTATTGGTCGTAGCGTGATGTTCTATTATAGCCTTCCTCGATCTGGGCTATCCAACAATAAAAGAATTTTCAAAATCGGACCAGTAGTACCTAGTACCGGAGATTACCCCGAACATCCAAACTCACAAACTTTACCTCTTTATAATATTAGTATAGATTTGTAAAACTGAAAGTAATAATACGATTATGCACACAAATAATTATACTAAAATAAATGCAACTACGACCCTTTACGTCGTCGTTGCAGACGAAGACGAATGCACTGTGCTGCAGTTGGATTATATTACTTTAACTAAATTGGTGTGTTATAGGAGAATAAAATTAAATTTATATTGAATGCTTTACCCAAGAGCATAGATCTACATTTAATTATAAAAATAAGTAGGTTTATTATTACGTTTTTGGTTGTTATTTTTTGTTTGTTTTGTTAAAATACAGCACATTTCAACTTTAAAATTGTCATGACATTTTGAATACACTAAGAATTTGATATTTAAATTATGGGTATTGATTCATGTGCGGTGTGATCCAAATCGGACTGACCTGTTGTTGACACGTGTACCGCGAATACCACTGAATACCACAAACAAAATTGGTACGTACCGAGAAAAGATCGCACTCAAGGTAGGTAGGTATTATGGCATTACCATCTACAGACATCCACTTCTTGAATTCCCTGTAGGATTTACTTGCATTTATTGTTGACGCTGATCCTATAGGTGATTTAATTGGAGTTATCTGTAGTACCACAGAAAAATACATAATTGGACCAGGTAGGTAGTACTAACACACTACCAGGTGTTTTAAAAATATATGAAACTTATTGCGATTTTTTGTTTTGCATTTTCATTTGTTTTACATTATGATTGTTAAATATGGATAGAATTAGTAATATTATTCTAGGTTTCCTTTATTATATTCTTCTCATCACGCAGTTTTAACAGAACTAGTCAAGAACTGCACTGATTATTAGAATTACTGTGAGTGATGGTTTACATTCTATCATGTAAGTAACTCTAGAACTTTCATATAAAACAAGAAATTAGCAGCAGAAAGCTTTAATAGCCACTGAGTTATTATTAAGCCAATAGCGTGCCTTCAAGATGTAGTAAACACGTGGCAAAGAAACATCGCGTTTATGATATACTTAATAATATTATGTTATGGGTTTGTAAAACAGAGCCTAAATAATAAGATAATGAGACATCAGACTAAAATGCAGAAGAAGATGAAGCACCAAATTAAATAAAGAAATGAAACAAAGGCAGTCAATCACAATTTTTAAATTGTTAAATGTTCGCTTCGGCTAAAACTACAAATTGGTATCATCGCCACGCCATGCGTCATCGGCAGGAGTGAGGAAGATCGAGCAGTGTGTTGCACATCACCTGGTCACATTGTCTCAAAATGTTGCTTAACACCAGGCATACAGACATTTGTAGGTGGTTAATAGTTATCGTTACTATCCGTAGTACCAGTTTTTAATTTGATCATTTTTATATCGAACCGGACCGAAATTTGGTTTTTGGGCTTATATAAAATTTTGAGCCGGTAGACAATTTTAAGAGTTATTCTGCTGTAGTTTGCACAATTTGCGCTGACAAAGTTTTTTAGTGTCCGGTTCGATATAAAAATCATCAAATTAAAACTGTCTTCGACATAGGGGTCGTCCATTAATCACGTGATGTTTTTTAGCATCTTTTTAGACCCCCTCTACCCCTGGTGATACGTTGGTGAGGTTTTAGACCAACAAAAAATCAAGTGTATTTTTTTAGTAAAAAGTATCTTGAAAACAATTCAGAATATTATCTTTAAATAAAGATATAAGTAATCTAATGCTCGAAAATTAAGCACCGTGATAAAGATGTCCAGACTGACATTACGGTTGAAGATCGTTTCTGACTGGCATAAAAACATAAAAGGAAAGATGTATTCAGGTGAAAATCACAGACTTACTGGCGACTGACAAGCGGCGGACGGTGAAATCATTGCCTGGCAAATGCGAGTCACGGTCACGCGCCGTTTATCGGTTTAGAAATCGCTCAAAAAAATTAATACACGCGATATCTCACTAAACACCCCCCTTCCCCTTGTGATATTTCGTGATTTTTTTCGAACCCCCTCCCCTCCTTTCGAGCCTCACGTGATTAATGGACGACCCAATAGCCATTGCGTATTTGTCTCTATTTACCCCGTCACATAATGTCCGCACATATTGCTGAGTACCAAGCAAACATAATAATCTAGAAGATGTCATTATTGCCATGACAATCTTCCGGAGCTCGCGGTAAATGGCGTAAATGTTAAACCACTTGCATGTTTATGTGTACGCAGTTTCCTAAACTTTATATGCTACGAGTAGTAAAAAACCGGTTTAGTTCAGTTCAGTATGCAATATTGTAGGCAACATTGCCGCTTGCTTCCACAGTGTCACCGTTAACAGTGTTGTTTTATAAAAGATCTCATAAACATAACATACATAATGCACCACGTAATCTTCTGTAATGTGGATTAACTGGAACAGGCTCCAGTTCAAACAGAAATATACTGTAGGCCACAGTCCTCTTTAAAGTTAATTTAAATCACCCGAACTCTCAAATTCTTATTATAACAAAATTTAATTCAAAATAAAAAATAACTCTCTTGGCATAGACTTGACTACAACAACTATACAATATTCAATCAATATAACAACAAACGATAACGAGGCCAATTAAATAAATAAACCAAACCAAATATTAGGTAGGTGCTCCGCAAAAATCCTAGCCCGCATCATGAATTCGAGGGAATCAATCTGTTTTATAATTAGGTAAACAGTGTAATTTACTATCAGTACATAATCAATGTAATTTACCAGGAAAAAGTGAGACAAAAACATTTTGATATAAATGTTTTTATTTGTTTTTCAGTAACTGTCGACATGTAAACACGTAAAGAAAAAAAATATTAATTTTATTATAACATTCCCTACCTATCTACATCTCTCAGTTTGTTCGTAGCGAGCGAGGTAGGCCATCTTACCCCCACATATTTTGCTTCAGAAACTTCAAGTACCAAGCAAACATAGCACTAGAAGAGTTTTGCAAATTATAGAGGCGCAAACGCAATACTAATCGGGCGAAGGGGTAAAGATTATTTTGAACTTTCGTTCGTTAAATATGTTAATAAACGTACCAGTTACCAGGCTTGCATAAAGTAAAGAACATTGATGATGAGGCATGTAATACACGTTACTTGCCTGATGTTTGTAAAATACCTACTGAACTCTGAGACCTCAGGAATGAGATAAATCTTATAACAATTTGTGCAATTATGTTCATAAGTTTCTGCTAATTATAATTATTTTCTGAACATAATAAACACAGTAAAAAAAATAAACGCGAAAGTTTGTGAGGGTAGATGGGTGGATGCATGAATGTTTGTCAACAATGTCAACACGCACGGCTGAACGGATTTGAATTAAATTTGGCCCGTTCCTAATGTTGAGTATTAAAACTCATATAACTCATTCATATTGCTGACCAACCAAATAATACTATTATTAAATAGTGGAATATTTTTTCGTGATAGTGGACTGCTCTTTGAAACTAAATAAAAAAAAAATCGTTCATTTAAAAAAATCAGTACGAATGAGACGGAGCCTGGTGTCTGGGGCGCGCGCGGGGTTTGTCCACAACACATGCGGTTTTACCCCGTCACATTGTCCCACGACAACGGTAAGTACTAGGCGATAATAAATTCATAAGCGGTAACAACTAAATACACACACATTCTAACGGAACAAGAGGTAGACTAAAGACTTCGGTATACAATTGGCACGAGTGACTGCAAACTATCCGCTTTAAACATTTCAGCCTCTTTTTTACCAGTTTAAAATATTGGATAATAGTATAATAATTTGAAAAAAAAATATTTACTTGACTCACTTATTCTTCTTAGTCGTTCTAAGGTGTACGTCACGGCCTATGTATGTAAGTCAGTTTGTAGCCTTACCACAGAATACATAATAGTACCAGTAGCCTTACCTGGCTCCAATTACGGAGGTGGGGCTACTAAACTGCTATTAACGTGGCTGTTGATGTGCCTCGCTCCATGACCGTTTTGACCGACACGTTTGTCTGCTTCTAAAAGTCTCAAACTGTGTTTCAAGTTTCACATTTCAGACATAATCCTACTAATATTAAAAACGTGAAAGTTTTTGAGGATGTATGGATGTTTGTTGCTCTTTCACGCAAAAACTACTCAACCGATTGCGATAAAACTTGGTATGTAGATAGATAGCTGTATTGTAATTATAATTAATCAATTCAAAGAATTATAAAACTATTATTACACTTTATTAGCAAATTTTATATTTAAAACACTTTACTTTTGGCGTGTCTAGCCGTTACATCAACGAATACCCCAGATTAATACGTTAACATAATTATGTTTGCCCACTGTTTCCCGTGTTCAGAAAAAGTTACAGGTACAAATAAAAGTCGTGGGCTGTCTAAGTATTACGATCTGCCCACACATAGTACCTATGTGTAGATGCACATAATAATTATATCTCTCATATAGAAAGTACCTACTTGTGTTTTTTTTTTGTTTCTAACACTTAGAGACATTAGACAACTCTAAACGTTTAAAGTTCGCAACTCCAGCAGCAATTTTTCCAGAGGCGATGGGAAAACCTTAAAAAAACCTGGGTCTGACTAGTTTCAAACAATATCTCTAGTATGATTTTATTGATGATATCACGAATTTTATGATTTTTTGACCTCCCCCCCGTCCTTGTCACAGGTTCACAGGTGGTCACATTTGTCGAACCCCCTCCCCGGTGTGACGTCACATATTTTGCCATTTTACACCCAGAACTGAAAAGAGCAGTTCAAAAAAAATGTTTTAGTAATAGTGTAGTAGCGTATGTAGTCTTTCGTTTACAGGTAATGTTTTGTGTTTAATACTTTAGATTTTGACATGTGACGTCACGAAGTTTATGAGGGGCTCATAAGCTTCGTGACGGCACATGCCAAAATACCCTACCCCTTGTCACACAATGTCACTTCATTGACCCCCTCCCCCCTCAACGTGTGACTTAATTAATGGACGGCCCCATATATATCACGCCTGTATCCCCGCATGGAGGTGTTAGCATGGACGGTTTACATTTTGCCGACTATACTTTTGTACCACGCACGTAACGGGGTACCGTCAACCGGGCACTTTAGGAATTTTATTAGACATATGAAAATTGGGAGTACATTGAAGGCAAAGGTTACTCATCTTTGCCTTTAATGTCCTCCCTCCTACCTACTACTACCTACCTACACCAATGAAGGGAAAGCAAGAAAAGGAAAGAGATATTGCTTATACGGATGGATAGGAAGTGTTATATACCTGTACCTGGAACTGACTGGTCGGGAAGTCCGAGCCGAGAAGTTAAGTAATAGCACAGATTACTAAGTAGTTACTACGTAACAGATAAATCACTCCCTACAAAAATATCGATACCTACCGTTTTAATGGCCTACTCTTTCCGGGCTTTAAAATGTGTGTAGGGTTAACTCTCATAAAAATTTACAATTATTATGTAAATTAAGTACTTAACGCTTATTTATCATTTCCAATATTTAAGTATACAAAAATCCTATATGTGTTTTATTTTTATATAAATTATTAACAAACTTCTTAAATTTTCTAAAATTTTAATAATTGGCATATAGGGTTAACGGTTCATTTTTAAAAATTAAGTACATAAATATCGCTGCTGTGTTTCTTTTTCTCTCACTTTCTCTACATTCGTATACTGCACATAAACAACCATATAAACTTACACTGTGAATTTTACAGTATTTAAAGAATATATCTATACGATATCGAATTTTGTTTTTTGTACTTTAAAAATAAAAGCTTGTGCCCGCGATGCAGTTGTCGGCAACCCACTGTGGAAGACTACGTATAAAGTCCGCCGGCGGACGAGCGCCCGGCAGGTATTTAGCGCGCGCAAGTACATCGAGTGACATAGGCCTGGTATTAGTGTTTATAATACTTGTAAAGTATTATAAGCAACAAAGTATTATATTTAAATAATTAACTTTAAAAAAAGTACATGTATAACCGACTTAAATGCGTCTAAATCATGGTAAAAAAACCGGCCAAGTGTGAGTAAAATATTTTTATTATATGATATAACTAAAATTATACGGTTTTCGCAATTTTTCCTTTATCTGTGCTATAAGACGTTGCTTCGTACCAAATTTCAAGATTCTGAGTTCACGGGAAGTACCCTGTAGGTTTTGATTCCCTTGCAAGTGTCGAAAATTTGCAGAAATTTGCGGCATAAACGGCTGTATCTTTTGATTGCGTTGGCTTAGAAGTTTGATTTTTTCACAGCTCTAAGGGACAGTAGACTTGAGTATTTCATATAAATTCTAGCTTGATACCTCCACGCATTCCTGAGAAAAAGGGTCTTGACAGCCAGACAGACCCACGGACGGACAACAAAGTGATCCTATAAGGGTTCCGTTTTTTCCTTTCGAGGTACGGAACCCTAAAAATTAACTCTTTATCAGATCTTTAAGAAAAATGTGACCAATTCCATTTAAAAATTAAAGATGAAATATTTATATTTTATTTACACATTCATCCTTTTTCAGTAACTTAGAAAAAATATTAATTAACACAGGTTGTCAAAACCATTATTTATTTTTGTTATATTATTGTTCAGGACAATATTGTCGTTCAACATCATCGCAATCGGCAAGACTGAGCGCCGAGTTTGAGCGGTGCCGCAGTGCGGGCCATTTTCATTTCTCCGTCATATTGTGTTTAAGTGCTGCTTGGGACCAGGCGTACAGACATTTATAGGTGATGTCAAACAGTTCTAATTCCTTTGATTAAAACATGTTCTAAATGACAAAAATCGCTTGTTCATCCGCTGCCATGCAAGTTGGCAACGTTTTATTTCTTTGCAACATAGCGCCTGGAAATGTTGCAAGACATTCGGCGTACATAACATTTTAGGTGGTTAAAATATTAAACTGTGAGGACTGTTAGTAGGTGACTGTAATTAGGCCGAAGTGTTGACAGAAAATACAAACATTTTTTTAATAATCGCATTCGCCAATAGCGTTTCTATTTACTCTGTCACATAGTGCTCGTCCATGTTGCCAGGTATTAGGAAAACATAATCAAGATGTTGTTATACTCACTTGTTGCGAAGACTAACGAAGAGCTCTAAGATGTCTAGGACGCCTTTATTCGATATTCGATTCATCTTAGTGTTTGTATACTGTTGAACCACCAACTAAAACATTTGTAACAATTATAAGTACCTACTAGGTGATTTTAATTCAGTTATACCTCGGAAATAGTATTTTTTACCTACCCTATATCATTTTCTGGACCTCTGATATGATCTGAGTGCAAAATTGTATGACGAACGATTAAGTAGTATCGTACTAGGAAGCCAAAGAAGTAGAACGTGTGACAGAGTACTGCGGTGTTGTTGGCAACAACATCTACAAGAAGTTTGGAGAGGAAATAATCGAGGGAGGGAATAAACGAGTACTTGAACGAAAATACTAATAAAGAAATAAAACTCATTGCTTATGTTAGGACACGTCCGGGTGTCTTAATAAAAGCTGTTCCCGGATCCCTCCTATTTTAGGAGCAGTATGGCACACCGTGTGGTCTTAGTCGGTTCGATTCCGACACACCTCCCAACTGAAAACTACCGGAGGGTAGGGTTCACTTTGCGTCGGTAGTGCACTAGGTAGGCGTCTTTTTCTTGCAGCGCGGGAATCTTTTCGTCAAGCCTTGTTGTGTGTAGCCACCTAGAGTTGGTAGCCGTGTCAATGTCGCAGGTTTTTCTAGCAGCTACATTCTTAACACGCAGCCGCGCTGGGCGCGCAGTTCGCACCGACGGCGACAGGTGCTAACTGTGCGGCTGACTGGCGACTTACTGGCTAGGAAGTTACTATTTCCACGATATAATTTCATTGTCACATCAAAAATTACCCATTTACCATTTACACCAAAGAGCTACACATATTCGAACTTCGTTTATTTATATAAGTCCACGTATCCAGGCCCGCAACCAAGTGTGTTATTATTGCAATCATTGTATAGATAATTAGTAATTACTATACAAAACATTTATTTATTCCGTCAGTCAGTAAGTTTGTTAGTGTAACCCATAAAAATCAAACTACACGTAGACCCCGTATCTAGCAAACCACAAATACATTAAAAAGATCTTATTGTTTAGTTGGTAATTAATTAAGAAGCCATTTCGGAGCTGGATGGATGTATCATCTTACCCCACAACATTTTGCTTCATAAAGTTCAAGCACCAGGCGAACACGACAGTAGGAGAGATGCATAAGCGATTGAGGCGCATACGCGGTTTCTTTTATAACACTAAATTACTTTTATAATAATTATTTATGTATTCTGTGACTAAATTTATAGTCCGGCCGTCCTCATCACGTAAGTCACAGTCATAGTTATTTAGTTAATTATATCATTATTTTGTAGGTTATATTATAGAAAAAAGCAACAATCGATTAATGATTAGTGTAACTACACCATAAATAAACTACAAAAAAGTGAAACTGAGCTGCTTATTCTACTTGCTCGGCAGGTATCGAAATCGTCCGGTATCGTAATCGTCCAGGACTTCCTTCCTATATCGTGAAAGAGGCGCGGACGCTGCATCGTACGTCCGCTGGCGTTCAAGTGGATGCTCCATGAACACGGTGAGTACTAGGCGACCATGAAATTATAAGCGATCAAAACATTCACAACTTGGAGCATGAAAGAAATAGCGAATTATCATGAAGTCGGTATCAGATCAGCCGTTTGTATCATACAGATACTATACATCAAGGCCACCAGTTTCATTCACACATAATCATCACTCAAATATATTATTATCTTTGTGCAATGCGCATTTTTTAACCGCCAAAAAAAAAGGAGGTGCTCAATTCGACCGTATATATATATATATATATTTTTGGAACGGAGTTCGTTGCGGGCGTTGCTAAATGAAGCTACTTGAAACTTTTGTTAGTTATTTCGCCAGACTAGTCCCGTAAACATTTGGAAATGGAGTATCAATCCCAAATATTCCATTTTCACCGTTACCGTCATCAAGTTTACTAGTATTTTTTAGAAATTATGACTACCATATAGTCATAATTTCTGAGTCAACCACTTTACAAATGATTCAAATAATTTCACCTGATACGCATCTGTATACTGTACATTAATTAATTTGTCAATCCATCAAAACTCGTGATCTGTTGCTAATTTAGAAACGGCTATTATATATCTATAATTGATTTTAGTTGAAAATAGAGAAAACAAATGGAATACAGCAGCTAGTACAATGAGGAGAATTGTAAGAAATATATTAACTAGAGGCTTGAGTATCGTTAATTGTTTCACTAAAAGAAAAACCTATCAAACAGAACATCAGTTAAGATCCTTCCATATCAGGAGTTGATCCCACGACAATTTTTTTTTTTTTTATGGTTTAGGGGGCAAACGAGCAGACGGGTCACCTGATGGTAAATGACTACCGCCGCCCATGGGCATCTGCAACTCAAAAGTCACAAGTGCGTTGCCGCCCTTTAAGGTGGGGAGGGGGGAACAGTGGGAAGAGGGGGGAGAGGGGAAGGACGGGAATAAGGGAGAGGGAAGGGTTAGAGCCTCCGGTAACCTCTCTCACGCGGCGAAATACAATGCAAGCACTGCTTCACGGCCGGTTTTCTGTGAGGCCGTGGTAACGAGCGGAGTCGAGCCGGCCCATACGTGCCGAAGCATGACTCTCCCACATAAAATTCCAAATTCTCTTTGTACATTATCATCTACCGATCGTCAATAAACAAACTATTAGATTCTAGTTAATTCTATCAAATCGGTCAAGTAGTTTCGTATTGACTGGTAGAAAAGTAAGCGCATTTAAATGCCATACGAGCGTTGATAGAGCAGTTGGAATGCGAATGGTCATATTGCTGGACTATTACAGCTCTGTTGCAGATGGGTCTAATATACATCTTGAGCATGCTATTAACAAGAGGAGACTCAAAGGAGTACAACATACACTAGATACGAGGGCTACACTGAAAATTTCGGGAATCAAGGAAGTGACACAACATTACTATTTAAAAATGTATTTATTGCTTTTCGAAGTATTCTCCGCGAAATTTTACACATTTTCCATACGATGGAACCAATCATTGAAGCAACCATTCCATTCGGAAGTTGGGGTCTCCAAAATGGCCGTTTTGTAGGCGTCCACAGCTTCTTCAGGTGATAAAAATCTCTGACCACGCAATTTATTCTTTATTTTAGAGAAAGTATAGAAATCATTAGGGCTTAGGTCGGGACTGTACGGCGGATGGTCTAATAATTCTATGTTTGCTTGCTCTAAAAACTCTTTTGTTCTGTGCGCGGTGTGAGAACTCGCATTGTCGTGATGGAGGATGATGCGGCGGTTGCAGTTCTCTTTACGGATGTCGGAAACGACCTGTGGCAAACAAATGCTAGCATACCATTCTGCATTAACCGTTCTTTGTCCCTCAAGAGGAATAGTCGCAACATGGCCGGTTTTGGAGACAAACGTGGCCACCATTTTTTTTGCAACACTCCGTGAACGAACAATTTTAGTTGGCTTTAACTCATTTTCGAACACCCAAACTCGTGACTGGTTTTTTGTTTCGGGTTCGTACGCCTATATCCAGGATTCGTCACCTGATACAATGTTGTATACAGCATTTGAGGATCCTGCGTGGAATCTTTCGAGAGTTCTTACGCACCAAGTAACGCGAGCCGCTTTTTGCTCTTTACAGAGCAAATGCGGTATCCATCGTTGCAATCCATGCAAGATTATTTGTATTTGACTCATGCCAATGTCTAAATTTGCCTGAATTTCGCGGTAAGTCACATGTCGATCTTCCTCAATCAGCTTACGCACAGCATCAACGTTTTCTTGGGTGACTGCAGTTTTTGGACGACCTTGACGGGGATCATCACTGAGCTTGACATGTTCACGTTGAAATTCAGCAAACCAGAGATAAATTGTGGTTTTGGATGGGGCTTCATCACCAAATGCAGAAAGCATCCGGTCAACACACTGTTTTTGCGTTCAACCGCTTCGAAAGTCATAATAAATCATCGCCCTTGAATTTTCTCGAGTCAATTCCATTTTCTCAACGACTAAACAAGTTTGAGAAGACCTTGTGGGAAGACCGAGAATCTTTTTTTTAAATAAATAAATGGTATTCGATTTTTAAAACCAAGGAGTTCTCAATTAAAAAGATTTTAATATGATAGGAATAGTGGAAATATTCCATTCCCGATACTTTTAGTGCAGCCTGTGTACGTTACAGTATTAAGTTTTTTGTTGTAAGGACAAACCCGCGCAACAACCCTCAAAGAGTAGGGGGTGTCAAAAATATTTTTTATGGCGACTAAAAAAAAAGTCATCAATTTTATTCACGTATTTATTTCATTACGCATTATTGTAAGGCTTACTAAATAATTTGGTATTACGATAACCATTTTTTTTAGCGTGAACAGCATTTTAATTACAATTTATTTTGCCGCTCGTCGTCGCCGCATTGTCTTCTGGGTTATGTGGGGATAATTGGACACCCTCGAAGGGGGTGTCCACAGGTTTGGACACCCCCCGTTGTTGCGCCCCTGGTCAAACGTCAAAACGATATATTCTTTACAAACAGAACGAATTTTGATTCTAATAATAAAATAACGAAAAAATCACTAGCTTTTTGTTATGTTACCTGTACGAAAGATAAATACTATACTAGTAGCAATTCCTGAACTGTATAACGAGGCGTGTAATTTTTTTTGTGGAATAGGAGGCAAACGAGCGGACGGATCACCTGATGGTAAGTGACTACCATCGCAAATGGACACCTGCAACTCAAGAGTCAGCCCGCAGCTTTGGAATCAAAGGTACCCTATGCCCTTTTCTGTATCCCTAACGTAAAATTTCATGATGATTGGTTAAGTAGTTAAGAAGTGAAAGTGTGTTTCGCATTTTAATATTAGCTAGGATTGGGATTTTTAAGTCAAAGCCAGGAGCATTTTTGTATGTAGTCTTCAGCACTCAGCGTATTCTGGCACGTTATGTGGTCGATCATTATAAAACTCCGCACCGTACACATTTACCGAGTTGTATGTCAATAACTGTATGTGTGCTACAGATCTGGGTGTGTATGTCTGTGTGTGTGGTATACCTACTATATACGGGACGTACGAATGTCGATGCGGCGGCGTGCGGCCGGGCCGCGCCGCGCCGCGCCTCCGGTGAATCATTGGGTAATGTGCTGATAACGCGACCATGTGTTTTGATACTTGGTTGATTTTAAATTTTGGTTTCATTTGTTTGTTGCATATTCTTATTCTTCTTCTTATAATGCTTCTTCAATCCTGAAGGTTGGCCGTCAGCTTCTTACATTCACCCTGATTCATGGCCGGGTGGAAAAAACAGTAGTTATAGTGAACAGGTGGTTGCATATAATGTAATTAGGTGTCTTAATAAAAATAAATGAGAAGAATCTTTTATTATTTGCATTTTTGTGAAATTTGTAAATTCATACATAATATCTTTGTATTTTAGATTGTGTATTTATTTATTTTCCGTTCGCAAATTAATTTAACAATACACATTAAAGTTAGTAAGTTACGTACAAGAAAATATTTAACGAATTGATTAAATAAAAAGTGAGCCTTCTATAGAAACAATGTTTGTTAGGACACATTTTAGGAATTTATTTATAGGTTGTAAAGCGCTCTATTGCCTTGTTTACGAAAACAAGCCTCTGTCTTGCATCCTGGACCTTTAATTCTTGCACCATTTGGATTTTGTAGGGGTGCAGCTTCTGCAGGTCTTTATGCAAAATGCGGTGTAATAACAATCGACGATCTATGGTTCGGATCGTCACAAACAGCCTGATTAACACCCTCCACGTTTTCTACAGTTCTTGATGAACTTGGTCGCCCGGATTATGGTTTTCCCAGTGTAGAACCGGTCTCTTCAAATATTTGAATCCATTGTCTATATAGAGGGACGCTTGGTGCATCATTTAAGTGTCAAAAACCTAGAGTAGTACAGAATCGTCTACGTCCTATTGTCGCCGAATCACCGTTTTCGTAGAATTCTCGCAGCTAAAACGTGCGATCAGCTCCCGAAAAACGCTCCATAGAGACTGAATCCCCATGAGCAAACGTGACGATTGACATACGCCCCGCGCCCTTCAGACTCGGTGCTTTCACTTAGTGACCTTAACAAACACATTTGTAGGTAATTTATTTTACTATTAAGATTTTTATATTTCTATTAGCTTGTTTTATATTGCTTATGTCGTAATCTTTATTATATATTTCTTTTCATTTATACAGGGCGTCTAACTGTCATCTATATCGAACACGAGTTTACGATGGCGGATAGTTAGATGAGTTTTACAGAGGTTATAGATACTAGAGATACCAGGCACAAGTCGTGAGCACAAATTTTCAAAAATTAACGAATATAAACTAGCGTACAATACAGTAATAAAGTATACGGTAGCCGAATGATATGTGCGAACCCAATAGACGACGAGCATCGACTTACGAACCAATCAGATGCAGCGTCAACGTCATATCGACCAATAAAAAGTGTGGTCACCACTCGTGCCAGTAACTGTACTATACTAACTCCCAATTAAGTAACTTTTATGAGAGTTAGTATATACTATATTTTTATGTGTTAAACCATTATTTACTCGAAGATGTTGTATTAAACAATCATACTTATACAGAAAGTGATTGCTCTTCTCGAAACTTCATATTTAACTTAGCCAAAGGATCTTCTTAACTAATACCTATAATTTAAAGCATTGTTCAAGGGGTGACGAATATAAAATAGAAAAGAGTTTATACAAGCTACCTATGAATAAGCTGCAGAAATAATTTCAATAGAAAGTATATTTATAATGATCAAGTCCGGTAGGTCATAGTAGGTATGCGGGGTGAGTGGCGCTCGGGCGCGCGGCTGCTTTGTTCCCGGCCTGGCAGCCGACATACCGTGCTCCGCCCCAGCAATACTCAGGGCTACCTAGTAAATTATTAATATTGTTGAAGAAAAACATTTTATTAGTAAGTAAGGTAATGTAAGAAATTGTCCAGTTAGGCTTCGCCAAGTTCGAAACTCGTCTTGACCTGAACTTCTTCCGAACATTTAAAATTGTAAAAAAAAGTTAGGATAATAAATCCTTTAAAGGTAAAATCATTGCTGATTTTGGCCTTAACACTTATGATGAAACCATCATCTACTGCAACAATGGCAGAGCAGCTACTTATTTGACTAAGAAGTAGAATTTCATAATTGTGCACATGTTTGCAAATACAAAGTAAAAAAATATTCATCTTACTTGGCAACCCTACATCGGACCGGGGCGGGCCGATAACAATATCGCTGAGTGCGCGCGTCGGGTTCGCACCGAGTGTCCGCCGCCTAATTTACTCCCAGCTAGCGCTGCGGCCCTGGTACGAACGACACGCCAACACCCGCTTTCTTGCATTTTAGACATTTTTTACGCAGCAATGGCGACGAGCGGCGAGTGCAGGGTAAGTAAGTTATAATGACGAATAAAACTCCAATTTGAAACATTTTCTTCACTTAAAGCGATTACGCGAACCTTTTGCTAAAATCTTCGATCAAAATCGAAGGCTAAAAAAGGAAGCTTTATCTGCAGAGGACAACTGAACACTTTTGCTATCTTACTGATTTCATTTGAATACTAGCTGACCCGCAGAACTTCGTCTGCGTCAGAGAGAGAGATAAATTTTCCCCGTATTTGCAAAATTTTTCATTGATTCTCCGCTCCTGTTGGCCTTCCTCGATCAATGGGCTATCCAACACCTTTTTTATTTAACTTGCAATGTTTGTATGTATGTGTGTTCGGCACGAATCTTGGAAGCAAAATTAGAACCACTTCCCGATGTCTGGTTGGGCTCAAATTTGGTGTATAATGTATCTTCGGTGACATTATAATAATATGGTACCATGGAGATGTTCTGATGATGGAGTCGGAAGATGACCACAGAAACTTCTAAACTAAAGAAGACAAACCAATCGAATTTGGGTACTGGTACCATTATGTAAATATTCTGTGGTTTGGGCTCGATTGATTCGCCTTGAGGAGTACTTTTTTAAACATCAAATCTATACTAAAATAAAACTTAGTTATTAAACATCAAATATGTACTATAATAAAACTAGGTTTGTATAAAAGCTTGTTCAAAAAAATTTACAATTAATTTATTTTACACAATACATGTCATATTCGGTTGCGACTACTTACAATATTTTTCTTTTTGCACCATCCAAACGTCAAGTCAAAATTATATGATTCATACTTATATCATACTTACTTACTAGTATGCATAAAGTCACATTTGCGACCCATAGAAACACAAGAAAAGGTCCTAATCGCACTATAGTGTAGTTTAGTTTACAGAGTTTAAGTTGTTGCACCTTTAGTTGTGAGTGGATACATCTAAAAATATTTTATATACTCGTACATAAGTGTCTGATTGGTTTCAAACATTGCTTCTATCTATGTATTTTGAATTAACATATCAGTTCCTATTTATTAAAGAAATCCGATTTTACTCTTGTGTGTATTTTGGACCCGATGGGAGCTCTTTATCAAGGGATGAAGCGATCTTCCGTGTCGGTGACAGGCGACGCGGAAGGTCGAAATATACACGTCAGTAAAACCGAATAACTTTAATAAATATGAATACCACACACTAAAGTTTTGAAGTGAAAACTTCTTTAGGCACGAACTCGCGTGATCGTCACGCTTAGATACATATACAACAGATGTGTGTGTGTGTGTGTGTGTGTGTGTGTGTGTGTGTGTGTGTGTATGTATTAGTTATGTTTCACTTCTGACGTACAGTCCTACGACTGACAGTTCTTTTGAAGTGAAAACTTCTTTAGGCAAGTTGGACACTTTTAGTCTTGGGCTAAAGCACTGAACCCGCGTGACCGTCACGCTCAGATGACAGATGTGTAAGTTATGTTTTCACTGCTGACGTGCAGTCCTACGACTGACAGTTTTTTATTGTAATGATGAATTTCGTATGAAATGTAATTGGTAATCTTTCAATCAATTAGCCTATTCTAGTCCACTGCTGGACATAGGCCTCTCCCAATGTGCGCCATAGTACTCGGTGCTCCGCTTTCCGCATCCAGTCCCTCCCAGCCACCTTCCTCAGGTCGTCGGTCCATCTGGCTGGGGGACGTCCTACCTTCCGTTTACCGATTCGCGGTCTCCACTCTAAGATCCGCTTGCTCCATCGGCCATCGGTCCTTCGGCATACGTGGCCAGCCCATTGCCACTTAAGCGTGCTTATTCTGCGAGCTATGTCGGTAACTTTAGTTCTTTGTCGGATGACCTCATTTCGAATGTTATCCTATAAAGAGACTCCAAGCATAGCTCGCTACATGGCCCGCTGCACGACTTTTAGTTTGTGGACTAGCCCCACCGTTAGTGTCCACGTCTCGGCACCGTAGGTCATTACATATAGATAATTATGACGTTTGCACGAAGTCAACCACGTGATTCTAACGTTATTATTCTGAGTTCGGTAACATTAAGGCACGATGCAGCGATGTTGAAATATTGATGCGTATTTATTCCCGGCTTGTCTACGACACGTCTTAATTTCGATTCACACCGGTGTATTATGAATCATCCCTCCATTGTCGAGAGTCTATAATTGATTATTCTAGCGGTGGTTTATACATAAGTGGTCCTTACTATGCCTGCAAGGATAAATAATTTATACACTAATACGCGAAGAGAAATTTGTAATACCTACTTAAAGTTTATACATATACATTATAGAAGAAGTGCAGAAAGCTAAAATGTTTAATCAATATCTATATTATGAAGCTGAAGAGTTTGTTTGTTTGGTTGAACGCGCTAATCTCAGGAACTACTGGTTAGAATTTTAAAATTATTTTAGTGTTGGATAGCCCATTTATCGAGGAAGGCTATAGGCTAATATAACATCACGCTACGACCAATAGGACCGGAGTAGTGACCATACACGCAGGTGAAACTGCGGGGACGGCTAGTGTGTTAATATGCGAAAACGGCTACAAAAATCTACGTGTGTCCAGTATACATGTAGACCTGTCATGGTCCGGAACGTCTAAACATTAGAAGTTCAAGTTATTCTAGTCAATTATTTAAAATAATACATTTAATTCGACCACCAGGTGATCTCTAATAAAAATAATAACTTGAGACACCAATGGCGTAACAATAGGGTGGCAGAGCGGGCAAAATGGCACAGGCCCATGGCCCTAGGGAGGCCCCAGCCCCTACCCCAAGGCCCTAAACACACAAGGCACCGAGAGTGAACTTGTGCCCCATCCGATGAATTAGCCACGGGCCTCAGATGGTATAGTTACGCCACTGTACGCCAAACTAGGCAAAGCCTGTATGTACTATGGTAACCAGACTGCTGATAGATACTTATATATATATAATATTATATTGGATATACAAGCATGAGAAAGGTATAATAATAGTATAATTATGTATAATAGTCACAGAAATCTAAAAAGGTAACTTAAAACTTATTTAGATTTCTGTGATAATAGTTAACCCCGCCCGCTTTCAAAAGTCATGATTTATATTTCGTGTATTTTTTTATTTCTTACTAGCTGCACCTCGCGGTTTCACCTGCGTAAGTCCTGATGCCGTAGGAATATCGACATAAAAAGTAGCCTATGTGTTAATCCAAGTCTCCAGCTATTTACATACCCAGTTTCAACGCAATCGGTTCAGTAGTTTTAGTGTAAAAGAACAACAACAATCCATACATCCTTACAAACTTTCACGTTTATAATATTAGTAGGATACTCTTACTAAATGTTTTATTTTTATTCAATACTAGCAGTGCCCCTCGGTTTCACCCGCGTAAGTCCCGATCCCGTGGGAATATCGGCATAAAAAGTAGCCTATATGTTAATCCAGGTCTCCAGCTATCTACATACCAAGTTTCGTCGCAATCAGTTTGCTAGTTTTAACGTGAAAGAGTAACAAACATCCATACATACATACATCCATACATCCTCACAAACTTTCACGTTTATAATATTAGTAGGATTCAATGTGTTTATTCAAAATGTGTCTGACACTTCAATGTGTTGTTTGATCAATTCAAAGTGGAAGTAAATGGAAACAAACGAAAGAAAGAACAAAGGATGGATCACAAAGTTCGACTTGTGACTGTCCTGTCTGTAAGAAAATAATTAGGCAATAAAGACTTAGGACCACTTTTTTCGCTTGCCAAATTAGTGTTTTCTCATACGAGACATACGAGAGAAAAGAAAAAACAAAAATACCGAGTCAGTAAAACAAAAAATTTTTGAAGTGAAAACTTCTTTAGGCACGTTGTGCACTTTTGCTATGGGGAAAAAGCACTGAACTCGTGACCGTCACGCTAATAATACATATATGATATGGATCTACTAGAGGGCGCTAATCTAAACATTGAGTTCTGTCAGCTCTTTATTAATCTTTAAAAAAATAATTAGTTCCATAAAGTACTTATTGTGATATTGTGTGCGCAATTCATATGGTAAAATAAACAAAAACATTAAATTGTAATTAAGGTGAAAATTTATAACGCCCATAGTGCTCAATAGCGAAAACCTTTATTCAAAATTTCGTCCGAACGTCGGTCAGTTTGATGGATGTCACTACTAGATGGCATTACTTTCTTCAAAAATGAACATTTCTGATCAGCAACTCACAATTCCTTATTAACAATTTTTTAATACAATTATTATAATTATTATAAACAAGGCATTTTTGAAATGAAAACTTCTTAAGGAACGTTGGATTTTTTTGGTATGGGGAAAAGCACTGAACTCACGTGACCGTCACGCTCAGATACATGTTTACCGATGTGTTTGTGTGTGTGTGTCTGTATAATAATTATAATAATATGTATACTGTTTGTGTAAGTTATGTTTTCACTTCTGACGTGCAGTCCTACGACAGACAGTTTTTTTTTTTGGAGAAATTAGGCCACTGTGTGTGAGAGGAGCAACTTACAAAAGAAAACGTAAAATAAGTAGTGAATTCGTGGACGTCATAAGAATGTTCAACTTTATTTACATACATTATTAAATTATATATACGTAGCATACTATCAGTCTCTTTGCTCTTATCACAGTGTTATCCATATATTAAAGAAATTAACGTTTACTAAATTCCACTTCAAACGCAGCCCTTCAAAGCCAGCAACGTTGGGCTCGGTACACAAATAGCCCCAGTTTGTGTTACAATTCAATATTAGTTTGAACTAATCCATAACAGTTTCAGTGCCTGCGTTTGACAAGTTGGGAGTGGTTCAGTTCAGCTCTCTATGTCTTATTATGTCCCGGTAAACAATACGTCAGTCATATTGAACTAACAGATACGTAAGTATTTAAAAAAAATGTTTTAAGTTTATAGATTAATGCTATAATATGAGAAAGCAATAATGTGAGACATCAGTCTTAATTACCGCACTGTTTAAAAAAAATCCTTAAAGAAATAAGTTACAGTATACATACCTAAAATACTTAATTGATTTTTATGTTTTTTTTTCTGAACAGTTTTAAATCTACGTCTCAGATTTATACAATACATCGAGCGACAAGTTTCTTTGATGTTTGGATGATAAATTAGGTAGTCGCACAGAACTGATTATATATAGGTATGTATTCTCAACAAAGATATTAATATCTTAATATTAAATCTTAATATTAAAGAAGTGATAATAATATTACTGATTTTTTCCCAATTATTTGAATAACGTATGCATTAATACAACAAAAACATGGTAACTGGTCTTTACCAAGAAGGTACGTCATGGTGTTTCCACAAATCACCCCTCCTACCCCCGTGAACTAGGTACGTCGCAGAATATCGATGCACTCACTATTGTACGAACGGTAGGTGCTGGCAAGGTTTGGCAAATACAAGTAGACTCCTAAATCTTAACGTTTAATATCGCAAACTCTTGCCATATACCGGGGTTGCTCTTCAAAGCCAAGCTAAGCCTGTCAGCCACTAATTAGGTGTGTCTGTAGGCGTAAATTTTTTAATTAAAGCTCATAGTAAGCCGCAGGGCGGGATCTGGGTCAAAGGAGACCGGACGGAAATCATTTTTATCGAGCTTTGTAGGTACAGGCATACATATACACTCTTTTTATATGCAGGTAAAGTCTACATCCAGGACAGAGGAAATTTAATTAACGATAACAATATAATTACTGATAGTGTGCCAAATATAAAATAAAACTCAAATAAACATTTATGTAGTTTGGCACTAGGAATTTTTAGATATACTGACATTTAACCATTTCAATTTTAGCATTAATATATATAAACATAACATACTCGGCAATCCGAATTTTGCGGAAATATTTCATTAGTTTTTATGTTTTATTATTCCGGTAAAGTTTCAATCGAGTCTGCCGTACCCCTTGACCGAATTAATATAGATTGTGTAAGCCACATGTTTCGATGTAGTTCGAAATACGGATCAAAAATGACCATCTGCAATTAAGGTTTCTTAAATCTTTTAGAAGGAAGAAAATAGGAAGGATTTTAAAGATTACTCTACTCCAGGGTAATTTATAGTTAAACGCACTATGAGGCCAGTGCAATCTGACTGCTAAATATCTACGATGACATTAGAATTACATAAAAAATAAACCATTTTATAAAATAAAAACATTAATTTTAAAGTTGTTCGTTAAGTCATATTATTTTATTAAAATACGACGTGATGATAACCTGTAAGATTACATTATTATGTATGTTTACGTCTATGGTGTAAATGAATACATATATTAAATGTTACTGAATGATTACACTTGTTTCCCTATATTACTTAAAACCACAGAACCGATTGCGATGAAACTTGGTATGTAGATAGTTGGAGACCTGGATTAACGCATAGGCTACTTTTTATCCCGATATTTCCACTGGATCGGGACTTACGCGGGTGAAACCACGGGGTGCTGCTAATATTGTATATGTCTATAGGTATCTTTTAAATATACCCATTAGATTGTCATATATCTGGTCATTATTTTTCCATCCCATGGTTGCCTGGAAGTAATTGCTTTTAGCGATAAGGCCGCCCTTTGTACATATACATTTTTGTAAACTTAAAAAGCAATATTTACTGGTGTACAATAAAGTTTATTGTATTCTATTCTATTCTACATCCGTAGACAGAAATCTAAGAGTTATGCCCTTTCTCCCCGAAGACGAGGTTTCTTCTTTTTCGTCTCGTAATCGCGCCAAATCACTTAATCCACTATCGTAGCTTCCTCTTTAACCGGGTGTGAGCTTTGAATTAATATGTACATTATTTATAATGAAATCAGTATAATAGCTTAAAGGACCAGCATACTAATTACGTTCAATGACGGTGTGCTGTTAGCTAAAAAAGATCTAGTACCATGAGCCCAAACAGAGCGCCAGGAGTTCAGAATTCGCTGAGTACAAAAAAACTGTCGAGTGTCGAGATGAAATATATCTGCTCGTTGGGCTTCCGCGTCAGATAAGCAGCGGGCCGTGTGGGAGTGACGGCGGGGTGGTTGGAGAGGGGGAGGGAGTAGCGATCAAACCGCGACGCGCGGCACTGGCTCGGCCAGTTAAGTAGGTGCTGATAGTGAGGGGCACAATTTCTTTTTCCAATGATGTCGAGGTTATATCGCATATTATTATTTAGTGGAAACACAAAGTTTTATTGCACCTTTAATGGTACAGTCTGTAATTCTATACATATACATATACTTGTGAATGTTCCGTATATTTTTGTGGTGTTGTATCTATCATTACTACTAACTGTTCATTTGGTGACACATAAAAATAACGACATTACTTTTTTTATTAAATTAATAGGTACCTAATTTAAAAAAAAAAATTAGACACGACTTTGACAGAACCTAATCTACTAGGTGTCAATAAAACTATTTCCGCAAATGACAAGTGTCTTTCCATATCATGGTACTCTAGGCTTTATTTATTTTTTGGGCATACGGGCAGACAACACAACGATCGTGTTTTAAAAGGTTTTATTATTTGACGTAACATAATAGTCAGGCCTTTGTCAATGCGATGGTAAAACAAAACCGCTTTTAATTCCAGACACAGTCATTTATTAACAATTATCTTATACGTCATAAGTTCGATCCATCTAGGAATTCTAGGAGAACAGCATAAAGAGATTTTTTTTTATCGATTTTATAATTTATAATTCCATCTTAGCCACATCACTAAACGTCGGCTGTTCAGCGGCGGTCGTGAAGCGTGGTGGCGGGCGTCACTGGGCGTGCGACGAAAGGCCCGCATTAGCGAGCGACTCGATTGTATCAACGAGGAATACGAGGACACTACACCACCAGGATAGCAGCACTCAGTAGTGAAATACTTCAAACATAACAGATAATAGTAGCAGACTGTGTGGCTCGTAAAGGCAGTATGGCCATTTCAGGTCGTTTCCTTTCCACTATAATAACCAGAATAGATTTCTATTTACCATGTAACTTTAGCAAGTAAGGTAGACGTAGAACCACAGATTACTTAGTAGTTACTACGTAAGTAGAACGTAGACTGAGAAAATTAAATTATTTTATATACATATTTTTATACATAATATGTTAGTATTGTTAGTATACAAAAAAGATCTCAAATATTAAATTGTAAGATGAAATTGCAGCCACAATAGGCAAACTACTAAAAAGTTGTGGAACGTCGTGTAATGAACTAATGACTGAGGAAGGATATAGGTTATCTAACATCATGAAATGTCCCATAGGAGCGGAGCAGTAACTATTAAAGTTAAGCAATCTAGAAAGCTGATTGACGAGCTCTGTTTCAAAAGCAAATCAGCATGTCCCTGCAGTAGGAGGGACGAGGTATTGGACGCTAAAAGCATTACTAGCGAGACTGATAAACGCCCTAGGTTACGTAGTAACTACTTAGTAATCTGTGCCCCAGGTACGACTTAGCGCAATATGTAACAGATGTGGAAAGAAATCCCTACAGACAATTACGTCTCTTTTTCATAATTATTATTAGTCCTATTTAGCGTTATAACTTTTTCATTTCAACACTATCAGCCAACATTTTTTAATTCAGAAATACCCATCTCATGTAGATCTAGTACCATTTCATCGTATTCCTGAAGATACTTAGTTAAGGAGGTGGATTACTTTTACTCAAACTCTGTCAACATATGCCGTCCTAGTAAATCGGGCTACGAAAGAACTGGCAATATGTCACTGACACGGATGAGCAACGAGCAAAGGAGAACAACTTGAACCACTCGTGAACCTCTCTATTTCTTGATAGTATGTACGAAAGAGATAGCAATATAAAAAAGGCATTTGAAATTTGATTCGGCTTTGCACAGTATTCATTCAAGCTTGAATTTCCAACGCAGATACGCGGTTTTCGAGTTTCTTTAGAAACACTACCACCAGGAACGCATAAGAATACGGCAGTAACAACTTTGATATCATCTTACGACTCTGACTAATATATGATATCCTGGTATAAACACGACTCGGTAAAATCAAAACCGCGTAAGTCCCGTACATACGAAATAGTCTGTCTGGTCTGTTGATGATAAATAAGTAAATATACAGACAGTCTTTTAAAGTTAAAGTACTTAAGTAAGTCCCTTTAGACGCCTTGGTGTCGACAACTTGAAAACAATGTTATTTATTTATTATTTTTGTAAGTGAAGAAACCCATTTATTTCTCAAATATTTAGGTACTGTAGGCATATAGTGTCTAATCCTAATTTTATATTAACTTCTTGACAGAAGTCTGACATCAATTATAATATACGCCGCTCACTTTTAAAGTTCCACTCAAGGTTTAAGTTACAAAGTGTATCATAAGTAGAACGTGGTCTAAGATCCCTTTAAGAATCCTCAAGAACTGAATTATTGACTGACCCGTCAGCCGCAGAGTTGTGGATTGGTTCCAAAACTTTAAGTTGATTAATAAATTTAATTTGTAATTTAGATTTTTAAAATAAAAAAGAAATTTATGTTTTTTCAGACATTGTGTGTGAGACACTAAGTATTATGGTATATATGTGTTATTTTTTATGCTTGCTATAATACCATCATAATTCATAGGCTTTGTGAAATTGACCATGAGATTTTTATTTAAATAATGAGAAGTATTTTAAAACTAAATGTAGAGTTAGTTATACCAGCCATAAAAATTTTGCGAGTGTTATAACTTATAAACATGTGTTCGGTAGTTATAAAGTGCGTCTCGGGTTTCGTCTATGAGTGACATAACTTATTAGTTTCACATAAAATTAAATTGCTACAAATACACATACACCCAAAACATTATCAGTAGAGAAGTTTGTATTAACGATTGTAAAAATAACAATAAACAGTTTAATTACGTAATATGTATTGTAAATATTATTATAGATTGTAATTTTCTGTTCATACATGTTTTTAAACTTTTAAGTCACATGAACTACCTTTACATGTAATGTTTGGTTAAGGAGCTAAAATCATTTATAACTGTTAATAAAAGTAGAAGATAACATGATAATATACATTTAAAAATATGTATTTACAATCAACTGTATTATGATTTGTATAAATAAATAAAAATAATTAACAGACAGAAATAAATAAATCCATACCAGTGCTAAGCTTTTATGATATCCTTGTCTTAAGGAGCACTATAGTCACTAACTGGCAACGCAGCCAGACTACTATAAACTACTAAATATTAAACTCGCAAAGAACAGTACTAACAAAAATAAAGTAAGTTGTGTGAGTGATGTGATATGTGATTATGATCACTCACACAACTCTCAACAACTCATTGATTCATTTATTTATAACTAACTAGCTGCACCTTGCGGTTTCACCCGCGTAAGTCCCGGTGCCGTGGGAATATCGGGATAAAAAGTAGTCTATGTGTTAATCCAAGTCTCCAGCTATCTACATACCAAGTTTTATCGCAATCGGTTCAGTAGTTTTTGCGTGAAAGAGTAACAAACATCTAAATAAAAAAATTAAACGATTTTATTACCATTATTATTATTTGTTTATTGTCATCCAAACTAAAAGTGAAAGTACGCAAAATTTCAGCATAATTGGTTGAGGATAACTGCTTTGCAATTTGCATTGAACAAACATTGCAAGTTATAAAAAGTTTAAAAGTTTGTAAAATATAAGTGCAGCAATTTAAGAAAATACCCACGGCATACAGGGAATAGGGGGGGGGTCCCGGGAGGGCAGCTGCAGTAAATTTTTCTACCTATTGTATTCTCACAGAATTAAAATTGATTTAATGTATGTACTTGTCTATTATTTCGAAATTTTGTACTACAACACTTATGCCATCTTTTATTTTATTCTAAAACCACTACGATTACTTCAATATTTCATTTTAACTACTTCAAATAACACTACCTTCTACATACTTATGAGAACCTAGTCGAAATTCGTTCAATGAAGCAACATCGATTCTTCTTACTCAATCTAACCACCTCACCTAGTAAATAAACAGAATCAAAAGATCAATTAAAAGGTATCGCCAATGCAATATTAACTTTATTTCTTTTTTTGATTGATTTTTTAGTTTTTGTAAAATAGGAGAATACCTTGTTATTTTCTTTACTTGCAAATGTTATTGAAATAATTTATTCTTACAGACTGGTCTCTAGAGAATTACCTAGTGATAAAAATAATAACAACAAAAAAATAATGATTTGAAATCATGGCTAACTTGTTCATCAAGTTCACAGGGCATCATAGAAGCAAAGAATTTTTCATAAACATAAAATGGCCGAATGAAACCCGTTGACTTTAGAATTAGAAGTTTGGCAATGACCGAAGAACCTGTAAAATATTATCAAATAAGAATGCACTTTAAAAGCAACGTCAAAAGAGCTAAAATGACGTATAGCAACTTTTGAATAAGTAAAGCGTTATAAACAGGCGCGCGCGCAATAGCGTAGTCGGTGGTCGTGTTGCCTTTACGTCTCTTTTTATTTTATGTGCGCCTAGTAACATGCGCACATTTCGCGCAAGAGTGCGGGCTTTCGTGCGCACCAAGATCGTGCGCGATGCGCGCGCATGACTGACAATTTTGGTACAACAACAACACAAGATCCCTTTTTATTAATGCAATTTAGATTTAAACTTAACTGAAATAAGATATAAAATTGTCTACCACGTAGGCCTACAACGTGACAATGTGAATTTGATTGTTTGGGAGTGCGCGCGCGCATGTTGAGCTGCGCCGGCCGTCGCGTCGCGCTCGCAGCATCTTTTTAAAAGCGTGGTCCCCGGCGCTCACTACATCAGTGTCATCGAATAGCTCTTTGCTCGCGTAACTTTTAACGTTAACATGAAATGGGTAAATGGCACAACTCTTTCGTCACAAAATTTTATCACCTAAAAATTCTTATCAACCTAACTTTAGCGAAGTGAGAAGGACAAGGAAAGGACACTTAAGTGAAGTGAGATTCCTTATAATGCGTTAAATACTTTAATGGATTTTTTTTTGCACTATGCACTATTTTTGTGAACATATTTGCTTTTGAACTAAGTATTACTAACTGTACTTAATTTTTAGCGCAAGTATTCTTAATCTTTTTTTTTTCAGTAATAGAAAGGGTATTTTTTTTCTGCCCTCCGTACAAAGTTTTTGAATCACTTTCTTTTAATTTTTTTACACTACCTAAAATTAAAAATATTCTGTATTCGTTATATTTATAACATAGTTTGATACACTAATAAAATTTCAGTAAGTTATAATTTTATGCCAAACCCTTTGTCCGGTACAGAACGTTACGCGTAGTAACGAGTATACGGCAGTATACCAATGGCGTTAAGCACAAATGAACCCTTATGGAACGTACGACAGTTACCATATTATCTTACATAGGGCTGCCATCCGTCCGGGTTTCCCCGGATTTGTCCTAGTTTAGAGGGTGTCCGGGGAGCGTCCGGGCGGGGTTTTCTAAAACTGCCCGGGTAAAATCCGGACACTCTTTGCCAGGGGCAACTTATAATTATTAGATGGACAAGCCGTTTAATTTAATAAAAACATGGAATCGGCGTTTTTTTAAGGTGTCCGGGCAAGAATCTCGATTGCACACATGTGTCCGGGATTTTTGAAGAGCTTGTCCGGCGTCGGCAATTTAGGTAATGGCAGGCCTAATCTTACATCATACGGCATACGGGGGTCGGTAGTAATTGACGAATCAGAATGTAAAAATTTTCATATAAAACCCCTCAAGTAACGGAAATACGGAATACAATTTCTAAGAAATAACAACGGATAAATGAAGTGAAACAGGCCGCAGATGATGGCAAAATTTGTAGAACATTTTACCTGTGTATGTATGTGTACACATTTCTCATTTTAATAAATCGGAAACGATCGATGTTGGACACAACGAACGATTAACTTTAGAAAAAAAATTAAACACCGATTCAGAAAGAAAATTAAATGACGTGAATTTAAATATAACGAAGTCTTAAAACTGTTTTGAAACATTCATAATCAATGGCACGGCAAAAAAAAAGCATTCGAAAAGAACCACACTTGGATTGCACGTATATTAAGACTGTGACCCGTTTGTGGGATGAAAAACCCACTGTAAAACTAGTGGTGTGATACGAAGACACGGAATATTGTAATGTTGTAGATTCAATGGGACAAGAAGAGTTAGAATCCAATACCATTAGGTTTGCTTGTTGCAATGCAAAGAGGTTTTCATTTTTTTTGTATTGTAAACATACACTAGCAACCCGCCCCGGCTTCCCACGGGTAGCAGAGACATCTTAAACAATCATCAGTATATTTTAATCAATTTACACAAAATCTTAACAAATTATACACCTAAACCTTCCTCATGAATCACTCTGTCTATAAGTGAAAACCGCATGAAAATCCGTTCAGTAGTTTTTCGGTTTATCGCGAACAGAGTACAGACAGACAAACAGAAGCGGCGGGGACTTTGTTTTATAATATGTAGTGATAATATTGATGTAATAGACGGACAAAGAACCTACCCACCCACAGAACTGAGAATATAAAAAAATATTATTATTTTTGTTATTTTATTTTAATTAAAAAAAAAAAATATTTGAATTAACTTAAGTATAATGAATATTAACATATTGATTTACTAATAATCACATTACAATTAAGATTTAGATAAGAAATCACAATAAGCTTGCATTCGATTTATTTTTTCTACCATAAAGTTAGCTATCAAGCCACATCCTGTCGCCTACCTGGTGGAAGGCAGGCTCCGTAGCCTATGATCGACACTTGCATTAAAATGAATAAACTCTAAAACTGCAACTACGCAACCAGTCAGTAAAATAAACTTAGGTACTCAAAGTGTACTCATTAAACAATAGCACAGAATACTTACTTAGTAAACAGACAACACACTCTTGAACTAATTGTGGAAACTTTTAATTGGCCTTTAGAGGTATTGAGACTTTTTTTTAAGTATTTCAGCAGTTTTGATCATTCTCGTCGTTTTAGTTGTGGGACACATGATCGTGGCGATTTCTCACGAGTACCTACGGGTTACCGTTACAATTACTTACACTTTGCACCGGTGCATCGATCATAATATGTAATAAGTCTTGTGCATAGAGAACTTTCTCCGGCTTTGCAGCATTTCAGCGGCATTCGATCCACTAGTGTGATATTTGAACACATCCCGCGAACAACAAAGTCAACATAAGACTGTTATGTAGGTAGACGGGAGTAAAGTTATCTATGCAACAATAGCCGTGGCCCGTGTAGCGTTATCTAAGAGAATGACGGGCACAAGTGTGACTATTATCAACACATCGCGGCGCCCCGCGGCCGACGATCGGCCCGATTGTTTTGCGGGCAATTAGCGTTAGCCCGTCCCGCACGTGCCGCGTACCGCGCTTCGACGCGCCTTGCGCCTAGCGCCCGTACCATACTTCAGTACTCCGCGCGCGCTGTCTGCGAGCGGCCGTCACGGTAGGATCTGTGTCGCGCAGCCCTACATCCGCCGCGCGAACTCCGTACGGGACGCCTGCCCCACACCATCCGGTACTTTTTGTTTGACCACCATTTTTTTTCTTCTGGCGAAGTTCGATTGTTGACACCTGTTGCCAGTCGGACTGTTTATCAACAAAAGTCAGAAATTGACTCTTTATTATTTTTCAACAATTTTCCATGAGTTTAAAAAATATATGCAATACAGGTACCTACATCTCATCGGGCATTAGCAAAGTTACTTTGAAAATGCTATTGATCCAGAAATACAGTAATCAAAAATATTGAAAGGGCGACTGACGTCCTTCTGTGGCGGTTCCGATAGCCGCCCGACGGAAAAACTTTTCGTCTACACAAGTCCTTATAGGTCGATGCGAACTTCGCAGTCAAAAGTTCGCGTTCTCAAAGTTCTACGCACGAGACTCGAAACTTTTCAGTTCAACAACTTTCTGCAAAAACAATTCTTCGACCGTTTCTTAGAACCATACGAGTTGCGTTTGCTCTAATGGAAAACAAAAGAGTTCTTGGGACAACGTGGAGTGACTTTGTGTTCAGTTCACAGACAAATTAACATTTAACTAGACTATGAGGAGATAACTTTTCAGTGCAGTGCAAACAATTTTATTGATCATGGCAGCGGCGATGATTAGTGATCGGGGACTTCGTAAAAAGTTGACGCAAGAAGCTATTCCAGAAAAAACACCGCGGAAACCTTCGAAACGCAAGTCTACAGCAGGCAGTTCGAAGACAGACAAAAAGAACGAGCAGAACAACAATAAAAGACCTAAGACACATACGGGAGATCCGAAATTGGATCTGTTTTCGACATATCAGCCGTGGGTGATACAAACGTACGGAGATTTAGCTAAAACGAAAACTATAACTTTGAAAAAGTATGCGCGAATCCTGCGCACGTTACGAGGGGAGGAATGTAATAGTTCCGACAGCTCTAAGTTTCGCTTTTGGGTGAAAGCGAAGGGCTTCCACGTGGGAAAACCACCAGGATACGATGCGAAGCCAGCCGACGGAATCGTGTGCAGATATAGCGTCCATGATGAGGAAGGGTGCAAAATGGGGATGGACGGTCAAGATATTATGTATAGTGGCTCACAGAATGATCCTCCTCTATACATACCTACGCCGCCGGTTAAGGTGAGAATATCCTCATTTATATTATGTATGTACCTATATTGGTAATCATTGCATTTACATCCTAAATGTTTGTCTTTCAGTATGTTCAGCTAATTACTTCAATTAACGTGAAATATATAATTCATTATACATACACATTCAATCGTATTTTATAGATAACACACCTACCGAGGCTTTAACTTCTAGGTCTTGCGCTCGTCCGTTCGTTATTAATAAACAGGTGATGTCGGTTAAAATTTCACTAAGGCAACATAAAACTTAAGGAGTAATTATATTGACGCATTATGTTGATCGAATTGTTACTCTATGTTTCCTTGTATTTTGAACATCATCACAAAGTCTAGTCATTTCGTCACCACCGTATCGCCCGTATTTATTTGTGTGTGGATTAAAGGCTGAAATGCTAACAGTTACCAGTTAGTTAACAACTGAAAACATATGAAAAAAAATCAAGGAATTGTTGATCTATACTACCACTCTACCAGGTTTTCATTAGTGATGAAGGTATGTTATTGTAGTTATGAATGTATTATTCAGACCAGACAAAAAGCTTTGTTTTACTTACGCTCCAGTAAGACAGAAAGTTACGTTATTACACGGTCTGGATGTCCCCTATTAAAAGTATTTACGTCCCTCCATTCCCGTCCGCTACCGAGTTCCGGTTTTGGCCGAAAGGTCTGTGTCAGACTAAGTCTACTACGCCCGCCTGTAATTATTGTGAGCGACTCTCGGCTCTCGGCTGAACTTTAGCCAGAAGTAGTAGTGTCTCAAAGAACAGAGAAAAGAACGTGACTGTTGCCAATAGCCAGGGTACACCACGAGGAACTTCCCAGCCAAGTATCCCGGTCCTAGTAAACTTTTTTATACATTAGTGGGCTCACCTTTTTTCTTTCTCTTGAATCTTCAAGAAAAGGAGGCCGGCCGGCAACGGACGGAAACGGATGTGGTCGTATGGCGTCGAAAATCCTCTGTAAAAATTGGCTTCGAGAGGGCAGAACGGTTCCTCAATGGAAATCTTTCCATTGAGACATTTTGTCGCCAAAATATAAAGTCGCGGTCATTGCAGTGCGTGAAAACTTTTTACTTCAGATATGCTCTTTGCGGTTTTCTCGCTTGCAGGGTCAGCGTTTTGCGGCTATTACCGGTCAGGAAGAAGGCTTGATCTGGACGGAGCTCTGTGCCCAACCGTGACATACCCCTAACAAATATCAAAGACAGCGAACCCTCCCTCGCTCTCGCTAAGTAAATTTTTACCGAGGGTTTTTCCACACCATACGACCACATCTGTTTCTGTCCGTTACAGGCCATCGTTTCGCTTATGGCCCGACAGAGGTGTGTCACCAAAACACTATAAGCGGAGAACCCCTTGCCGTCTCCATTGAATTTATATATAATAAGAACAGGTAGAGAAATAGAATGACCCAAAATATAGGAGAGTTATGCCTATTACAAAAGCCAGCAGAACGTTATCCGGAAGTTGCTTCCGTTGCTCAACCATCCTAGTAGATAAAGAAAAACAAATTTTCATTTATTATTTTTGTTTGAACGGATTTTCATGCGGTTTTCACAAATAGATAGAGCGATTCATGAGGAAGGTTATGGTATATAATTTGTTAAGGTTCTGTGTAAATTGGTTGAAATATGATGATGATTGTTGAAGATGTCTCTGCTACTCGTGCGAAGCCGGGATGGGTTGCTAGTAAGTAAATAAATGAAAGTCCTTAAAATATTAAATTTACAATTTAGAGAACATGGCATGACAGTAGGTCACATGGTTCGTTTAGGATAGGCGCGGCGTGCTCCGCGACCGACGAACGTTCGATCGCAAAAGTTTTCAAACTTGAACTAAAAAAAGAACTAATCGCATTGCTAAACTGAGGAATGTTGTAGTTTGAGTGACTTGTTAATTTTTCTTGTAAAAACTTTAAAAAGTGTGTTATGCTATCTTCCATTCCGACTTGTATTCCAAAGTAAACATTAAAAAAACATTTAGCGCGATGTAGCCACAACTACAATGAAAGTAAGAGCTACAAGTATTTATTAATTATTATTAGATCTACATAGATAGACCGTCTAATGGGGTATAGGCAATAAAACGATATACTGCGATCCTTATTATATGTAAAAATATAACGGGGTTAAACCTCGGAGGACAGCCATTACTTTTAATACTTACGTCATTTAATTAAGTATTTCTAGTACATTTGTCACATTTTTTACTAGAATCTAATTAGGTTGCTGACCAGATAGAGTACAGTATAAAATTATGATAAACAAGGATGAAATCACAAAAATTACAAAGGGCAGACGAATTAGCTGAAAAACACTCTTTCAAAGAATGCCCTAGCACAGCTTTACAGAATATCCTATTTATACCAATTGCTGAAAATGGATCGGCTGGGGACATCCACCCTGCAAAAGAATAGAGTTATAATTATGTATTTAAACGGGAATTAACGCGATCACGAAAAGGTATTACATGTAAGTTTAAAAGTTAGAATAGAGTTAATACATATGTATAGTCTGTTGTCGTGCTTGTTTGGCTGGCCAAAGTCTCCAGAGCTCTTGAGCTATACTGCAGATTAATAGAATATTTTTTCTATTAGTATTGCACACTGAGGGACTGCACTTGTCTTTGAAAGAGCAGAAGTGATCCTCTTTGTTGCAACCGTCCCAGACACAATTACACGATTCATTCACCAACATGTATCGCACCTTTATTCATAAACTGCATTAACTCAAAATTGAAATTTTGTGGGAAATCGCTTTTAAAGTTTGACATGTTTAGATTGATGACTTCAAAAAATCATAAAAAAATTAATAAATGGGTTAGGTCAATTACAATAACAGATGTGTGTAGCGTAATTAATGAAGTATTAGAATAAGAATACACATTATAGAGGAATTTAAAAAAAAGTTCGTACTTATTTCACCTTTCACTAAAATATGTAATCAAATAATTTTGATGTAAACGGAGGAAATGGAAATATTTCAATGTTCGAATTCCTTATCTCAATACCTACTTACCAATATAACACAGATTTAAAAATATTACGTTGGTAATATTTTTAAACTCGACAACACGGGCTCAACTCATAAAATATAATAAATAAAGATACATACATTGTTAAATAATAGGCAAATAACTACAAAAATCAAATTTTCAGACTCAAAACCTGATTAAAACACAAGATTCCTGCAATACCTTTCTTCTAGCTGCATATTAAAAGCATAAAGCGTAATAGCCGATGTAACTTACCTAATAAAGATAATATCCGGTTCGATCGCCTGCCCTGACCTTCTAAATAAAATTAATTTTAATGTGCCGTCTAAAAGTGTAAGACATTACACGCCTATTCATCTTCCCTTAGCATCCACAAATTATCGTCAAAACGCGTTTCTCTGGCGAGCGGGCAAAACGCTAAATGAACAAACCAAAATACACAACTTAGACGTATTCAATTCGAAACCCGATTCAGTGAGGCGGATGCTCAGTCTTGATTTTTTTCAAACACGTAATCAACAATAACAAATTTTCATCCTTATTACCTAGTTAAACAGTGTAACTCACAGTGTTCACGCATTGTCTTATATACAATAGCTAAGCGTGGAGACCTATAATTGGCTGTCTGTTATATATTACGCATCGTTAGCTTGCTATTATCTGCTGTTGGTCTTCCTAAGATTAAATAAATAAATAAATAAATAAATAAATAAATCTACACATACAGTAGTAATAATAGTAGTAATAATTTTTTCGCCTTTTCTGAAAAAAGTGTTTTTTTGAGTTAAAACTATTGTGTAGTTTGGATGACAATACTATAATTTTTTTCATCTTGTGATCTGATGATGAGCCAGGAGGCGGATAGTGGAACTCTTCAGTGGCTGCCAGTAAACCCCTCGAGTTTGGGTTCATATGATTCGTTTTGACGAGTAGATGGTAGTTTTACTAAACTGTGATTATTATGATGTTTCCTAAACTTGAGAAGTATTTCTCTTATACAAAGTTTCTTTACTGTCACCTTCATAACATTAGTACAGATGTAAGTTGCATTTGAAGCAGGGGTGGTAGGCCCAGTTGAAAACCAGCGTCATGCACACACCAGTGCCTGGTACAAAGCTGAACTGGGCTCCTATTTTGGTGCGACCGCGAGATGATTACCCCTCGTCTTGTGAATTTAAGTTATATCTCTTAAAACCCAGCTGTATTTTAAGAAATAGCTAATTAAGTGTATTATTCTGTTAGCGTCTCGTTTAGTCGTGCCAGAATAAACGTATTTTCGTTCTTTTCTTGTTTTCTAGTGTAACGGTTGAGGCATTGTATTTGCTACCGACAGATGGCGTGTTGAAAAATCGCTCAGTACGTAGTTTATTTAAGGAATAAGGATTAAGAAGAGATACTCTTCGTATGTGACTACTACTCGGTCTGCCTTTTGTATGTGTGCCAAAGGGCGCCCTACTTGGCCAGCTAAGACGTTGTGATTTCCTTTCATACCATACATGCAGATACTATGATTCAGAGGTTCTATTCGTCTATACCGGTAGTATGTAATACTTATACTAGTGTCGTGGGGTGACTTGTTTTTTCAATACCTCAATTTACAAGCGGAAAAAAACCTGTAAGGGCTACAGGTTTTTTTCCTGCCCACGGCCAGTGCAACCTGGTCGACACGTCAGACAATTCAGAGATATGTAATACCTTTTCGTGATCGCGTTAATTCCTGTAAACACATAATTATATCATGGAACGCGAAAGTCTAAAAGTCAGTATGGTTTCTTGTTGGTTTCATAATTGATTTCGACAATAAAACAAACACGAAAATCAAGACATTAAAATATTTTGTAATAACAGTAACATTGTGGTCATACAGTTGATTCAATACTGATCGATATCATCATCACAAATTCTAAAGAAATAAGCCTAAAAAAAATTGTGATCCTCATTCACTGCCGGCATTAAAATTTGCTAAAAAAAGTTCGTCAAAATCGATTGTAAATCGATTTTTATTTGTGTTTGAGTGGGTTCAGAGATGATTTTCGATAATATTTTCAACACAATACCGATAACACAATATTCAATTACGTCGCAAAACGTATTTTCAATTTTTTTCATAGATTTAACTGGCTTGGTTGCAAGATCTTTAAGCCAACGACTTTTTTTTTGTTATGAAAACAAGTGACACCAGGAATCCCCAGCTCTGCCTCATTTCATGCAATGAAAAACAATAACAAAACATCAAAACTTGACATAAACATTTTTTTCTTAGAAAAATACCATCAAAATTTCCGAGATTTCAATTTTTTTTTTCAAACAATCCTGGCAATTACGAACAAAACAATAATAAGAACCAATTTGGTCGAACCATTAGTTCTAAGTTATGCTCCGTCATACATGTGGCAATTGATTTTTATATTTTTTACAAGGAAGCTTACGAACAAATACACGGGTTCCCTGGTGATACCGGTGCCTACAGACCTGAGAATCCCAGTAGTACCATATCCACATTGCCAAGCCCTGCTCTACTTTTCTATGTCTACTGATCGTAACAACACAATTATTACCCTTGTTCAAACAATTAAAACATGCGTATGCTTCGTATGCTTTCCTAGTATTATTTATCATTATCAGAATCTCAAATTGGAAGAAAATCTGTAGCGGGACAAAATCTCGTAAATCGTTAAGTTGCGTGAGGCTGGATAAATCACAGACATTGTTTAATTAAGAACTCAATCAAGTAGGCCTTATCAAACGTTCTGCATGTATAATGGAACTACGTTATTGGATTTTTTGCTCAGCGCGTGATTCTTGAATACTTACTCATTTCCTGTGCAAGGTTAAGAAATTATCGATTCCTCATTTGGATAAACTAGGTACTTATTGCAAACATTTTAAACGATTTCAAAGTATAGAGAGGTATATATTTTTTACGTATGACCAATGTACGATTTCTATAATCTAATTTTGTTAAAATAGTTGTAATGGTTTTTGAGGACAGTTTCTTTTTGGTTTTACACAGCCATTCTTCTAAATTTATTGTAATAAATGTATTTGGTTATGATCTGCTAATATTTGATGATGTTTATTCACTATTATTAATTTCTTCACTTTTTAAACTTATCTTTCATCTTCACGCGATAAATGTAGAAAAAAAAAAAGAAAATTATTGGATAATTTATACTTCCAGATAGAATATCCTAAGGGGGAAAGACCAGTTAGGGAAATTTTATACTTTATTACAAAATGTTGTTATAGAGTGAATCAGTCATATGAGTTACTAGCCGTCCCAGCAGTTTCACCTGCATTTATGGTCACTGCTCTGCTCCTATTGGTCGTAACGTGATCTTATTATGCCTTCCTCGATAAATGGGCTATCTAACACTAAAATAATTTTTCAATTCGAACCAGTAGCTCCTGAGATTAGCGCGTTTAACCAAACAAACTCTTCAGCATTGTAATATTAGTATAGATATATCTTTAAAGTCAATTGCAAACAAACAAAATTAATAACAATTTTCTCCTAGAGATATTAGTATTCGAAGTTCGATGGGCACTTAACATTGCTGGTGCTGTAATTGCTTATAAGCAGCGGTAACTGCTTCGGAATCGAGTGATGAATAGAAAATTGCTATTTTACTGTAAATATATGTGATACTGAATAGAACTATTAAGTACATGCTTTGACCAATTCAATTCAGATGTCCCTCTGGAACACAATTTTCTGGATGAAAGATGGATGATCGGTTGAGCAGTTTAGGCGTGAAAACGCAACCAACAACGTTCGAACCGTGGCTGGGGTCCGAGAATTGATCTTGTTTTTAAGGAACTTGCAAAGTGGTTCAATCAAAATCATTTATTGCAATTAAACCAATTATAGGTATTTTCAACGGGCCGACGACCTGAAGAAGGTTAGAAGGTAGCGGATGGATGCGGATTGCCCAAGACCAGGAAAGTTGGCGCTCCTTGGGGGAGGCCTTCGTCCAGCAGTGGACGGCGATAGGCTGATGATAGATAGGTATTTTCAAATTGTCAGGAGTAGTAGTCAGTCAGACTAAGTCAGTTGTGCAGCTAGTTGCCTGTTCCAATACGTAGATCCTTTGGAAAAGAACAGGCCAGAAACTCCAAGGATACTCTTTTTCAACATGTATTTTACAAGTTTCTGGTTACATTGCTTATAAGCTAAACAATTAGGTTATAAAAAAGCTATAAGGTTAATTGGCGCTTCATGTTTACAGAAGGATTTTGGGATTTGCATAAAATTTATGTTAACGTTATCGATATTGTACATAAAACACGCGTAAGGCACTCTGATAGATCGTCAACAAACAATGACGTAACGATATGTGGCGCAAAAGTTAGCATGTAACTCCAAAACCGACTTACTTTTTGGACATCTTGCACGGATGCTATCTATCATCGGCAGGCCTATCTCAATCCCGTCCCAACCGCAGCAATCTCCGGATCTCGAATAACTTGAGCGTGGTGTGCTGGCTGTGTTGTGTAATATCTTGACCACAAGCCGCTGTCAAAGGAAACTAAAATCTGTGTCTGTGTAGGGACTCGACGCATAATAGCTTACGCACGCAATCTAGGCAAATATTGATTGAACTGTTGAATTGAACTGTTTTTCTATACTTGAAACTTTTAGGCATTTATTTTCACACCACGAATAGTTGCTAAAATTATCTTGACTAGCGTCCTTAGTTATATTTACTTTTAACTCTTATAATGTATACTTCTAGATAAAATTAAATTAAACAAATATTAAACACAAATCTCCTCTGACTGCATGTTGCAGTTCTTGAAAATCTTGAATGATGATAAGCCATAATTTTGCAAACATCCATGGGCCAAGAAGCTCGGATCATAACCTTATTTCATCATCATTTCAGGAAACACATTTGACAATTCTTTGACAGTCACAGACTAAGGTACACACACCTATCTATGAATATGTTCAATCCTGAGTCTGAGTTCCGTGTATTATTAATAAAACGACACTCGCCCGTACCACACTTATATCAAACAGCTTGAGATGATAATGTGTAAAAGCAGAATAATATTCGAGTTCGTAACACTAGGATTTCATAAAATCATAATGAGTAACATTAGTTATAAGATGTAGTTATACTCTCCTAGTTTCTCTTACGCCGGGTGTGCAGACGTGCCGGCCGTTCGCTTGCTCATTTATTATTAGCGGCCCAGCCTGCTGCCTCATGTTTATTAAAGAGTCCGCTATCCCGCGAGCCAGGTCTCACCTGAACTCACTGCGGCCCACAGATCCGCTTATTATAAATATTTCGTTTGGTCCGTTTCAAGTTGAGGATGAAAACTAAAATTAGATTAAGATTTTTCTTAGAAGTTAGTTCCGTAAAATACCATTAGGATAAGTAGGTAATCACCGAAAAAAGTTATATGGCAAAATTTATATTTATAATAAATAAGTTTGTTAAATGAAAAAGAATAATGGTAAAAACACAACTGACATAGTATCATTATAGACTGGAAAACTCGCTTGTTTTGGATGCTTTTGGCAGAACCATGTTTAAAATTTAAAACAAGTTGTTTGATAATCATAAATCATACATACAATACGTTGATGTTATAATAAATTAATCCTTACTATATATACTATATTATTATTAATAGTATATGCGAAAGTAATTCTGTCTGTCTGTCGCCCTTTCACGCCAAAACTACTAAACCGATTTAAATGAAATTTCGTACACAGATAGTCTAGAGCCTGAAGACATAGGCTACTTTTTAATGCGAAAAAAGGTATGTAAGGGGCTGAAAGGTGGGGATGAAAAGTTGTATGGAAGTATCGTCATATTTAGAGCTAGAAGCTTGAAACTTATTTTTTAAGCTGTAGATTCGATATAAATACACTATTCCACGCGGACGAAGTCGCGGGCACAGCTAGTGTTATCATAAAATAGAAAGATCTCAAAGCCTAATGTTTAGTTTGTAATCTAGTTACCTACTATATTTAAAATGAGAGGGACTAATTCTAGGGTTACTAGAGCAAGTTTACTTAGTTTTTTGACTATTATGCGTTTTGGAATAATAAATATCACACCTAGTTCCATAGTTGGCGACTTTCGTAGTGCACCGACCATGTAGTCTAATTTACGACTTTATTTGCAGCTCAAGTATTCAATATCAGGGGACTTGTAAAAGCGGTGTGTTGTGGGACATTTCACCCATATCTATGCGCACATGACAATACGGACGCGGTGTGAAAATTTAAACAAACGCTCGCATTCAATTTATATTCACCGAGCGCTCCGGGCGCACGGTTTAGCAAAAACGCGGAGAACAATGGGCGGCGTGGTCGCGGCGACCACACATAGATGCCACCGCCTGATGTGTGGGCGATAACAGCGATCGATTCAACTCAGCTTGTTCGACTTGTTAGCAACCTCCTGCCACGGCATGTCGCCCTGGTGATTCCTATTGAAAGTATCGATCAATTGTTTTGATTGTGGTTGACAGACAGGTTTTGGCAGATAGAGTTAGTTATATTGTTATATTTCACTCGACGATAGTTATTATTTAAATACACTTATTTCATTCCATCGATTTCAAAATTCCTGGAATTTGACACATAGGTTATTCGAATATTTTTCCAATTTTTAAAATACTTTCTATTTATTGAAAAAATGTTCCTCGTTCCTCGACATCGGTGCGACAAAAGAACTGAGAACAGTTCTGTGGGTCCAAGATCTAAGAAAAGTAGAATTCAAAACAAATTTAGGTACTAGTTAAGGCAAATGGGTGAAGTTTGCTTGGAACAAATAAATCTATGTGTATTTGACTAATTGTAAAGCACGTACCTAGAAATCATTAAGGACAAAAACATTTACTTATACACATACACAAATTTCGTAAAACAAAATTTTTAAACCGAGCAACTGCGAACGTTAACAAAACAAAGCTGCGGCAAAATAATTCATCTGGCTATCGGGGCGGTTCGGCCTGACATATTTGATTAAAATGAATGCTGGACCACAACCAAAACCTGCCGTTTTTACCTGAGCCAGAATTAAACGCTTATTAGCAGCGGGACCTTTTAAATTCCTATAATTTATGGGTTTTCTAATCCTTTTGCTAATAAAGATAAATTCTGTCTCTGTTCATATCCGTTTTTGAAGAATCTCTGTGATCTTCTTACAGTGTTCTGATAACAGTTACTGTTTAAATTAAATTACAATAAATTACAAGGATGAATTTTAAATATCATCAACTCGAAAATCCCTTTAACGATTAGAAAAGAGCTGGTGACTTTTGAACGGATGGTTAGAAACGGTCCATCCATTTAGGATCAGATGCCACAGACAGACACATACACACGTTAAACTTTATAACACCCTTCCTTGTTGCGCAGTGGATTAAAAACATATATTATTTCAAATTACTTCAAGTCGTTGGTGTATGTTCATATTTCTAATTTTATATTCGACCTTTGTAAAGAAATATACGCATATTTTCACAATTAAAATTTTCAAAAACGACAATCCATAAAAAAAAAAAAACAATACAAGCGCCGCGAAGCAATGGCAGATGCAGTGGTGTTGCTCGGCAATTAAATTATTCCACATCATCACATTTGAGTCGGAGCGCGCAGAGCATGTGCAAGAAACTCTTATGTCCAGTGCTGCAGTGCTTAGTGCTAACTACAAAAAAAGCGTTCTGAGAGTGTTGATAGAGTTTTGAAATTAGAACGCTAGGAGTATCCTAATGCAAAACATAAAAAAAATGGTAATGTTATAATGCAACTAAACAAATGCCAGTTGAAGGTTTTAGTAAAAAGGTGACGCCACAAAATATTTCGAAATATAATCTAGAGTATGTAAAACATTAGGAAGTTTTTGTTAAATAAAGAAAATAGCGTCAATTATTGGTGTATGATAGCCAGACTAAGTTCAGTAATACCATACTATCTGTACTTTATGTATTCTGTGGTAATTCAGTAAGTACTGAAAACAGGCAATTACCGAACATGGAAAATTACCTACGTTAACCAAAACGAGTTTTGTTCTAGAACTTGTGGAACAACTGGCCAACTCTAGTTTAGCAGGTGATCATCGCAGACCGTCACATGTTAGTGTGGGAATTACGTAAAATTTACTTCGTACTGCCGGCTACTGTTGTGTAAAATGTGTGGTTTCCGTTGGAAGTTGGAAGCGATGACGACATTGAGAACAAAATTACGTCTGTGTACTTACTTCATAATCTCCGATGTATTCATTCTTTGTTATCTCTGTCTGTCTGTGACACCGAAGCTCTCGAACGGATGGACCTATTTGAATGCTGTATTTATTTTATTAACAAGCTGGTTAATAGAAAAACCTCACTTAGATGGCTTAAGCTACGAGTATGTTCAGCTGTTTTTGAGATATCGTACTACAAACTCAAATTCGCATTCAGATAGACACACAGACAGACAAACAGACAGACAGAGTTACTTTCGCATTTATAATATTAGTATGGATAGTAGAAATTTAACGCTTACTACATGGAAATAAATTTCAACGTCTTTTTTTCAGTCAAATCAACACAATGACTTCACTAAGATGTCCATCCAGTTCTATAGTTATTGTACAAATGTTCAAACCACTCATCAATTTTGTCACTCCTTTTGGCTCCCTATTTATTACACTTTATTTCGATATACCAAGTCAAAATTTCTCTGACAGAGGAACACTTCTCGCTCCATCACTGCTCGGTGTAAATGTAAAATATATATCTGAAATATTCCTTCGAAGATCGAGCTCGGTTCATCCCTTGGGATGAAACAGAAATGACGGAATGCTACAAGCACATCCATTCGCTTGTAATTCGCGTTTCCGTCTCTTGCTAAACAAATGTTGCTTAATTTTTTTTTTGCTTGTTTTGAGCGCAATGTAGTTTTCTACCTCCTTCTTCGTAATATAAGGAAGTGTAACACGGTTAACTATGGGTCAATTTCGGCGTATCAAAACACCAAATTGTAACTTTAAAAAAATTAAGTTTAAAAAACTGTAACCCGACTAGGAAAAAAATTATTGCTTTTTTAAACTTGTAAGTGACCTCTCGATCGGAGTGATACCAAGGCCTCATAGAAAACCGGTAGTTAAGCAATACTTTGTTGTGTTTCACCGAGTGAGTGACGTTACCGGAGGCCCTAACCCTTCCCTCTCCCCCTTTTCTCCCTCTCCCATTCTTCTCGCCCTTCCCCTACTCCCATCTTAAAGGCCGGCAAAGCACTTGTGACTCTTGAGTTGCAGGTGCCCATGGGCGGCGGTAGTCACTTACCATCAGGTGACCCGTCTGCTAAAAAAAAACTTAATTAATTATTTTTTAATACTTTTTCGTTTTTTTAATATATTTAATAAGTATTAATTATACAGCAGCGCCGTAGGTACGTAGCACAGTCTTCTTTTGCTGGTTTGATGCCAATTTAAACATATTTTTTGCCTAGTCAATATGATATTTATACATATTTGTAATATGGTTGCCAAGACCTTACTTTTGATACCAAACATGTCATGATATCACAATTTATTTTTTCTAGGTCAGAATATTTATGTGTAAAGTCCACCATATTAAATTTAGTTAGAATTGATACAGCCTATGTTACCCGGACCATTATTACGAATCTATCGATACCTCATTCATCAAAATCAGTTCAGTAGTTTATGCGCTACGGTGGAACACACGTAAACAAAAACAAACATACATAGACTGCTAAAATCATTACTTTTTACCCGACTACATAAGAGTAATCCCTTCCGTAGTCGGGTAAAAAGTCAAATAGCCTTAGCTCGTGGGATGACTTTTATTCTTTTTTAACCGACGAAAAAAAGAGGTTCTCAATTCGACCGTGTATATATATATATATATATATATATTTTTTAAATATATTTTCAGCCCTCTCTCCGTTATTTATAAACCGATTTTGATTAATCTTTTTTTGTTAGATAGGGTATACCTCAAGGGTGATGATTAATTACCTACGTATAGCCATGTCTATTTCTACGTAGGTACATATTAAAATTTAGATAATTAATCAGTTTGTTGTTTGGCGTCGACTCCAAATAAGTTTATATAAAATTTGATAGTTTATGTAAATAAGCTCAAGACTTAAGGGGTTTATTTATTTTTTGCTTTTTATTTATTTTCGTTGGTTTAATTTTTTGTTAAAATTTTTTTTATATTAATGCAGTTACTTAGCTAATGTCTCAGTGTCATAACTCATCGATTTCAGCACAGATTACTAAAACATTTATTTAGTTCTTAAATGCAAGTAAATCCTTTGCCTAGTGTTGAGTTATTTATGTACAGTAAACAAGATAAACTCTTCTAACTTTCTTGCTAAAATGCTCCTTCTTTTAGCAAGAAAGTTAGGTTGGGTCTTTACTTTGTAATAGGTCTTTACTAAGTATTATGCCTCTATTGGATACGTTCGGCGTCAGTGTCGGCCGAAAACCCAATAATCTGGTTAATTCGTAGTCCTACTATTTGCCGCCCTATTCGCAAACTTAGCACCAGAAACCCTACAACTCCTCACTATGAGATGACGTATTCTCTTCATTCTATTATTGCCTGTAAGAGACTGGCTTTCTGCAATAAAGCCGATAATTGTACACACCAGTCTATAGTTCCTATAGTTCTAAATTAATTAGTATATTACTATCAATACAAATAACCAAAATTGAAATGTCTGTTTGTAATGTTAAAACAATAGTTTTTTTTTAAGCTCACACAGTTATTTGCACGATACCTATATCTAAAATTCAGTTTTTTTTGTTTTTTTTTTCACTGGCAGATAGCTGGTGTTGTAAGGAGTAACTTAGGCTACTTTTATTTTGGAAAAAGAATTAGGGTTCCGAGCAAAATATATAAATATGTACACGCGCGCCGAAGATATAAATATGTACGTAGATATTCTATTCACTGGCTTTAGAGGAAGCCAGAAGGTATAATATTATTATCTTTAAAAGAGAACATCGTTTTGTATTCACACTGGAATTAACGCGATCACGAAAATATATTACATACATCTGAATTGCCTGACCTTTTGACCAGGTTATACTGGCCGTGGTCACAGGCTGACTGGCTCAGTGGTGCACGCCCTCCGTCGTCGAGATCGTGAGGTAGAAGGTTCTTCATCCACCCGCACATTTTCGATATTTTTGTTTCGTGATCGCGTTAGTTCCCGTGTGAATCACTACATATTTTAAAACAAAGTCCCCCGCCGCGTCTGTCTGTTCGCGATAAACTGAACAACTACTGAACGGGTTTTCATGCGGTTTTCACTAATAGACAGAGTGATTCATGAGGAAGGTTTTGGTGTATAATTTGTACCCGTGCGAAGCTGGGGCGGGTTGCTTGTACATAATAATATCATGGAACGCGAAAGTTTAAAAGTTAGTAGGAGAACATCGATTTTAAATTTAATAAATGACGATTGAATTTCCACCACTAGACTAAAACACGACACGTCCGCTAATTATTCTCAAATAACATACATTTACGATCGTATTATGTGTGTAGATAGTTTAGTTTTGTGTGATCGCCTCGTTAGGCGACAAATGTTTGTGGAGTTCACATAGTAGATGATAATGAGTTACACGTACATATGTATGTAGATTCGTACATGTATGTGTATGTGGTATGTGTTTTCGAAGGTTTTTGTAACTTAAACATAACAGGTTAAGGAAACCTACAGACTCCGAATACACACACAACAACAAAAAGGCTTGATCAAACATTGCTAAGAACTGTTGTCACCAAATCAAAATCTATTATTTATTTAAAAAAATAGGGGCAGACTATAATAGGTGATAAAACAGTTCAATATTTAATAAAAATGAGTTAATAGACATTATTATAACTAGTTATACTGGTAACGCAACACTATTGATCGGTTGACAATAGTGAGGTTATAAAAGGCTAGACATGCATTATAAGTTGTTAACATTCACTTGAATGCGAATAGAGGTACGAACAAACACATCAGTTACTGTTATTTAGTGATTTTGGTTGTTTATATCGATAGTGGTGAGAGTGTTTCTAACAGAACCATCGGGGTTAAAACTGCCTAACGGGTAGAAGCCGCCTATAATAAAATCGCATTCAAATTCGTCCATCCATTTCTGAGCTATGACGACACACAAAGTTTAGCACTCCTCTTTTTGCGTCGGAACGAGAGGTACCATAACTTTAACTGATATAGGTACTTATCTAACGGTAGTGTAGTTATCGTTTCCTCGTTGTTGAGGATTTTTAAAACAAATGCAGACAAATAACTCTTGTTGTTTCACCTTGCCAACAGACTGCTACTACAAATAATTGTTTGAGTCCGGGCGTACTTTGTGTCCGTTAATCCGAAGTACCCGCAAATGCCCGCAATACGGCGATACAAAGCTAGCTCTCTACGGTACTAGGTGCTGTCTGTGTACTTCGTATTCATTTGTCCCTTGTGCAACATTATTTTTGCTTCTTTTAGTTATTCCGTCATTAAGACGTCAGTTGATGAGCTCTTCATAAGATGCTTCTGAGGAAGGAGTAAGGAAATCGCTATCAGTCCAAGATATTCTATACTGGAACTTAAATAAGATAGAAAGCTTAGCCTTCTTCTTAATTTGGTATAAGGAACATCTTCTCCTTGTACTGGCTATGTAAGTTTCATAACAAGAAACTGAACCAAGAACTCTTCAAAAGACGACGTGGTACCGTTTCTTGTCTGTTTAAATTGTATGTTATTAATTTTGTACGACATGGAATATCCTATCTATTATCCTAATTAAGGCAAATAATCCATCTATAATCTATTTATCTACTCTGCTCTGAGATAGCGTTTTTAGTTAGATTAGTTAGTTGGTAGTTCCGAATATCCTGAAAAATAAGCTAAACCAACTCCCTTCAGCTACCAGGTCCCCATATACTATAAAGAGCTTCCTTACATAGCGCATTGCACAATACGTTACTCTCAATGCACAGAACGGTCAAGTACTGTATAATCCCGGCGGCCGGCATAGGTCGACGGGCCATTGTAAAAATTACGCTATAAATTGGGCCCGGCTTGCGCCGACGACGGGCCGACGCGGCCCCACTCGTAAATTATAGCTAGGGTTGGCCAAAGCGAAGTAGATGTATTTTTGGACTCCCTCGTCGGTGTTATATCTTTTTAAGTTCGGTTCAAGTTGAGGTTGAAGTTAAGTTGTAGTTTTATTTGTGTGTTGATTTATTTATTTCTAAACGGGAACTTTGATTCTACTGAGATTTCGGAGCTTTTCATATGTGGTAGAATTTTTAGTCAAAACCTAATATGAGGAGATTTGTGTAGCAATTAGTTTAAGAATTAATGAAATATCGGCTACTAGAGCCACGGCCGCTTTTATAAATAACTAAAGTGTACCTGAATTAACAGCATCTGCTCCGTACCACTAATCTAATATTTATTGTTTGCTGCACATTGCTGTTACGCACTGACTTTATGAATGTATTTGAACTTGTACTAAAGGTTTACCTTCTGGATATGAATTAAGCTTGGAAATATTTGCAAAAATAATAGATACAGTAAATACTTAACAATAGTAAAATTTCAACTATTAAGATTTTAAAATTGAAAAATTTACTATTAACAAAAATTTCGAGTAGAATGCGATTAACTTACTAATTTGATTATTATTTGGTTGTTAGGTAGGTACAATATTTTAAAAGTATTTGATATTTAGTGCACATTATTAGTACCTACGCAAGATATTATACTACGTGGAAGATTAGCGCACTATTCTTATGGTCATGGAAATATCGTTAATTTGACTTTGTCTTCACAACAGATAAATAGAAAGCTTACATTGCTTAGGTTCTTAATTCTATATTTATACATAATAACGAATGCCTTGGTCGCTTTCAATAAGACAAAATTTTAGGGGTTCCCCATCCGCGGTTACAACAAAGTTATTCCGTCAGGAAATGAAAATATCGTGTGCTAAAGTTACAGTACATATTCAGAAAGAAAATGTTGTGTAGCAAGAAATGTTCATATTGCTGGCAAATGATTTATTATGATATTCAATTGGGCTTGTGTTTGGCAGCCCTATATCTTGGGAGTAGCGCGAGACAACAAGCAGGCGCGACTTCACAGAGGCGCGGCAAAAACTACGATAAGCGATGTGGCTCCATGTTAAATGCAAGATTTGTGATATCATGATACGTGAGTGGGGTAGATACTGTGACCAGTACTTGGCACCTAAACACTTGGGTTTGCGTGCCAAGAGTTTTCGTGTGTGAGGCTTGGCCTAAATACTTAAAACAGTCCGATTTTCTTTGGACTACTACTGTTTTTCTAATGTGTTGTTACTACTTACTCGCGTTAATGTATTTTTATTGAAATATCGTATTTGCAATGCCTAGGAATCCACATCTTCAGAACAAATTATTTTCCAAAAATAGCTTAAAATAGTTTTTGAAGGAACGTGAGTTTTTTTTTTAATAAATGTTGAACACTTTTTATAACTCAGCAGCAAGCAGAAAATTAATAAAACGTATACATAGTTTGAATAAAGAGTCTCTAGAAAATATTTTTAACAAATTATATTCCAGATAGTTATAGTGGTAACCCTGCAAGAAGCGAGCGGGCGGGTGCGACTTTACTGAGGCGCGGCGAAAGAATATAGATAATGTATCTATGTACGTGTTGGTTCCGAGCCCGAGCTTTGACGGGTTGTTCGTGTATTGTGTAGGGTTACTGATAATCGAGATTGCGTTTGACATGGTTAAGCGTCATTGTGATCCTTGTATCGATCTAAACTCGAACGACAACGTAATATTTATGCTGTGCACCATTGTTATTTAGATTTATTGCAACTTATTTCGCTTTACCATGTTACAAACATGCAGAACAACTAAATTTGCTTGGCGTATCCCAAGGTACTATGTGTTTTCCGCATAGTTGCGCATGTCGCTGCATGCCACTGAAGAGTATGCATATTACATAAATTTAAAATCCCCCGACTCGAAAACCCCTTCAACGATTAGAAAAGAGCTCATGACCTTCGAACGGCTAAACAGATTTTCTTGAATTATATCGAAGAACACTCTCGATCAAGTTACCTTTCAAACATAAAAAACGCATTTAAATCGGTTCATTCGTTTGGAATCTACGATGCCACCTACACTATAACACCCCTCTTTTTCCGTCGGGGGTTAAAAGTATTATGACATATACAATACATAGTTTTTGATTCCACCAACAGCTACCGGTTCGTACGTGTAGTCTGCAAATGGTGCTTCATAGAAATCACAATAAGTGATAAGGCCACCCATTGTATCGCTTTATTAGGGCCTTAGTTATTTGTATCCAAAACTGCAATAGTCTACCTCTTGAGAAATATAAGAAAAAAATATGGCTACAAGTCAGTATTTTATTTTTGGTAGCCCTAGCTGTTGGTCGTCCACAAAATATTAATGTATACTACATTCTTGCCGAGAACTCGCTGAGATTCTCGGACGAATGCAAGGTTGAAAGAGCGAGCAACTTCATAAAGCCAGGCTAGCTTCGTCCGGGGATGTTTTCAGGCCAACGTTGCTGTAAGCTTAGCGACACTTAAATAAGGCATCGCAAATGAAATTTAAAACGAATGTCCAAATGTTGTACGAAAGACAGAGTTAGAGATGTCGTTTCTCATCTATATTAATTTAATAAGGCTGAAGAGTTGTTTGGTTTGCTTGTTTAAACGCGCTTATCTCTGTAATTAACAGTCAGATTTGAATAACTGTTTTTGTATTAGATAAAGTGGTTGTTGAGGAAGATCTTGACGGAAGGTGCGCGTGGTTAGGTTGTTGCACACAGGTACTTGCAAAGCGAACGCAGGGACCCGAGCACCTCTTCGTCGCCTCGTGAGACTTATAACACACGCTTGGAATTGTCCTGCCGTGACGGTGTCAGGTGACGCCGCTTCACTACCTGAAAAAGTGCCTACGTCGCCGTCGGGTCCGAAACTAGTCGGGCATCCCCGAAATACAAACGTGAGTAAAACTGTATAATCTTTAATAAACATGGATACCACTCACGAAAGTTTTTATTGTAAAACATCCATATGACCATTCATCCTCACAAACATTCACGTTTATAATATTAGAAGAATACATATGTACATATACACTTGTGTTTCGGACAGTCTAAACATCCGCAGGATAGCAGAATACCCATTTATGCGCACTGAGTAGTTGAATATTAAGCCTATGCATGATTTAGTGATATATGGATTTACGGAGAAGACGGGGACAGCAGATTTCCCCATCGAAGACAGTAGTTCACCAACTGAGAATTGAGGATAGTGTGCGCGCACTTTTCGCTATTTCTGCTGTTGCTTTTGGAACGCCAATACTCAATGGGGGTTATTTTTTAATCCCAAGGCAAAAAGGAGGCCTCTTATAAGTTTAACGTCTGTATTTTTGTCTGTTTGTCTGTGGCATCATAGCTCCTAAGCGGATAGACCGATTTTATTTTGGTTTTTGCGTTCGAAAGGTGACTCGACCGAGACTGTTCCTAACTATAATTCAGTGGTTCGAAGATCATCAATTAGGTCATTAGTCGTTGAAGGGATTTTTAAGTTAGGTGAGTTAAGTGTTTTTAATTTACACTTGTTATACGAGTATGTTGGCAAGCAAGGACACTACCCTTTTGAAATTAAGCGGTTACGGTAGCCTATGAACAATCCGCCGCCCATAGACACTTCTTCAGTCACAAGTGCTTTGCCGGCCTTTAAGGTGGGGGTAGGGGAAGGGTGGGAGTGGGGAAAGGACGGGAGGAGGTTGGGCCTCACTCACTCGGCGAAACACAACATTGTTTCACGGCCGGTTTTCTGTGAGGCTGTTATGTCACTCCACACAAGCATGGCTCTCCCACTTGGCAATAACTACAAATCATAATATTTACTTAAATATAGTAGTAATTTCTGCGTCTGTTTATATTTTAGAATAATACGTTACATTGTCCTCACATTTCATTAACTTATAAGCAATGTAATCAGAAAATTGTAAAAAACACGTTGAAAAAGAGTATCCTTGGAGTTTTTTGCCTATTCTTCTCTAAAGGATCTACGTATTGGAACAGGCAACTAGCTTCACCACTGACTTATTCTGACTCACTCCTACTCCTGACAATTTTCAAAAATACCTATAATTGGCTTAATTGATTGATTGATTTTGAATCCCATACCCCATTAACAATTTTCTCATATTAAAAAAAAGTTGATCGCATACTGCTCAACGTAACCAGCTTTTTTCGCGTTTCAGGGAATTTGAGTTCTTTTACGTTTTCAAAGTTCATATGCGCATTAGAACTTAATTTTCACTTGTTTTTAAGGAAGAAAACGTTAACAAAAATGAATACCTGAGATTTTTTTTTTTTCTTAAAAGGACAACTCCCGCATTAGGAATTACTCCTGTGTCGCGACGGACTTTACAAACATACAAACAACGGACACAAAGAATACCCAGACTCGGGTGGGAATCGAACCCACGACCTAGCGTAGCAGTCAGGGTCACTAACCACCAGGCCAACAGGCCAGTCAGTTCGCGTCGTACTACCCACTAGTCCAGCATGTTCAACCTGACCCCTCTCATACTGACAAGAGGCCGATGGCCGACGTGGGACAGTTTATAAACACAGGGTAGATGTTGATGAATCGATTAGATATAGCGATAACTATAGATGGGACACCGAGGCAGCTTGTGTCGACATAAACTGCCTCGGGGTCCCGTCTGCGATTGACGGGTTGGGAGGCATTGAGTAGTTTCACCAAGAAAAAGTATATACAAATAAATGAAATTGAAGTGTCTATTCGAAATGTCATAATAATAGCATTTTACTAAATTCATCCAAATACTTACACGGTATATATATCATAAAATCATTTTTTTTAAATTTTTGTATGTCTGTTTATTCCGGCCAATCTACGGAACGGGTGGACCGATGTCCACGGGACTTTCACTGGCATGTAGTTGGTGTTGAAAAGAGTAACTTGGGCTACTTATATTTTATGAATAGAATTAGGGTTCCGCGAAAAATATAAATATGTACATGCGAGCGAAGTCGCGCCGGGAACAGCTTATATATAAATACTAGCTGACCCGGCCGCGCAACTTCGTCGTTTGTAACATTTTTCATTGATGTTCCGCTCCTATTGGTTGTAGCGTGATGTTATATAGCTTATCGCCTTCCTCGATAAATTGGCAATCCAACACTAAAATAATTTTTCAATTCGAACCAGTAGTTTCTGAGATTGGCGCGTTCAACCAAACAAACAAACTCTTCATTATTACGCTACGCTTTATAAAATTAATATAGAGATACATATTATTAATTTTACGCAAGTTTTTAAAATGTTTATTTCTATACTAATATAATGAAGCTGGAGAGGTCTTTTGTTTGTTTAAACGCGCTAATCTCTGAAACTATCTGTCGGATTTGTATAATTCTTTCTGTTTTGGAAAGAGTATTCATTGAGGAAGGTTATGGACCATGTAACATCACGCTACGACATTTAGGAGCGGAGTAGTGACCATAAACGCAGGCGAAACTGTTGAGCGGCTAGTTTTTATATATATAAGAACATATACACACTGGACGTAATTTTGCATTCTTTCAATTTATCGCGCTGCTTACATAAGTTACGAGTATGGAAGGTGAGAGCGTGAAGATAAACCCAGTTAGTTACTTCACAATCTTATGTTTATCGGATAAAAACTACCATAAAGTTAGTTTATTTTCTACGTTTTCCAAGGTCAAATTATAAAATACATACTATTACGAACTACGTGTAAAATACTACTAACTCATCAACTAAGGGAACGTACCTTTACAATTTTTTAGCCCTTACCCCCTCGGTGACCACACGTAGTATATGCCAAGACCCCCCTCCCCCTCTAGTTTTCACGTCGTCATTTATAAATATGGTCTAAAATTTTTTTTTTTTCCTCCCATCTCACACACGGCCGTCTGATCGGCCAAACTAGGCAAAGCGTATGGTAACCAGACTGCTGATAAACATACTTATATACTTCTAAATACATACATATTATAGATAAATTACACCCAGACACAGAACAAATTATCGTGCTCATCACACAATTATTTGTCCTGGATGGGAATCGAACCCGCAACCTCTGGCTCAGCAGTCAGGGTCACTAACCACTAGACCAACAGGCCAGTCTTAAATCATTTCTTGCAGACAGAAAGTTAAAAAGCGCTAAACCCTTGCTTGTTGTCACCTGTGAGTTTAAAAAGCGTTAAATGCTACGTGCCATATTTGTATATAGCTCGAAGAAACACGAGAGTTTTCCATGAGGATATTGACTACGTGACGAAAACCTAAGCCCCTACCCCTCTGTGACCAAGCGTACCACGCTTGGTCACAAAATACCAATTTTGAAGACCTCCCCCCCCCCCCCATTTTGCGATTAAATTGTTAATTACTGCGTTAGCAAGTTTCTTTCTTTGATAGCTCTTACATACATTATACTGAATTTATTCCACTAATATTATAAATGTGTAAGTTTGGATGGATGGATGTTTGTTAGTCTTTCACACAAAAAACCACTGAACCGATTGCGATGAAACTTGGTATGTAGATAGCTGGAGACCTGGAGTAACGCATAGGCATACTTTTTATCCCGATATTCCCACGGGATCGGGACTTACGCGGGTGAAATCGCGGGGCATTGCTAGTATTCAATATATTATACACTGATATACAGAATGTATTATAAATTCAGTGCTTATATGATAATACTGAATTTATAATACGTTCTGTCTGTCTGTTTTTCTGGCTAACTCCGTTAATTTTACTGACAAATAGCTGGTGTTATAAGGGGTTACTAAGGCTACTTTTATTTTGGAAAAAGAATTAGGGTTTGCGCAAAATATTTAAATGTACACGCGAGTGAAGGCGCACGGGCGAACCAAGTTTTCAATAAGTTCAATTTATGTCAAAAACCACAATCC